>BMAC01000995.1:17903-96233 GCA_014905375.1 Phtheirospermum japonicum | reverse complement strand
GGCGAGGACATGAGCTTCGCCAGCAGCGATGGTCAAGCGGTTCACTGAGTCAACCAAATCCGCCTTCTCTTCTTGCAGCTGGCGGTTGACTTGTCGGAGTTCGGCCCATTCTCTTTTGTAGTGACGCTTCTTCTGTCTTTTCCTCTCCAAGAGGCGATAAAGAGAACCGATTTTTTCTTTGAGTGAGACCAGCTGGTCGGAGAGCTTGAATTTCTCCACAACTAGGGAAATTTTCTTTCTCTTCACCATATTAAGTTCTTCGATCAGAGGAGATGAAGACATTTTGCAGATGGATAATGAAAAGAGATAAAGCATGCATACGAATATATATTYAAATCGGAGGCACGTGAMAYGAATCAAAAGGTACTAGGGTTTCCGGATATTCAGGAAACCCTAGAAAGTTCAKSAGTCGCTACCGGACAAAAAGAAAAGCATTCATCATTCAAAAATTTTTAACTTGTTCGGCATTACACACGCTTAGCAGAAATACAGTCAGACCAGCCACACAGGCATCCTACAAGGTCTGTTGTGAAATGAAACTCTTTACAGCCTACGGCTCGACCTCCATATCCGTTCTCAGCTCCATGGGCAGCTGCTCTACCACGCCCTCCGACAGACCTCCTGGAGAAGCACCCCCAGGCAGCTCACCCAGACCTGCGAAGGTTGAGGAGGGAGATGAAGTCGAGGGAACCACGGAGAGAGTTAGGTCTGGTTGAGCTGGATCAGGCTCAGGAAAATAGAGAATAGCATGAACATGCTCGGCGAACTCTGCTGGCCCGATCATGTGGAGGCGATCCTTGGCAGGGTCATAAGAAAAGGAGGTCGGCTCTGGAGGGTTTTTCAGCGGCGTCTACCAGTTGAAAGGGATGTCAGGATTGGCCTAGACCCACTTGGCCTGCTCATCCAAGCCATAGTTATAATATACCACGGCTTCTGGGAAGAGTAGGGAGAAAAGGGCCTTGGATCCCAGGAAGGCCTTCTTGGCCTCGTCCCGGGCCACTTGAACCAGCCTCAACCCTTCTTCCAAGTTGAGGAACTCCGCCTTCCACTCACCCTTGGCCTTGTCAAGAGCCTCATCAGCCAAGCTCCTCGCCTCAGCGATGGCCTCGTCCCGAGCCTCCGCCTGAGCTATTTCTACCACCTTCTTTTGGGCCTTCTTTAGCCCATCCACCTCCTCCTGCAGCTTTTTAACCTCTTTTATCTTGTCCTTAGACAAGGCTCGCAGCCGCTGCATCTTCTTCTTGAGGTCTTCAAGCTCCTTGGTAAGGCTGGCTTGGCCCAGGGACCGGGTCGCCCTGATGGCCAGAAGGGCCCTCTTTGCCTCAGCCTGGAAGCAAACCAGAAAATTGTTAAGGACTTGGAACGTATAATGTAAAAGGAAGGAAAGGAAAGAAAGGTTGGCTTACCCGGGCCTCATCTTGACACCACGATTCCAACAGCTCCCTGTCACTCATCTGCTCTAGAGCTCGCAGATCTTCAGGAGAGCATTGGCCACTCACGTGGCGAACGGCCACGTCTCCCGAGCAGTTTAGAACTGAAGTCCGCCAAGGGGGACCAGAACTACGCACAGTAGGAGCCACGGGAGCTGCGGCAGGTGCCGGGGCGGGATTGTTTGAAATGAACACTCCCCGACCTCGGCCGGATCGAGGCCTTTTTGTGAGAGGCATGTCTTCTTCCTCCGAATCGGAGACAACATGCCTCACTGATCGGGGGTGCACAGACGGTGCGGCGGGAAGAGAGCTTTGGTCTCGAGGAGCACTAGAAGCGCCCGCTTCCTAAGGCGTTGCTGAGTCAGCCACCGGGCCTTCTCTGTCAGAAGCCTCGAACAGCAATCGCATCATTTTTTCTGAAAAAAGGGGAAATAAGAAAATCAGACACGTGAAACGTTAAAAGATGATATAACAAAGTCAGGATGAGAAAGATTTTTTACCAATCTCAGACGGCAGTGGACCTATCTCACAAGTATCATTAAAAGTCTCTAAGACTGAAGGGGGGAGAAGGTCATTCACGTTGACAGGGCTTGCATTCAGAGTTGCCACTATTTTCTGAATACGGGAAGGCCTGGCCGCCGCTGTCAAGGAAGAATAGGTAGGCAAGGAATCTATGGGGGTAGGGTCAAAACCCCAATCCCCATCACAATGAACAAAAAAGGATTTTTTGCGCCAGGATTTATTGGAGGTCGGGAGTTTGTGTATGAAGTGAACCCCGGGTCTGGCCGGGAGGTAAAAGCAATTGGGGGGAAGACTCTTCGCCTGGAAGAGCTGATAGACGACCAGGGCCGTCGGATCCTGGCTTGCGTAACGCATGGCTAAGTTATAACACACCATGATCCTAAAAGAGTTAGGGTAAAATTGAAAAATAGGGATTTGGTACATTTTGGCAATCTCTAGCATCATGGGGTTGACAGGCAGGTGCAGGCCCACCTGGAACTGGTCAACATAAAAGGTTACCCTGCCTGCCGGAGCTTGGTAGGCCAGGGTACAGGCTGGAGGGGCGTAGGGATCATAAGGGCCTCTAATATTATATTTATAAAGAATCTCATCTATCGTATTTTGACTGAGGACGGAGGTAATTTTGGGGTGATCGGGGAGTGGCAGAGGATACGCTACACCCCTTGAAGAAGAGGTGGAAGCCGTCGCCGGAATATCAGGAGGTGATGAGAGGGCCGCTGCTATCTTTGGAGGGTCAGGTGATGAAGATGGAGAGACCTCGGCCCCCTCTGGGATAGCGGAGGTAGAAGTGGGAAAAAAATTCGCCGCCTCTGATATCGCAGGCGGCGGAGAGGAGAGAGTCACCGCCGCCTCAGAAAGGGTAGACAGCAGAGGAAGGGTAGCCCTAATTTCTGGGGAGGATGACATTATAAAAAGCGAAAGAAAAAAAAAGAGGTAAGAGTGAAGAAGGGTACTTGGTTCGTAGAGTTCGTCGGAATAATTGAGAGTTGGTGGGGAGAAGTTCGCCGGAATATTGAGAGAGACGGATTTGCGAAAGTTCGAGAAAAAAAAAAGGGGAAGGAGAAAGCAGGAGATGAAAAGTGAAATAGAGAAAGGAAACCAGCGGGATTAAAAGGAAAAGTGAATGATTTCAAAATATGAAAACCAAGAAAGAGGATTTGATGGGATTTGCGCATTTAATGCGGGCAGGCGAACAGTGCCCTAAAAGGTAAGTTGGAACGGCTAGGACTCTAGACTAGGGCTGACGAGGCAGTACCGGGAAGGACATGGAACTACAGTGACCGTTTGGAAACGTGCGACACCACTAAATGCCAATAATTAGCCCTGGCAGTTTAGCGTGTCCCTTGGGATTCGTGCCAGTACGAGAAGCACTAAAAGACGTGGCACCTTGCCGCTCTACCTCAACCCTTTTTTTGGGGGGAGGAGTTGATAGGGCAGTATTAAGGTAGACCTGGATTGAGGTAGACTTGGATTTAGTAGTAAAGGTAATGAGAGTTGACTGACTTGCGTGTAAAAAGTATGGTCAAATCTCTCTTGGGAGAGAAGTAGCCTTAGACAGACCTGATTGTTTGTCAACAGGAAAAGGAAAATGGGGGGACCATTAGTTACCTGGATGGTCCTTGATTTATGGGCCTTGTTCCCGAGATCCCGGAGAAGGGTCCCCACCAGGGAACTTCTAGATATTTCAGCTAGACCTGAATGGGGAAAGAGCTGAAATCAATAGTGACTGCGGATGGGGAGACTGGGCCGATCTTCCCACTTAAGGAGTATTCTGGGCTAGGCAGTCCTGAAAATAATAAAAGATTCGCTGGCTTGGTCAGACCTGGCCTTCGGCTTACTTAAGAAGGAACAAGTGGGACCACTTGTTCAGAAACTTTTTCCCAAACGGCCCATGATTCGCGGCGCGTGTCCCTAGGATCCCGGCTGAGGTCCCCACAGGAATAAGCTATAAATGTCTCAGCCCCAAGGCTGAGAGAGGTATGTCATTCTCTTGAGCATTCCTGCTTTCTTTCTGAAAAACACCTCAAACGCTTACTAACTTAAGCATCGGAGAGGTTTCCACCGGAAAACCACCGGTGGTCCTTCCTAATCTGTTTTTGTGGTGTAGGTTCAGGAAGCTCTTGGGCTTTCAAGTGTTATTCAGGCAGTTCACTTTTTGGGCTGAAACACTCGTGAAAGCATATCTGTATGTATGTAAAAAGACTACCATTACTACAAATATTTTTCAAATATATATTTAACATATTTTATATTAGGTTATGATTTATTTTATTATTTTATAATATTATTTTATTTTTATGTTTACATAATTATTTAGAATTCATAATATTTTAAGTCAATTATATAATAGTTTAGGGTTTATTTTATATTCCTTATAATATATAGGATTTTTGTGACTTTATTGATTTTAATTTAATTAATATTATAATCTAAATACATTTTTTTGTATTTATTTAGTTGATTAAATAAATATTTGTTCAAAGTTATGGGTGCACGTATTATATTTTTATTAGTTAAAGGTTTATCTAATAATTGTATGATTATGTTGACATAAATCATATCTACAATAAAAAGTACAACGAAGTACGACTAATGTACAACTAGATTATTCAGTTGTACTTAATTTGTGTTCATACAGTTTGATGTGATTGAATTATGACATAACCTAATGATAATCTTTCGTGTACATGTTGGCATACAAGTACAACGCATACCGATAATTAGAAAAGGCTAAATTTATTAAAAGATCTTCACTTTGTCATGGGTACAAAGACTAAACAAGGACATGGACTCAATGACTTGTAATAAGAGTGACTAATATGATTGTACCGCGACTAACTAAATGGGAGAGATTGAAACTATCGTCAAGTGAGTTAAATTATAATTTGATGTACAATGTATTATGCAAAAAAAGTTGTTTCATAATATATAAATGTGGATTTATTTACCTTTAATTTGTTGTAGGAAGTTGATATAGGCACCCCATCTATTAATGAGTTCACCCCACTGAGAAAAAATCAACAAAAATGACAAAATCAATTTTGCAATCATGTATCTCATTACGAATCAGTTTTTTCACAGTTGTATTGTTTTAATTTTTCTTCCTTCAATGGCACGACGACGGCAGCGTATTTCTCTATTCATGTTTTGTTTATATTCTTTAGTAGACGGCGGCCATGGCAATGGCGGAGTGATAGGCGACGATTGTAGTGGTGGTGGAGAGTTGAAGGATATGAGTGTTTTGGGGTGTAGGGTTTAAGGATAATATTGCTATTTTTGTGAGAATATTTTTAGTGGGGTCTGCTAATAAATAAAACGAGGTGCGTATATCCACGCCCTTTGTTTTAAATTTGTTTGTGTTGACCAAATCGTGACTTGAGTATTTTAAGTTATTATATTACATTAATACATCGATAATATTACACTTACATCGAGTGGATTTACACCTCCATTCAATTCGCTCCGTGCCTCGCACGGGTTAAGCTCTAGTCCTACCTAATAGGCTCCTGTTCACAGAAAGGTACAAGTCGGAGCCCGTCAATTGGACAGGAACTGGTACATTGCTTTATACTGGACGAGAACATTTTAATTACTCATAATTAAAGTTTCATTTATAATTATAATTAAAATAATAATAATTTAATTAAAATCGCTGACAAAAAAAGATATAAAACATAAAAAAAACAAAAAAAACAAGTGATTTAATAATTTAATTCAATAATATCAGATGGTTAAAATAAGCCCATAGCATACAAAGTCTTTTTTAAAAGCTACGGTCACATCTATTTGTAGGGTGGATAATTAATTATAATAATTTATGATACAGATTGCTTATTACATTCATGTACTGAGTATGTGAAGTTTAAAAACCAGCTTCTTCAAACATATATTTACCTTTTCGTAGCCTTCGCTAGTCAGCGATGAAGGTCATCAACCTTGGCCTCATCGACCTTCCTGTTAGTCAAACAATGTAATGCTCTTAATTTTATGCCTTTTTTCTAGATTTAGAATGGGAGAGCATTGCGAGTCTGTTCGCCTTTTCGTTCCACCCCCAGGGAACAACTCAAAATTGACAAGATCGACTTCGCACATTGCTGAAATAAATTAATAAACAATAAATATTAATTTATTACAACTAGTGAAATATATAGAAATACAAGAGTAGAAAATCACATGCTTCTTGATCATTCGCCGTTTGTCTGACGCCACCAACACCTGGTTCATTAACAAAGGTTCTTTGAATTTCTAAAACACTAGTGCCGCACGACCAGCGACAACCGTCATCTGCATTTTGACTGACAACCGTCATCCGCATTTTGACTAATAATAATAATAATCGAATTATTATTATTATTATTATTATTATTATTATTATTATTATTATTTTTATTTTTTTAATTCAGGTATGCGGATTGTATCTGCCTTACTTTCATGGAGAATTAAATCAAAACCAACACTTTCACGAACGGCGACAACATTATGCTGCGTTAATATATATTTAAAAATATAAAGTGAAATTAACATCACATGCCTGTTACACTTGAGACGGTATGCGATTTCTGGCGTTTCTAGCGCGTGGTTGTGAGCAGGTTGGAAATCTGAAACCTTGTACGAGCCAGTTGCAACATCGTGTGCAATGCGGATTATAGCAGGACAATTGCATTTCTTGTTTACCGTCTCTTTTCGACGTCATTTACACTCTGGAATTGTATCCTTCCTTAGCCCCGCACATACACACTCCCATATCATGTTTTTCAAAACACCCCTTCTGATTGATGAATGGTATTTTCTAACATCAAAACCCATTTTCCTACCATAGTTAGTGTAAAATAAATGGGCCTCTTCGCCGGTGGCAAAAACCATTCCCCTAACTGTTGCCGCGTTCGGGGGTGCTTGTGTTCGATGTTCCTCGTTGATAGAAGTGTTGTGGGTCCTAACCCTAATGGTAGCGGTACGGCTGTGATCGTCGGTGAAGAAGAGGGTAAAGGTTAGATTTTGGGGAGAAAAAAGGGGGATCTCGATTGTGGAGTTAAGGGAGGAAGCGGACGGGTTAATGCTGGGGAGGATTCGGGTCAAGTCAACAAAATGCAGGTTGGGCAAAGAGAGAGTTGGGTCGGATCGATTGTGAAGGATGATGGGCCACCGGCATGATTAAAAGAATTATGGGCTGGTGCTATTTAATTAATGGGGTTCATCTTATTTAGTCATTTTATATGTTGAGCTAGGTTTACAATATATTAATGGTCCCCCCCTATACTTATATATAGGGTGAAACACTTTGCAGTTTATTAAGCAAACATATTACAAATTCTCCTACCTACCAAATTCTCTCTTTCTCCCATTTCTCCCTCATCTTCTTCTCGGAAATTACAGCAGAAATTACACAAAATTACACAACAAAATACAAAAACTGATCATAAATTTCTATAACCTAACATTTGGTATCTAGAGCCCACCCATCCTTGGCCATGGCTGATGGTACTAGATTGAAGGATCTACAAGAAATGCAAAGGAAATTAGAAATTAACCTGCAAACAGAAAATCAGAAACGTTCAGTAAAAGATCAAGAGACACAGGAGCAGTTCAAGGGTATGAAGAATGAGATGCAAGAGTTAAGGACTGTATTTATTGAAAAAATGGATCACCTCACTACTACTTTAGCCACCATGCAGCTGCAGCTACTCAACATGAGCAAGGGCAAGACAACTGTTGAAGATGATTCTATTCTGGGATCCCCTTTCCCAGACCACATACATGAAGGATCACAATCCAGGTCACACTCAACAACAAGAAACAGGGTGTTAACAGAGCAGCAAAACCCCCAAATCATCAGCCCCTTACCCAAAATTGATTTCCCCAGATTTGATGGCTCAAACCCTAGAGCCTGGATTCTTAGGTGTAATGGGTATTTTAAATTAATCCCAAATATTCCAGAGGCACAAAAAGTAACACTGGATGCTATGCATTTTGAGGGAAGAGCTGCTCAGTGGTTTCAGAATTTCAGTTCAGTGGAAGCTGATCTTACCTGGCAACAATTTATTGGAATCATTTCTGCTAAGTTTGATGAACTGAAGGAAGCTAGAATTATTGGGGTGTTCAACAAACTGAAACAAGATGGTTCATATACTGAGTATGTGGAGAGGTTTGAGGAGTTGAGAGCCTGCATGCTTATGTTAAACAAGAAAGGATACACTGAAGACTACTTCATAGCAAGTTTCATAAGTGGATTGAGTGAGGATCTACAAGCTTTTGTGAACATGTTTGAACCTAACACCCTCCAAAAAACCATTGAACTGGGAAGGAAACAACTACTGACCTTAGAAGCAATCACCAATAGAGTTAAGGGCTCTAACAGGAACTTATTTCCCACCCATTACCCAAGTCAGAAGAACACCACACCTACAAACCCTAATACTTACAGACAGACCCCTTCCACTCAAGGGAAACCACCCCCAAAACTGCTCACCTCAGTAGAGATAGCTGCAAGAAGAGAAAGAGGACTGTGCTATAATTGTGATGAGAAGTTTGTGATAGGGCAAAGGTGCAAGAATAGAATAAACATGATGATGACTGAGGAAGAGGGGCTGGTTTACTTGAATGCAATGCATAACCATTAGGAACCTGAAGAAGAAGTGTGCCCAGTTGAGGAAATCCAGATGTCACTCAACTCCATTGCAGGGGAACACAGTCCTACAACTATGAGGTTTATGGGGTATTGTGGGGACAAACAATTGCAGGTACTGCTGGATTCAGGAAGTACTTTGAGCTTTATCAAGGAGACAAATTCTAAGGAACTGGGATTTAAGATAGAACCCACCAAACCCATATTGGTTAGGGTGGCTAATGGACAGAAGCTGCTGAGCTCTAAACAAACAGTAGGATTTAATTGGAGGATGCATAACTACACCTTCAAGTATCCTCTAATACTCTTAGAACATGAAGGATGTGACCTTATCTTTGGGGGTGACTGGTTGAAGGAAAACACTCCAAATGAACTGGACTATGATGACATGTCAGTTACTGTAAATCTGAGAGGAAAAAGGATCAGGTTAAAAGCCCTCACTAGCACAAGCCAGTGACAACTTATCACAGAACAATCTCTTTTCCAATTGCTACATGATGAGTTTGAAGAACAGGTGGAAGAGGTTTATGTGTTGCACCCCATTCAGCATGATCCTAAGGAGGATAAGGGGTTGTGTAACCTACTGGAGAAATATGAAGATGTTTTTGGGGAACCAAAGGAGTTACCTCCTGGCGGAGGGGTGGAACACCAAATAGTCCTTAAACCTGGAAGTGTGCCTAAACACCAATACCCTTACAGAACTTCCCACAACCATAAAGATGAAATTGAGAGAATTGTACAAGAGCTACTAAACCAAGGAATCATACAGAATAGCAAGAGTCCATTTACTTCACCAGTGTTATTAGTGAAGAAAAAAGATGCCACATGGAGGATGTTTGTGGATTACAGGTACCTAAATGAGTTGACAGTGAAGCATGATTATCCTATTCCCATTATTGAAGAACTACTGGATGAGTTGTCTAGAGCCAAGTAATTTTCTAAGATTGACCTAAGGTCAGGTTACTTTCAAATTTTGATGAAACCAGAACATAGGTACCTCACAGCTTTTAGCACTCATCATGGGCATTTTGAATTTTACTCATGCCATTTGGATTGTGTAATGCCCCTGCTACATTCCAATCCCTGATGAATCAGGTTTTTAAAGGGTGTTTGAGGAAATATGCCCTGGTTTTCTTTGATGACATACTGATCTACAACAAAGAGTGGGAGCACACCTTAAACATCTGGAAAATGTACTAACACTACTAAGAGAGAACACCCTCTTTGCCAAGAAGAGCAAGTGCCAGTTTGGGCAAACACAGATTGAGTATTTGGGACATATAATATCTGCTGAGGGGGTGTCAACAGACCCACAGAAGGTGGAGTGCATGATCAATCGGCCTAGACCTAAGACTGTTAAACAGCTAAGGGGATTCTTAGGGCTCACAGGCTACTACAGGAGGTTTGTCAAGGGATATGGAGTATTATGCAGGCCCCTAACCAACCTACTCAAGAAGAATCAGTTTAGATGGGACAATGCAGCTGAGGATGCTTTTCAACAACTAAAGGTGGCCATGGTCACCACCCCTGTCCTAACCCTACCTAATTATACACAACCCTTTACCCTTGAGACTGATGCTAGTGGGTATGGGGTAGGTGCTGTGTTGATGCAGCAAGGCAGGCCCATTGCTTACATGAGCAAGACATTATGCCCTAGGAGCCAGAACCTGTCTGTGTATGAAAGGGGATTTTTTGCTGTTCTTATGGCTATTCAGAAATGGAGATATTACCTACAGGGTCACAAGTTCATCATCAGGACTGATCAACAAGCCCTCAAACATTTGCTTGATCAGAGGTTTATGTCACCTATGCAACAGAAATGGATCACTAAACTTCTTGGGCTTGATTATAAGATACATTACAAGAAGGGGGTGGAGAATAGAGCAGCAGATGCATTATCAAGGAGGGAGGAAAGGATGGAGGAGTGTGAGGCTATTAGTACTGTGGTCCCAGGGTGGATACTAGAGGTAAAGGCTACATATACCAATGACCCTTTCTGCAATAAAATCCTAACAGCAAAGAGTTTAGACCCTACCCTCTTCCCTGATTATACAATCAATAGTGGAATCATCAGGTATAAAGGCAGGCTAATGGTGGGGCAGAATGAGATAGTGAAAAAACAGATACTAGCAGTCATGATGAGTCAGCCTATGGAGGACATTCAGGAATTAATTGGACCTACCAAAGACTGAAAGGAGTTTTCTTCTTGCCTAAGATGAAGGGTGATGTGATTAAGTTGGTGCAGACTTGTGATGTATGTATGAGGAATAAGCCAGATCATGATGGGCACCCAGGGTTGCTACAGCCATTACCCATCCCTGATCAGGCCTGGACCCACATTTCCATGAACTTTATAGAAGGGTTACCCAAATCAGGGGGTAAAGAAGTAATTTTGGTGATCATTGACAGATTCACCAAATATGGGCACTTCCTAGCACTATCCCATCCTTACACAGCCCAATCTATAACCCAGGTATTTCTAGACAACATCTACAAACTTCATGGACTGCCCGTGAGTATCATTTCAGATAGGGATAAGGTCTGCACAAGCACATTTTGGAAAGATTTGTTCAAGTTACTGGGGGTAAAACTCAATTTATCTTCTGCTTACCATCCACAAACAGATGGACAAACAGAAAGGTTGAATCAATGCTTGGAAAATTACCTAAGATGTATGACTAGTGCAGCTCCTAGACAATGGACTAAATGGCTCTAACTAGCTGAACACTGGTACAACACAAATTACCACACAGGACTCAAGTTGACTCCTTTTCAAGCCTTATATGGCTACAAACCACCTCTCCTATCTACAGGACCATATATGGATGCACATAGTGGGGAAGCTAAAGACCTTCTATTACAGAGGCAAGTCATGCTAGGGATGATTAAGGAAAATTTGATGAATGCACAAAATCGAATGAAAATTAATGCAGATAAGACCAGAACAGAGAGAAGTTTTGAAGTAGGGGATCAGGTTTACCTTAAGCTGCAACCGTACAAACAGAACTCGCTGCACCTCCACAAGAATTTGAAGTTAGCCTCCAGATACTATGGACCCTACCCTATAATTCAGAAAGTTGGGTCAGTTGCATACAAGCTTCAATTACCAGAGGATTCAAGGGTACATCCAGTATTTCATGTATCACTGTTGAAACGAAATTTAAAGGTGGACACTTTACCTCTCGGAGAATTGCCAGAAACTGATACTGATGGGATTTTCCAAATTGCCCCCCAAAGAGTGCTGGACAAGCGTATCTTGAACCGGAAAGGAGAGGAAATTGAGCATATTTTAGTGGAGCGGGGAAACCCTAATTTGGGACTTGCTTCCTGGGAGGATACAAAATGGATTGGCAAAAAGTTCCCAACTTTCGATCCTTGCGGTCAAGGATCTGAAAATCGGGGGGTATTGTTGTGGATCCTAAGCCTATTGGTAGCGGTACGGCTGTGATCGTCGGTGAAGAAGGGGGTAAAGGTTGGATTTTGGGAAAAAAGGGGGATCTCGATTGTGGAGTTAAGGAAGGAAGCGGACGGGTTAATGCTGGGGAGGATTCGGGTCAAGTCAACATAATGCAGGTTGGGCAAAGAGAGAGTTGGGCCGGATCGATTGTGAAGGATGATGGGCCGCCGGCATGATTAAAAGAATTATGGGCTGGTGCTATTTAATTAATTGGGTTCATCTTATTTAGTCATTTTATATGTTGAGCTAGGTTTACAATATGTTAATGGTTCTCCCCACGCCGCTGCCCCGCCCCCCCCCTCCACCCCCCCCCCTGCCGCCGCCGCCGCCCCCATGCTTATATATAGAGGGAAACACTTTGGCAGTTTATTTAAGCAAGCATATTACAAATTCTCCTACCTACCAAATTCTCTCTTTCTCCCATTTCTCCCTCATCTTCTTCTTGGAAATTACAGCAATAATTACACAAAATTACACAAAAAAATACAATAATTGATCATAAATTTCTATAACCTAACAAGAAGTTTGAGCATCACCCGAAGAAAGTCCCTCCTCATCGCGTGAGTTATCCATTTCAAATACCGATTCCTACACATGATTAATATTTTTATTATAATTATATTTACACATAATTATTAATATTACTATAATTATTATTATTATTACTTTAATTTTTATTTTTGTTTTTATTATTATTATTATTGTTATTATTTTTATTATTAATATTATCATTATTATTATTAATATTATTATTATTATTATTACACACATCTAGTTGTAGTTTTAATAAAGATTCAATAAACAAGCATTGTGGAGATTCGTAGAATTATAACCATTCAATATGAATCCAATTTTGAATCATTCTATTCGCAATACACATTCAATGTAATATGCATTCTGGAATATGTATTCTATTCACAATTTCTACAGAACACACCTTCCACAAAGGATTTGTTGAAGATGATAGATTCAAGCCAGTTTTGGGTGTTTACGACAATAGTAAGATGCCAGACAATACAAATATTTCAACCCCAAACGAGAAAACTCACTTCATGGCATTTCACTCAACGTCGATGTAGAAAAACAATTTTGAGCCACAAAATTAAACACCAAAAGTTGACATTATTATGTATTGAGCTTTTACAAAAAGTCACAGGTATGCGGAAAGATAAGCGAAAGTTCAATAAGCTCCAAACTACAGCAATTGAATACTTAGGCAAAATAAAATCTGATCAAAAATCTCATATTTCACCAGCTTATGTAAATTTAAACCAAATTCATATAATATACATAACAGTATAATGGATTAATGATAGTTTATCGCAAGAACAATTAACATGTAAATCAAAAACAATTATTACAAGTTATCGGACGGGAGGAGTGGGATGCCAGGATGTTGATAGTTGCGGTGGCAGGCGGTGGAGGGGGGCGGTGGAAAATGGTGGAGGAAAGGGTGGTCGGCCGGTGATTGCCAGCGTCGAGCAGGGATTTGAACGGATATACGGTGCTCCGTAAAAATACTGAAATTGCGAATGGGTTTCACGGATGAACTGAATTACGGGTGGATTGGGCAAATTGGTTCTATGACTTAGGGTTTTAAGAATGATTGAGATTTGAGATTTTCTCACGGGGGATTAGGATTCTTGGCAATTTTAGGATTTCAAGTATTTTACAGCTTAGGCGTAATTATGATTTCAGGTTTTAGGGTTAATTAGGTATTAATTTAATTAAATTTTATGATTAGTTATGTTTTATGCTTTTGGATTTTATGATTAGTTAGGAGTTTTATGAAAATATATTATAGCTTTTGTGGGTATTCTGTGAATAATAGACTTTTGGAGTGTTTTATAATAAATTAAAAAATACTTATTTATTTTTTATAATAATTAAACATACAAAAGGGCATTCTAGACAATCACAAATTAATATTAATATTAATATTTTAATTAATAATATTATAATTAGATAGGACACGTGGCATTCATTGGAGGTGTGACTACAATTAGATAGGTACAACGGCTGGACTGCAGCTAGAAAAGCCCATTTAGGTATTTGTTATCTTTATGTATTATGAAAACATGTATTTGATACCCTATATAAAGGGAGTCTTTGATGAATAAGAGAACCCTAATTTCTATTGTTTCCTTCGTCTCCTTTGTGTATTCTTATATTATGCTTTTTCTTTTACACGTTATCATCATGAAACTCTAACCTATTGAGATTAATCGAAAATAAGCCTCCATGACCAAAGCAACAATTATACAATTTTCGTACATCGAAAATCTAACCGCGCTGTGAGTTTGGAAAGTCTTTTTTTCATGTTTCAACCATTGGATTGTGTTCCAATCTTTACAAAACTTTCAAGACCTTTTAAATTACATTTTGAACGGTGGAGATCAGATTCAGAGATACGAGAAAATATATATAATTTCGAATAAAGCAGATTTTATTTTAAAAATTTCTGTGCAGCGTTTTTCAAAACACGATTTCTCACAATCGAACCGTTGGATAAAGCCAGAATTTGGATATATTATTTTAAACATACACAAGTTAAATATGGACGGTAGAGATTCGAAAAAGAGTTTTGAAGAATTTGATAATAAATTCTGAGCAGAGCTGATCCTGTTTCCCGAAACTGTCTACCCATCTTTATTTAGAAATTCAATTACGCACAATATAACCGTTGGATGAGGTTGGAGTTTTGATATAATATTCAAGAGATATAGTTGTTAAATTTGAACGGTGGAGATCGGGTTTGAATGTCTATGCCATCAGAAAGACAAACCTATTGAAAAAATAAAATTAGGAAAGAATCGTGTCTTTCCTCCTAGGTAAATTGAATTACCCTATTATTTTTAAATGCAACTAATAAATATTTATTAATATGAATATATGGAATATTATGTATTATTGTGAAAATCATGTATATGTATATATGTTACCTACGATTATATGCATGTGATGATATTGACAAACATGAAATTTTGTAATACTTTAATGATATTCGTAGAGTACACATAATATATTATTTATTTATGCACTTATATGATTTCTTATTTAGAAATCGTAAATAAAGTTATTTACATGATTAGATGAGAGATTGATCATGATTTTGTCAATATCTTTACTTAACCATGAGTTTCGATGAATTGATAGATTCATGTATGTTGGTAATTCTCTTCAAGTTGGTTTTATAAGCTACTTTCAATGTATGTATTATTGATTATACATTTTTATATTCTCATGATAATGAAAGTTCATGAACGAAAGAAATTTAGTACTACCATCATTGGTTTGATGTGGAAACTAGAAGAACTACAATCCCACTATAATATCATCCATCAACCAAACTGACAAAGAATTGTCAAACTAAGACAAAGTCAATTCTCTAATGAATTTGAGAATTCATATTGACCCCAATCTTATGTTGGAAGTATATCTAGTTAAAGACTTTCAATGAACTTTGGGATGTGCTCCAAATGAGTATTTTGGGAATTTCATGAAACACTACTTCCAAGTCTAAGAATTTAGTGAAAGGAAATTTGTTTGCTTTCTAAAAAGGATCTATGACTTTGATATGTTGCGACTAAAAACATGTCTTACCATATGTGAAAATGAAAGTCACTTTAAGTGACAATAAGTAATTGAGAGATATGTTCTCACTCTATTTTTTTCCCCCAAACATACTAATGCACTTGTATATTATTAATTATGATAATAAGTACATGACATTATTCTTCATAATACCAATGTTATACCTCTAGATAAGAAAACTTCTTGAGGCTAACTAAGATCGATATGAATAGTGAGAATAACCCCAAAGTAAAGCGGAAGAGACATGTTGATTCCTACCTATTTGGGAAGAATGAACCACAAGGTAAGATATGTAAGAGTTTGTGATTGGACGTGGTAGAAGTCATGGAGTTTCTCCCAATAACATTGCTTAGTCAATGGATATCCTCTATTTTGATTGATGAAATTTGTTTATTTCTTACTTTACAAAGAACTTGTGAATGTATAATCAATCATTCATATTAGACTATTGTATTTGTTCTTAAAGTTTATTTTGAATTAGATTTATGTGATGTGGCCTGATTTATTTATTTTTAGCTTATTGGTAAATTTTGCATTTCATTCTGAAGCATTAAATGTGATTGAGTTTACTTACCACACATTCACATACAAGGTTAAGGAGTATACTATTAAGATATAATGTAATATATCTAGCAAATCATCTAAAATATTATAAAGACGAGTATTTCGTTCAAATATCTCTGAAGAATGTGAGAATTTGTCGACGAATAGACAATTATTCACTCAATTGATGTTTATATGTGACAAAGTCTTGATGCCTAGTGGCACATTGATTATAGTCATAAAAGGTCAGTATGGAGTGAAACGAACCTTGTTAAGTTTGATGATATTCATGTTGATGATTGTTATTAAGAAATACATTATGAGAATGGAACTATACATTTAATATATGTGGAAGAAAGCATGTTTTAGAGTCAATCTAGTAATTTTACTTTATTACTTTTTGATTATTAAATCATAAGATATGACCAACAAAGAACTTTTGGACACTAACTAATTCAAGTTTTGACACGATTGGCATGGATTCTTTGGTCGTCGTGATATGATGGTCCATATTATAAGAAGTTAACATGGACATCTTTTATTTTGAATGAAACACAAAACGAGATAGAGATTTGATGCACAATATAGTTTCGAACAAATGCTATTACATTACAACTAGTGCTATCTAAAGTATTAGAAGCACTACATACATTCATATCTCAAAGATACATCACTCATTTTCTCAAAAATTTGTTCATTAGCAAAACTGTATGATTGAGACCTGCATATGCTAAAGATACAAAGTATAATATTCCACTCTTATAATTGATAATTGGTGATACATGTGGACATAACCGTTCTAAATGCGGATCACTCAAGTATTTAATAGTTTTGGTAGATGTTTCGGCACGTATTTTCCATAAAAATGTTGCATTTGCAAAACTTCTATCACATTTAGTATGACTGAGGACTCACCACCCTTATAGAGCACCCAAACTCATAATGCTAGAGAGTTTACATAAAAAGTATTCGATGTCTATTGCATTTTAATCAAGATCGATGTAATGCATCTTGTACCCTAATATGCATATATAATAAGGTCTCAAAGAAGAAACCGCCAAAAGGAATATAGATGGTGACTAAGATAAAATTTATGCGCACTCATATATTTGTCTCTGCACATGGTTATGCAATATTGCACGCAACTCTTACTTATTCGTTTATGAACCCCTGCTAACCAGATATTTCGTGTACCAGTAGGTAACTGGATATAAACCTGGTAATTCATATCTACGCATATTTGATTACGTAGTATATGTGCCTATTGCGCCCCCACAGTGCATTCATATGGGTTTCTAAAGACGATTAAGTATTTATGTTGTATATGAATCTCCAACAATCATCCGCTTTTTGAAACCTTTGACAGACGATCTCTTTCTCGCTAAATTAGCAAATTTCTCACTCTAATGAGACAGTCTTTCCGTCGTTAGGGGGAGATAAGAAAAAGTACTTTCTAATGGAACGACAGGAATAGTTTCATATTATATCTCATTATGATCCCCGCATTTCACAATGTAACGTGAAAGTAAAGTGAGCAATTGATCTTCAAAGTATAAAAGACTCAATTTCTAAAGCGACGAGATCGTATATATATCAGATGCAAATGTGTCCGCAAGGTTAAAAGTCCCCATAAAGAGCACAATATCGCAGATTAAGACATTGCAACCATACTTAGTGGAGGTGTGGTTGAGGTCGTGACTCCCAAAAGGAACAGGGGGAGGTCACTTGGTTCGATCAATACTCGCCTAAAGAATAAGAGGGCATGTATGGAACAACTTCAATTGATCATCAATGAAGATAATTTCTCTAATGAGATTAACTCTGGTTATACTTATATCCATGAGTCATTACTAGAGGATGCTCCGATGTTTAATATGATTCCAGAGAATAAAGAAATCTCAATGTACTATGAGAGTTTATATAAGTTGATGGAAATATTTTCCACACACATTGATGATGTATACACTGTTGCTTAATGAATCATAAAGCACGATGATATCGAGCCACGCTCTATTGAAATATCAATATAGAGCAAATTGACCTAATTATAAAGAATCAATCCAGGTAGAACTAAATTCACTGACAACAAGACATGTATTTGGTTTGGTAGTTCTAACCTCACCAAGTGTAAATCCTGTAGGACATAAATAAAGTTTTGTTAGAAAGCGCAATGAGATAAATAAAGCCACGAGATGAAAATCTAGACTTGAAGCACAAATTTTCTCAAACGCCCTGGAATTAACTATGGGGATATGTACTCTCCTATAATAGATGTTATAATTCTAAAGAACTGAGAATGCAGCTTATACATGTGGTTAGATCATATCTCTATGGGGATCGTGATTTAGAGATATATAAGAAAGTGCTTGGTGGCCTTTCTATGCCAAGGCAAGTGACTCTGAGCCACGGAGTACATTTGCAATTAAATTAAGACACTCACTTTATAGACTGAAACAATCTAGACAGATGTGGTATAACTGTCTAAGTGACTACTTGATTGGGAAAAGATAATCTATGGCCTTACGTATTTATAAAGGAAATCAGTTTCAGATTTGCGATTAGTTGTAATATCGATGATATGAACATAATACCCACTCTTAATGAAATAAGAGAGATCGCTAGTTATTTAGAATTTTAATTTGAGATAATGAACCAAAGGAAAACTCGGTCATGTTAAGGCTTTAAACTAAAACCCGAGTTTGTGAAATACAAAATTCTACATTTTGTATATATCCAAAAGATGATCAGGTATTTAAATATGGATAAATGCAATATGTTAGGATTGGTCAAAGGGAAGATATAATGAAATATCAATTTTGTCAGTGGAATGACGAAGAACTGGTGGGAGCTGAAATTCTCTACCGATGTACAATATGCGCATTATTGTAACATTATTAATACACTTGACCAAGTATTAATCTCTCAAAATTCTTATCTTGACTTAACTCAAGAAAGTGAAATGTCACTGGAATGGAATCAAAATGTACTTTGATACCTAAAAGAAACCATTGACGTGAATTTATTTTTCCCATTCATAAATATTATGTGGATTTGCAGATCCATGTAAAGAGATCATTATCATACATGTAGTAGTTCGTGATATCTATGGTAAATGTTATGATCATTCATATATCTGATAATAGTGGCTTGAACTATATCACTGAAGAAGATGTGATAATACGAGTAATATTACCACAACTCTTCTACAACCAACAACTATGCACTTTCTCAAGAATCAAGTAAATTAAGGAAGTGGAGATTTTCAAAGTTCTTTTGATAGATGTACGTATCAAAGAGAGGTGTAGACTTTAGGGGGAGTCTCAACATAGGTGTGTTGTACTCTTTTTCCTTAGATCAAGTTTTATTTTCCCCAATGGGTTTTGTTACTTGGCAAGGTTTTAACTAGGCAACAATGAAATACCATTTCACCATTTGACTTGGCACAAGGGGAAGTGTTGAAGGAAAAACACAATTAGTGTGTCTTCATCAATAAGTAACTGATGTAGGACAATTTAGGTATTTGTTATCTTTATGTATTATGGAAACATGTATTTAATACCCTATATAAATGGAGTCTTTGATGAATAAGAGAACCCCAATTTATATTATTTCCTTCGTCTCCTTTGTGTCTTCTTCTATTATGTTTTTCCTTTTACATTTGGTACTTTTTATGCATAAATATACTGAAAGGCTTTCTTTAATCATGAGCTGTCTAATCATCAACATGCTATCATTGATTGTAAATTCTGCAATCGTTTTGAGTTAATTTTCTGGTCCACGTGTCTTTCATCTTGAACCCTCATAAGCTCTATTTCTTATGGTGATAGTTCAATTACTATAACCAGTTTAAAGGCATTTTTAGGATGATATCAGTTTTCTGTGGTCTGTGAACATGCAATATCTCAAATTAATATGGAATATGGGTGTTGGATCATGTCTGTTTGTTGTGAAGTTTATTTTCCTCTTGTGATTTTCCTCATGGAACTCGTATTTGTGCGTTTGTAGGGAATGGTAAGAAGAAGGCAGATATTGACACGAAGGATAAAACTGCAGGTTCTATGCTTTCTGATCCTCATAATTTGAGTCCTCGAGATTCAATGCAACAGGTATAATTACGAACGAAGAAGAATGCAGATGTTGCCGCGAAGGAGACTCCTATTCCTGAGGTTTTCTGCTCCTCTGGAGTCAAGTCCTCAGGATTCAAGACAACAGGTTGAATTGTAAATGAAGAATAAGGAAGATATTGGCGTGAATGATAAAACTTCGATATTGGGTTCCTTTTACGTGCCTTTTGAAGGAAAGAATACTGAATTGGTTCTCGAGGCTTCAACGAAAGTAACCAAAGTTCAAAAAACAAACAAGCACGGTACTGAATTTAGGCATTTGGATATTTCATTATTTTTGATGATATTTTTGGATTCTCATCATTGGTTTTATAAGGAATGATGATATGTACACGGTAGAAAGTGCAAATAAATGTATTGTAATGTGCAAACTAGGTTGCACTAACGTGCAGAATCCATTGCATTAAAATGAGTTCAGGATTTTAGGGTGTATATGGTAGCAGTGGAAAGAAACTTATAGTAATGTGCAAAAATATTTCTACTAATGTGCAAAGAAATGTATAATAATGCTAGTTGTTTGTCACAGTTGAACAGTTCTAGCATATGCATTTGTTTTCTTTTTTGATATTTTTTTGTATGCTCCTTTATGGCCTTTTTGATATCTTCTGTGCTTATTTCTTGTAATACATTTTTTATATGTCTCTTATATATATTTTTGAGAAAGTAAATAAATTAAAATACGCACAGGTGCAATCAAGAAGAAGAGGAAGAGTGATGTAATTGAACCGAAAAGAAAAGCAAAAAAAAAAGGTGTACTAAGGTGAAAACTACAGAACAAGGTATTTTTATTACTATTGCTCTGCATTCTATATTATACTTTTTTTATATTTTTATGATTAATGTATGCTGATTTTTCGATAATTATATATATATCGCTCTTGTCTTATCAACTTTTTTAATCCTTTTTTTAAATTTTATTCTATAATTGTATTATTTAGCAGCAGATGATGATGATTTTGAGAGCCCTATACCAGCACGTGCTGATTGTGCTACCAGTCACAGCGATCGCCCCAAATTTGTCTTTCACAATAGGTCATCGCCTGGGGTTTTTGTAAGAGCTTTGTCATCATTAAATGAATGTCAGAGAAAAGATGTTGCAGATATTGGATTTGGTCCTCTTCTGGATTTATCAATAACTTCTATACCAGTAAAGATGGGGCACTGGTTAGTAAAAAATTTCAATCACCTTGATCGTAAACTGAAGTTATACGATGAGCCAAAGTTGCACATCAAAGAAGATGACATGTCCTCTGTTTTTGGCTTTCCCCGTGGGAAGATCTCAATCATTAATAAGAAGAAAAGGAAGCAGTCAGAACTTGATCAAGAATGGAAGGGTATTTTTTAGCCAAGTTCATATGGTATAACCCCAACAAATCTCGGTGTGAAAATGAAGGAATGTGTTGACGGTGGCGACTGGTTCAAGAGACACTTTGTTGTTTTACTCGTTAATTGCTTGTTTGAATCTCAAAGCAATGGGAAAGTTCACACCAATATATTGCATTTTCTTGATGATCTATCAAAGATTAAGGATATGAGTTGGTGTGAGTATATGATCGAGTGCTTGGTGAGGACAAAGATGTCTTGGGAGGATAGCAGGGAAAAGTGGTACATGACCTCTCCTATTTTGACGGTCAGTGTTCTTAACACAAGTGTTGTTCTTATATATATTTGCCTTGTATGCAATAAAAAATTCTAATTATTTTTTATATGAAGGTGTTTATGTGGACAAAGTTGTGTTATCTATACGCAATGTGAAAAGAAGTTTTCCAACTTACAAACGATGGACCGACATGTTGTTGAAAGATAGAGAAGCTGCAGAGGAGAAAACTGGTGCATTTGGGAGGGGTTTTGTGGATGAAGAAAAAGAATCTTAGGTGCCAAAAAGTCCAAAAATGCTGGATGCTCCTGAAAAAGGAATGCACGAGGAGGAGAGGTGTAGAGGTACTAGAAATAAGAATGCTGGAAACAGGGAGTCTGATGTGGCTATTTTTGAATATAGGGGCTTTTTTGTGCATTTAGTTATGAACTAATGTGCACTCGCGTATGAACTAATGTGCAATTTGATGTGTATGTATTTTTTTAATAGTTTTATATATAGTGTCTAGTTGTGCATGTGGTTATGAACTAATGTGCACTAGTGTATGAACTAATGTGCAATTTGATGTGCATGTATTTTTTTTTATAGTTTTGTATATAGTGGCAATTTGTGCATGTAGTTATGAACTAATGTGCACGAGTGTATGAACTAATGTGAACGTAGTAGAAATAATGTGCAATACATTCATTTTTTTATGGCTAATGTATATTTGTGTCTAAATGTTGTCAATATTAGACTTTTAAATATAAGTATTTGTGAAATAGGTTTTTGTTGAGAAAATTTGCTACAAAGACCAGGTTGCTTGCATCTATTGATCTTGAAATACTAGAGATGGTTCAAAGAGCCCCTCAAGTGTTATGGGAAGATAAGAGTTTCATGAAGATGCAAGATGCGGCACAATAGTTCCTTGGCATTTCACAAATGCAAGAGCGTGTCAACCGAAGCCAAGAGAATGTCAACCAAACATAACAGGGCATCAATGAAGAACATAGGGGCATTGACGGAACACAATCTGGCATCGACAAACCAGAAGAGGGTATCAACAAAGCGCAAGAGGGATACCACAATGCCTCACAAACTTTTGATGACTGGACCGCTGAGACTATCAATGCTATAATGAGATTTTAGAAGCAATTTCAAGGAGGGATGAGTTTCGAAATACCACAACTAGTATGCCTAATTACAGCTTAGGTATCTCTGAAGATGACGAGGATGATAATGAACTTCAATCTAGATTGTGGTAATCAAACAAATGATGGTTGTCAATCTGAAAAAGACCCTTCTGTGCCTGTTGATGTACAACTAGGACGTGAAACTGTTGATGAGCAACCCGAGAACATTACCCATCCTGAGAATACCACTAACACCTCTTCAGCTGCAGAACATGTTCAAGGTGTACAACCTATTCCAATGAGACGATCTAAGCGATTAACACCAGAGGATGAGCTGTTAGAAAGGAGAGAAGTTGCTAGCAAACTGAAATCACCATTCAAGATAAGGGGAACAAAATATATTGAAGAAGTTGGATGGAAATCAAAAAATGGTTGCAAACTGGGTTTTGAAGAATGTTGATGCTGAACATTAAGTTATATATACTTTTCTCACTACTACAGAAACAGCTTTCTAAGGCTGTTAATTAAAGGCGGTTCATTGAAAACCGCCTTGAAAATACTTTTAACGGCGGTTGTGACTAAAACCGCCGTTAAAAGGGTTATTTTACGGCGGTTTCCTCAAAACCGCCGTTAAAATTGGATATCAACTGATTTTAATGGCGGTTTTAAACAGAACCGCCGTAAAAACTCGCACATTCTATGGCGGTTATTTGAGAACCACCTTGAATTAACAGGTATTATATATCATTTTTCTGCGTATTATTAATGCATGTGTTCTTGTAATACAGGAGTGAAGTTATTTTCAAAAGGAATAATTTTTATATTTCAAGAGATGTATTACAAAGCTTAAGGGCAGGTGAACAAGTTAATAGTCATGTATTGGATTTAGGGTCTGTTTTTTTAAATGACAATGAAAAGTTGAAAGGTTGGGGGTTTTTCAAGTAGATTTTTTGCAAGAATTGCCCCTTGTAACAAGGTTAGTAATACTTAATTTATATTTCATATTTTTTATTTTATTATTATGCATAATATTCTTATGCAATTTACATGTGCAGCTACTTTTTGGTAGTGCTGATAGCAAAGAAAAGAAATATCAAATATTTACTCAGGCCCTGGATGCAGACTTGAAAAGGATGAAAATGTTTGAAACAAAAGATATATCAGTGGTACGTTATTCAATATCATTATACTATTTTTCAATTTAGTTTTTTAATTTTTATTTTTTTTTGCAGTTTTTCTTCCCCGTGCACACTGAAAATTACTCTTACGTCATGTATTTTTCAATCAAGGTCAAGCGATTTGATATGCTTGAAAGCACTGCACCAAATGATGTGAATGCAGAAATATATAAAGAATATGATAATACTTTGGTAAGACCAATTCTTAAAGTATTTACTTTGTGCATCATAATTATATTTTTCTTGTTTCTGTCTCTGTGTTTCCCTAATAATATTAATATATAATAAAATGGATTAGGGGTGTTTTTGGTTTTTTATTATGCAGCAATTTATTAATGTGCAAAATAACTCACATTGTTGTGCACAATAATGTGCAGACATAATTATTTAGCTTTGTAATCATTTTTTCCAAATTATTTTCCTTGTCATTTTTGTCCACATAAAATTCTTTTTATTTTTTGCAGAAGGATGCATTTTCAAAGTTTCTAAGAGGTTAAAATATGGCCTACTACGCCAATGTGGTTTCAAAACTTGAACCACACTTTCTCGAGATACCATGCACAGTGGGGGTAGAAAATATGGATTCGGGTGTTTTGACCATGAGACACATGGAGACATATATGGGGTCTGGATTGAAGGCCAACTGGGTGTGTGGAATTAGAAGCGGAGATAAAAAAAATAGTTAAATTGTATCCGTAAGAATTATTGCCACACCTTGGCATGTGCAGAGATAAACGATTTGAAGGATGTAAACTTGAAAATTTCGAAACAGTACCTCCTTGTTTACAAGTTAAAGAAACTAGAACAGAAGGCTAAATTGAAGAAGTGATCTGCATGGCGATGAATTTAATTTTTTGTTTGGCGTCTGTAGGAATACTTGTTTAAGTAGAAAAAATTGGAACGGAATGCTTATTTAATTTTTTTTTTTTATGTTTCTTTGTTGTGTAAGAACTCTTGTCTAAGTAAATAAAACTGGAACATAATGTTTATTATGTTTTGATATTTATTTTTTGTTTTTCTATTTGTTCATAAGTAGAAGAAAATTTTTACGACTGAGAAAAACTGTGTTTTGCATATTTAAAGTTTTTAATAATGGTCCTGGTGAGGGAAAGACAAATATTTAAGTTTCCAAGTTTTTAACTTCAATGGTTGCACTTTTGGTTGTGCATATGTTTTTGTATTATTTGTGTAATGATACCATTACAATTCGACCATCGGGTTGGATTCGTTATTAGACCCAAATTAAACATTGTCGATGTACGATAAGGAAATATGTAAATATATTTAAATACAAGATAATAAGCAAATAAAGAAAGAAGTCTGCCAAACCAAAGCTTAGAAAATGTCAAAAAGGTCTTATTTCTGAATCTCAAATAAAACTATAGTTCAATTAATTTGTACGAAAAGCCCAAAAGACCATCACTTAAAATAGGAATAAATTAAATATCTCTGTGCACAATTTAATGCACTATTGTGCAAAATTTATTGATCGGTTGTGCAGAAAATCATACTTGTTTTTGCACAACCTACGTCGCAAAATTAAGAGTAATAAAAATAAGAAAATAATATGAAGGGTCTTGAACTCTGCCAATTGCTCCTTTTTTTGCTTCATTCCTCAAATCACCTACAAATTACAACTTTTTTGCAAATAAGTATGTATAACGTTTAGAGATGAAAAAATATAAAAAAAAGGAAAATAGAAAATACAGTTGTGCATTTTTTTGTCATTGACTATTAGTATGTACAACATGTTGTTTTCTCTTTGGACAAGTTCTCGTATTATGCCCCGCCCTTTCACCACAAGTCTTGCACACCCTTTGTTTTTCCTTCTTCTGCTTCTCATCAATCGACTTTTCTTGGCCAGTTTTTTTTTTCTTTTCCCACCCCCTTTATTTTTGGATTTCATAGGAGGACGAATTGCAATTTCAACTAGTGCAGTTTCACAAAAAGTTTGAATTCTCTGTTTTTTACTTGCAGTAGATGAAGCTTTTTGTTGTTCAACTGTAAGTTTCTCCTTTTGTTCATTGATAACCTTTGAAAACTCAACAAGGAGCTCTGTCCTCGTCTCTGCCAATGCCACACATAAGTGTATATCAGACCACAATTTGTTAAGTAGCAACTTTCTTTCATCGATTTTTGCAGATTGCTCAATAATGGCATCATTGATATGATACATAGGATTTAGAGTTGCGTTCTTAGTCCAACGGGAAAGGACAAGTTTTCGTGGGATAACATCCATATTTCAGTCCTTAAAGACAACAAAGATGTGTCTACAGAGCCACCCAAATCTTTCAAAAATTTTGCAAGAGCACATAGAACAACTACAATCAGATTTGTGGACTACTGTAAACACCTTAACATTATCTTGAATGTCGCACTCAATATTTTCATCATTGTCACTAACACGTAAAACTCTACAACTAAAACACACTGCACAGATTTCATTCTGCACCTCAATATATATAATGTCTGTGTACACAGAGCGTGCATTCTTCTCCAAAGCTAATGACGTCTTTAGATCAGCAAAATATGACTCACACACACTTTTTAAACTCGATGATGTGTTTCTCTGCGAATCCATATCAGTGTCGAAATGCATGAAAAATTCGACTAAACTGTCCTGGTGATTTTTAAAATTGTCAAATGAGTAGTTTTCACTTTCTGATCTAGATGTAGTTCTCAGCAATCCGCTCATAGAAACATCCCTAAAAATGCAAGGATCCAATGTTCGCGTATTTTTAATAAATCACGAGACCACCTGTGATCTACTAAATTAAAATATTCCATAATTCTATTCCATTTTTCTTCAGATTCCCTAGGCTCTATGTATTCATTCGAAACGATATCCTTAAGACTTTTATTGAAATTTTCATCACTACTTAAACAGGCCCAACTTTTTCACCCACCTTCATCATGATGTGCCACATACAGTATCAATGTATTGTAGTCTCAAACACCTTCGAAAACGCAATCGCAATTGAGGGATTTTGGTCAGTAATGATGTATCCTGGCTCATGCACCATTGCCTTTTTGAATTGTTTGAGGACCCATACATAAGAATCAACATCTTCAGTAGATATCAATGCAGCAGCAAATGTGACACATTTTTTGTGGTTTTCAATCCCCGTGAAAGGTGCAAACACCATATTGTACCTGTAGCAAAAGAGATTTTATTGATTTAATGTGTAGAAATTAATGCATTAATGTGCACACACTGAAATATAAATGTGCACAAGCTATTATTTGTGACATTAATGCGTTATTTGTGAAAATAATGAAATTTAAATGTTTCAGAAAAATGAATATGTACCTGTTAGTTCTGTACCTTGCATCAAATGACATCGCATCACCAAACGCGGCAAAGTTTTTTCTAGAAATGGGATCAACCCAGAAAATCCTCTTTAGCCGGTCACACTCATCAAGTTCATAGTCAAAGTAGAACGTTGAACTGGTTTCTTGTCTTCTATAACACTTGTCAATAACCAACTGTGCATCAGGCCCTGAAATATATGCCAACAAGTCTCTTTTTTAGTTTTTGAAATCGACACTAGTAGCACCTATATTCTGGTAGCCTCCAACAATTTGTTTGTACAATCTAAAAGACTTCACTTGACCAATGTTTGCCCTTATATAATTCAACACAAAATCCTCTTGTCTGACATTTATTACTCGGTTTTCTTTTAAGAATGGTAAGCACTCTTTAGAAGCCAATGGATGGTGATGTTTCTCTTCAAACAAATAGAGTAAGTATCCGCTATCCCCATCCAATCTCAATACGAGCCTAGCTTTGCACCCAACTCTATTGGTTACCCGACGCCTAATTTTATGTTTAACATCTATTGGTGTTACTGCTTTTTTTGGTGTGAAGGATACACTTCTTGTGGTTGCCATTTTTGCTCCTGGTGGGTTTCTCTTACTCTCGTTCTTGTAGCCTTGTTTTGAGCACAGTAGATACTGCCAAACAACTACACCACCATCTGATTTTATTTTTGTGTTACGGTGGACGTCAAAACCAACCTCCTTGGCATAAGACTTGTAAAACTGTATATTCATCCAAGTTTTTGAATTTCTCATTAACATAAGGTTTGATTGCATATTCACATATCGAAACCCAATATTTTGTAGAGCTAGGTGTCATGACCATAGTTTGTCGAACAGGCTCACAATTGTGGGAAGAACATTCAACATCACCTGCAAAAATCTCGCATTGAATCACTGCACAAAATAGTACATGCCACATATAACACGACAAAAAAATTATTTAAGACTTCATAACACATGCAAGACACCATTCAGCACGAACGTGCACAAGGGAACACATTAATGTGCACAAACTGACACTCAATTGTGCACAAACAAGTCTCAGACGACAACCATATCAGACGACAACACGCACAAATAGCCTTCCTGATAGAAAATGACGACTCCTTTTCTTTTAAGACTTCATAACACGTGCAAAATATCATTTAGTACGGACGTGCACAAGAGAACACATTAATGTGCACAAACTGACACTCAATTGTGCACAAACAAATCATGCTTGCATCAGACGACAACCACATCAGACGACAACACGCACAGGTTTTTTTAAGACTTCATAACACGTGCAAAATACCATTCAGCACGGACGTGCACAAAGGAACACATTAATGTGCATAAACTGACACTCAATTGTGCACAAACAAATCATGCTTGCATCAGACGACAACACGCACAGATTTTTTTAAGACTTCATAACACGTGCAAAATACTATTCAGCATGGACGTGCACAAGGGAACACATTAATGTGCACAAACTGACACTTAATTGGGCACAAACAAATTAGACGACAAGCACATCAGATGGGACCAAAATTGAATAGAAATTTCCTTTAAAATCGATGTACAAAACAATAGTTTATAAACATAACTACATCGAAAGAATAATCAAATTTATTGTTTAGCGGTAGCTAAATATGGACTCAATACTACAACAAGATTCAGAGGTGCAAAATAAATTCAGTTGTAGTTGCATAATAATACTTAAGATTTTTGTCATATTTATCATAAATTGGCCCTAGTCACCTCGCATTATGGAAATAAAAATAACGAGAGTTTCGTAATTTGACAAAAGATTATTAATTATGCCTGTTAATATTTAATATATTTTGTTAAATTATAGTCACTAGATTAAGTTAGTTATACGTGACTAATGTACCGTATCAATATCATCATCAATTTTACATATTGTACATGTTGTCCACTATTCAAAATGTAATTTGTTTTATCATGCGCAATGTGTGCCAAAAAAAAAATTTACATATTTAGATTATATTTATTAATAATTTTAATCACATACTAACATTATGTTGTAAAATAATATTTAATTTTATATTTTCATAATTTATATATTTGAAATAATAAAAATGAAATTTATTGAACTTTTATAACTTATTTGTATTATTTTTTAATTGGATTATATTCGTTATTAAAAATTATTTTGACAAAAAAAGGTAATTAAGACTATTACTTACAATCCAGTAATTTTAGTTTATTTCAAATAAATAATTTGATGGATCATAATTCATATTCCTACAGGCTAAATTATTTATGTTATTATGCAGATTGTGACACGAAAAGACAACAAAACAAGAGAAAAAGACGTAAGAGGCTAACTCAATGAGGGTTAGTTCTTATTTATTTAATGTGGGTTATAATAAATAAGTTAAGTCTATCATATGAACGCCGAATTCCAAAAGCCCATGAATACACCAATTTACTAAGACGCTTCTGCTATTCAGTTTTCTAGTTGATTCTTGCTCTAAAAATTGAACTGAGTGTAAGGGTTGATTAAGTCAACTTGACTTATTAAGAATATATCACAATCATTTATTTACTCACGTATTATACTTACATATACACAGTACACACACTGTAATGTCACCTACTACTTTTCATGAAAATGATTTGGCTGCTTGTTTTAAACTTACCACGAACTTCTATTTAGCAGAAAGTTTTGTGAGTTTGCTTAAAGAAAGTAAAAGTAAAACCGCCTTATGAAGTGGGCCTTCACTCCGCTTGTTTTGACCCACACTCACCAACCAATTGGCGCTTTCTTACTTGTAATTGTCTTCACGTAATTGCCCTTTGATTTCCTACTAATTACAGCGATAACCTTAGCCACATGATTGGGACAAGTGCGAACACTTGTCATTTCCTTCGAATGAATATACGATACAAGAGATATATGTTTTTTGATCGAGTATAGATCTTATTATGTATTTTTTTTATATTATTATAAAATTGTACATTTATTATATTATAATAGAAATAAATATTTATCATAATAAAGATGAATATTTATCAAAACAAAAATAAATATTCATATAACAGCGAATATTTTTATGTATATTGCAATATTCATAAATGTATATTTATATCAGTAAAAATATAAAATTATAATAATAAATAAAAAAATTTATTTTAATAAAAATATATATTTATCATATTGTTCATTTTAGTGAGATGTATGTTATAATATTGATAAGTTCAAAAAGTTGAACTATCAAATAAAGGGGGTACTAACCTCAAAAATAGAGATCAGTGACCTAGAAAATCTTGAAACGTGACACAGCGATCTCCAAAGAATCCGCAATCGTCTCAGCGACCTCGACTTCCTGCAAAACAGCGCCTAGAACGGGTCGGATTTCGAGTCCGTTAAGGCCCTCCAACGCTTAAGTTAATAAGCGAAAAACACACTTTTTCTCTCTCAATAATATTAGTGCACTCAAAAGTAATAAAATGCGTAAAACAGCATTAACCTCAAAAGAGAAGCCAAGGGCTCCTTTTATAAGGACAGGAGAAGAATCTCAATATCTAGGATTACCTCTTTCATGATAAGAATTCCATGTATGCCAGGATTCTCACAATCGTCTCTTAATTAGGACTCAGTTCCCATAAACAACAAAATTTCTCCATAGATATCCCAATTAAGTCGGGGCATACAGCCCACCAGGCCCATAATGATTCACATACATTAGATCCACAAATCGGGCCCAAATACCCAGCCCAAAGTACAAGAGGTCGCGACCCTGTATGAAAAAGCCATCCCCATACTACAGGTCGCTACTCTTCACAAAACCATACACTCGCATTATAACAGCTCGCTCACCTCCCAGGGGTACACCCTCCCTAGGAAATGAGGTCGCTTTCCACGAATAGCCGCGTTCACCACATAATTTCACGTACGGTTATTTTGGTCCGTATCAAATATACATATGAATATATCTAATAAGAGCAACACTCTTATTAGGTCGGACCAACGGATCATCCGTTAGGCCGAAATTTCATATCAATAAATCAATACATTATAATAAAAAAATCAATACATCATAATACAAAAATATTACAATACAAAAACAAATACATAATAACACGGGTCAGAAATTTATGAAAACTAATATTTTACGATCAATACATCATAATATAAAAATTAATACATTATACTATCAGGTCAGATAGCTTAACAATTCATGATCCGTTAATTTAGCTAAAAACATGTGTTTGCCATCTAATAATTTGTTACTAGCAAGAGGTTCCCAATTCGGTTCGAAGCATATTCCATCCAACTTCGCTATAATAGAAGGAACAAATTTAGTTGCCATTTTCAATAAGATCTTGGTATATAATAATATAATAATAATGAGAATAAAGCAAAAAACAAGTCGATATCCAACTAATCTGAGTGGCAAAGGTAGCCTTTGATATTTTGGTCGATGCCAAATTTTTAGATAAAGGTGATTTTGAGAATAGTACATTAAATAAATAGCCGCGACAGTTTATCTCTCTCTCTCTCTCTCTCACACACACACACACACACATATATATATATATATATATATATATATATAAAATAAAAAATGAAAAATTCATATCTTAAGTATTTATCTTAAAATTATGGTGTTGACGTGTAATTTTCTAGTGGTTGAATATTTATTTGATAAATTTTATAAGATATAAAACTTATTAAAATATATAGTTTCTAATATTTAGAGTTACATATTGATACTTCCTTCGTTCCATTCTATCTATCGCAGTTTAAAAAAAAAAATTTATCTCGTTTTATCTGTCGTATTTATATTTTAAAGAGAAAATTATGGTTACATTTTACTTTCCCAATAAAAAGTAAAGGTTACTCACTTTTAATTATTTTAAACAAAATATATTATGATTTGTGAAATTAGAAGGTCTATGGATATAAGAATAATTCTCAGATTCACGATGTTGTTAATCAATGTTACCAACATCAGTTAACAACATCGACCACAGTAAATTAAATTTATGCAGCGGAAATTAAAATACGAGAACACGATTAAACAAATTCAGTTCACAGTACTTGTGAACTTGGGTGTACAAACCCGAAAACTATGTTACTTTCTTTTTAAGTTCAATACAAAATATAAAGTAATATATGAAAACTAAATATCAAGAAACTTGATACTAAATACTTGTTGCCGGAATGGCAAGATCTTCTTCGTCGGTCACGCAACTTCAAAGATCTTGTTTATCACGAACGTTGGCTCAAAGTAGATGTCACTTTTTCGCGTTCTTCTTCTTTGCGTCGTGGGTCGTGCGTTCCTTGCGTCTTGCGTCGATCTCCTCACAATAATCCGTGCGTCAAAAGTTATCCCAAGTATTAGGAGTTCTTATGTCTTAAATAGACAACCTAGAATCCTAAACTTGATAAAATCCTAAAAACAAATTCTAAACACAATCTAGGAATAATTAAAGTCTTGTACATAAACTAGGAAACATAATATTGTCCTAAATCTAGTTTCCTAACTTATTTTGTGCTCAAGAAAGGCAAATAACAAAATAGGAATTATTGCCAAGAATAAATTTCTCAACAATCTCCCCCTTTTGCCTTTCTGGACAAACCACTAAGACGCAAACGAAAACAAAAATACTAACTCCCCCTAAGATAGAAAACTCCCCCTAAACAAAACACCCAATGTTGTTAAAAATCAAACCAATATTGTTCAAAATAACCAACACTTCACAAAACAAGCAGAATAAAGGAACTTATTGACTTCGAACCCTCTTCGACCGTCGAGGGGATGTCGAAGTTCCTTCGCCCTTGTGCTTCCTCTTCCTCCTTTGCTGCATCTTCATCATTTTCTTCAAAGCCTTGTTGCGCGCGCGAATTTGCTTCCTCCTCTTCTCGTGAGCAAGGCTCGCCAAGGTTTCGGAGGCAACAGCATCTTCAGTATTAACAGCAGCATCATTCTCATTCTTGGCAACATCAGCAACATCTTCTCCATCAGCATTGTCTCCCCCTATGTTCGCGTCAACTTCCTCTCCCCCTTTTTGACCAGAAAGGGAAAGGGCTTCCAAAAGGGAGGTGCGAAGAGCCTTAAGCTGTTTCATCTGCAAATCTATAGAAGTCACATGTGCACGAAGAACCTGGGCAGAAATATTGACCATGTTGGGATTGCTCGTACCAACATCACTAGCAACATTGGCCGAAATAGGCGCCTGCCAGGTAAATCAATAACTCGGGCACCGGTAACATGCTGATTGCGCAAGGCAAACCACTCAGCCTCACCCGTGAGCACATCCTCGGGACCAAGCTGTAAGCCTTGATTCTCTAACAAACTGAAAATCAAAGACGGAAAACACAACGATGCCGCAGACTTCGTGGTGGCAAACTTAGTGATAATATCAAAAACATGCTGACCTAAACTAAATGTGATCCCTCTCCCAAGACGAAACAAGAACTGGGCCTGAGTGCGCGTAACACAGGTTGTGTTTTTGGATGGAACCCAATTACAAATGGCAAACTTATGCAAAATAGAACGAAGAGATGAAAGACGTGTACTCGGAAGCTGCTCAAACCAAGAATTAACCATCCCACCAGACAGAAACTTAACTACCTCATTCATATCATCCACCGTCGAGTCACCCCGGTAAGCCTCAGTACCATAAAACTCATCAATTAACTCATGGGTGAACGAAAAAACTTTGCCACGCACAAACACCTTCCTATAATTGACCGATTCCAAATCGACCATAGAGGGTAATAGATTGGCAAAAAACTCGACAACAATATCACGTACAAAAGGCATGGCCGTTGAAACGGTGGAATACATACCTTTGTGTCGGACATAGGCAATGAGATTGTGTTTCTCAAAAAGTTCAATAAGAACTCGTTTTTCGGCAATCATATGACGACTCTGGTAAGCATCAAATAGCTCGGCAGTGATAAATTTCTCTGAAAAAGGCACAATGTCCTCAAGCTCTGGCGTCGGAGTAGCATCTCCGGAAGAGGACTGGGAATGAGCCGATGCATTAGAAGAAGGCGGAGATGGGGCAGGAGTGGTTCTTGGGACAGAAGCAGTGCGGGAGGACGAAACAGACTGTGAGCGATGTGATGTTGGTAAGGGGCTACCAACATGACTAGCAACATCGTCCTTTGCAGCAGCCTTCTTTTTCTTCTTGTCCTCTTTGCATGCAGCAAGAATATCTTTCAAGGGCACATCCAATGAAGAATCAGGGGAATGTTCAAAAAGACCTGTATCAAACTCAGGTGTAGCAGCACGAACTGGAGATGGCGGGGGATCAGCAGCAAGCGGCTTAGCGGAACTAGTAACTTCGCCGGTGATAAAATCCAGCACAGTATAGGGAGGGGAAGAATACTCAGTAGCAGTTGAGCTGGGAGAAACTTTGACCTTTGCCAGGCTGGGAGAGACACTGTCTTTCATCAGGCTAGGTCTCATGTCGGCCTTACTCACAAGTTGTTTCCGACGAGTAAACTTCTTCTTCTCCGGCAGACTGGGAGCAGAGGCAGACGGCGGCACATCTCCGGTAATCGAAGGGGGAACAAAATCATGATCATCTGGGTCAGACTCCACAATAACATCCTCCTGGAGGTTCATGTGTTCAATAGGCACGCGGCGACGCGATCCTGCCTTGATTTTTTGAGCCGCAGGCGGCACAACGCCGGGCGGTATGTTGAGCAATCGTCGTGACCACTTCAAGGTTGGGTCACCTACGTTTCCAAAGGTTTCTGCCACAAACGCCAAATCTGGAGGATTGTCTACGTCAATTTCGTTCCCGGGCTGCCCTGGGAACACTTGAGCCACCGGCGTGGCGTCCACCGGTGAGGGAACAGGCACGGCTGCACGGGAATCAGGCGCAGGCGATTGTGGTGGCGATGTTGATAGTGGTGGGTTTGAAGAACTACCACCACCAATCTCCTCACGAATATCAAGGCCACCAATCTTTGGGTACGGCAGCGGGACCTGTTCGCCGGAGCGGCGAACCTCTTCAGGTAGTTCTGGGACAGACGGCGGTGGAGAGCTGGTCATCCTGCAAAATTTCACAGAAACACACAACCAAGAAACAAAAAATCGAGAGAATTTGAGAGGAGTAAGGATTCTGAGAGTTTTAATTCGAAAGGGGTTTGGAATAGTGAGCAAACGGTAAAAATAAAATCAGCTTTTTATCCCCCCAAAAAGTGACCATTGCACACAAGGAGAGAGAAGGTAAATAAAAGGAAAATTCCCAAAAATCACCGGTTGAATTTTTATGCTTAAAAGCACGATTTTTGTTTCCATGTAAAAAGTGCCACTCCTCCTAGAATAAGGCTACGTGATCACACAACTTATCCCACTATCTCTTTCCATAATCCTTTTTAAAAAAAAAAATTGCACAACTTAATCTACAAAATAGGCCGAAAATACAAAGCTGATTTTAATGAACCATCAGCACAGTTGTACCTATCTTGTGCAATGTTAATTTTCACTCACCAAATTCACCTCGTTATTACCCGTCCAGCCGTCCGATTATAACTCCACTGAAACACTTGGTTAGCTCAATTCAAAACAAAATTAAGAGATTTCAAGTAAGACAAAAACACAAGAAACAAAACGCACAGCAAGATGGCATCTTCACAAAGTATGAATGTCCTATGAGATGCCTAAAATTCATGACCTAAAAGGTTAAAACAGAACACATAATGATTTCAGTGTTTTGATCCAATGTTGCTTTTTATTACTAACAACATTATAAACCAACATTGCCTTAGGTGAAGTCAATGGAAACTTACCCCTTAACCCAAGTTAATGACTACGTCAAAATCTCTAAACAAGGCGATTTTTAAAGATTGGAGCATTTTGAGTCCAGATTTTTTTCATCCTTGAAGGGATTTAAATCTTTTAATATTCAGCAATTACTGTTAAACGCCTCTTGTTTTTGGACCTGGGAGAAAACCAGTTTCTACGGACAAGTCCCACAATCACCTACTTTTGAAGAGGTTGGTCCTTTTTGTCATTACTTTTATTGCAACAGAGGACCTTGTTGCACTTTCAATCAAACTCAATGCATTAGTATAATGTATGAAAAGAAGGATAAAAATGCATGTAAAATTATACAAATGTTGTGACAGATGTTGATAAGGGGTGTCACAACATCACAAACCAACATTGGTTAGACAATGCACATACCGAGATCTCTTCTCAAACGAGAGAAGGTCTCGTAATCTAATGCCTTCGTGAAGATGTCAGCCAGCTGATTATCAGTTCCAATATGTTCAAGGCTAACAATCTTCCTCTCAACTAAGTCTCGAATGAAATGGTACCTTATATCAATGTGTTTTATTCGAGAATGCTGGACTGGATTTTTGGAGATGTCAATGGCACTGGAATTGTCACACAACACCATCAAGATACTACTGTGCAGACCGTAGTCTTCAATCATTTGGTTCATCCAAAGTAATTGTGTGCACGCACTTCCAACTGCAATGTACTCGGCTTCAGCTGTAGAAAGAGACATACAATTTTGCTTTTTGCTGTACCAAGAGATTAGATTATTACCCAGAAAAAAACATCCTCCAGTAGTACTCTTCCTATCTACTACATCCCCAGCCCAGTCTGAATCAGTGTATCCTAAAAGTTCAGTACCAGTATCTTTTGTATACCACACACCTAGTTCAGTTGTACCATCAATGTACCTAATAATTCTTTTAACAGCTTTCAAGTGTGACTCTTTTGGATTAGACTGATATCTAGCACATAAGCACACACTATACATAATATCTGGTCTACTTGCTGTCAAATATAACAAACTCCCTATCATACTTCTATACATGGTGTTATCAACACCCTTACCAACATCGTCTCTGGACAGCTTCACATTTTTGCCCAGTGGCATTTTCTTGACAGTTTCACCCTCTAACCCAAACTTTTTGACTAAGTTCTTTGCATATTTAGTTTGGGAAAGAAAAATACCGTCATCAAGCTATTTAATTTGTAAACCAAGGAAGTACGAGAGGTTAGCTTCCATGCTCATTTCGAACGTATCAGACATTCGATTGACAAACTCCTTGACCATCTGCTCGTTAGTGGATCCAAAAATAATATCGTCTACATAAATTTGGACAATTAAGATGTTCTTGTTGGATTTAAGAAGAAACAAAGTTTTATCAACTTCCCCTCTTCTAAAATTCAAATAAAGCAAATGTTGAGTTAGCCTTTCATACCAAGCTCTAGGAGCTTGTTTTAATCCATAAAGGGCCTTTTTCAATTTTAAAACACAATCAGGTTTTTGAGGATCCACAAATCCTTTAGGCTGCTCAACATATACTTCTTCACTTAAGACCCCATTCAAAAAGGCACTCTTAATGTCCATTTGATGCAACGAAATTTTCATATAACAAGCAACAGAAAGCAAAAGTCTTACCGACTCAATTCGAGCAACAGGGGCGAATGTCTCATCAAAATCAATTCCTTCAATTTGCGTATACCCTTGTGCGACAAGTCGAGATTTACTCCTCACAATGTTGCCTGCCTCATCAGTCTTGTTCTTGAATATCCACTTGGTCCCCATCACGTGAGCATTTTCTGGCCGCGGAACAAGATCCCACACATCATTCTTGGCGAATTGGTCCAACTCCTCTTGCATAGCCCGAATCCATAACTCATCCTTGAGTGCATCCTCCACGCGCTTGGGCTCTATTTCAGAAAGACTCACGAATCTTAGAATAATTAGTAGACAAACATACATACCTGACCATTTCCTTGAAATTTATTTGTCTTCGTCTTGTACTTCTTTCATCCATATCACCAATGATTTGGCCCACGGGGTGGTTTTTCTGGATTTTGGATGGAATGTCCCTCTGATGAAGATCAATGGGATCTGCTGGATCTTCTTCCTCTGAATCAGAATCAGATTTGGCAACTTGGCTCGATGTTGGTACCGATGTTGGTATCCCAGTATCAACATGGTTATCAACATCACTCAAGTCTCTGAGTTCAGCAGCTGCATCTATGTTCTCAATACCTGCACCATCAACTGAAGTAGGAGTGACACTACCTTGAGGGTTTTGATCATAAACCAGATCATTATCCTCGGCAGGCTTGACTCCGCTCGTTAGATCATCAAACTTGACATTTACTGACTCAAACATACTTCGAGTTCGAAGGTTAAACAACCTATATGCATGACTATTTTGGGAATAACCCATGAAAATGCACTTATCACTTTTTGAGTCAAGTTTAGCAAGATGATTTCTATCGTTAAGCACATAGCAAATACATTCAAAAACATGAAAATAGCTCAAGTTTGGTTTCTTCCCAATCAACAATTCGTAGGGAGTTGCACATGAACCTGGTCTAAAATAAGCCCTATTCGTGATATGACATGCAGTGTTCATTGCTTCAGCCTAAGATCGTTTAGCTATCCCATTAGAAATGAGCATGGTTCTAGTCATCTCCGCTAGAGTTCTATTCTTACGTTCAGCTACGCCATTTTGTTGAGGGGTAATTGGAGAAGAAAATTCATGACTAATACCCTCAGAGGTGCAGTACTTCAGAAAAGATGCATTTTTAAATTCCTTTCCGTGATCAGTTCTAATCCTACCAATTTTCACATTAAACCTTACACATAGCTTCTTTGCAAGTTTTTTTGAAAGCCTCAAACGTTTTAGAATTTTCTTTTAGAAACTCTACCCATGTAAACCTAGAAAAATCATCAACAATTATGAGAACATACCTCTTACCACCAAGGCTCTCAACCTCAAGTGGTCCCATGAGATTCATGTGAAGCAATTCAAGACACGATGATGTAGTGAGACTTTGTTGGACTGGATGTGGCACTCTAACCTGCTTTCCTTTCTGGCATGCCTCGCACACTGGAATGATCTTGGTGTTGAGCTTAGGCAGCCCCCTCACAGCTTCTTCCTTGGCCAACCTGTCCATCATCTTGTAATTTACATGTCCAAGCTTTTGATGCCATAGTTCTGCATCACTAAATTGGGACAACCTGCAAAAAGCATCACTATGAATTTGGTAGCAATTATCTGAAGTTCTTTTCCCGTTGAGAATACACGATCCATTCTCCTCATAAACTTCACACTTTTTACGGTTGAATTTAACGCTGAATCCTCCGTCGCACAATTGACTTATGCTGATCAAATTTGCAGTAAGTCCTTCTACTAGCAGTACATTTTCCAGTGTTACAACGCCAGAAACGTGGAGAGTCCCTTGGCCAACGATTTGGCCATTTGCGCCTCCTCCATACTTCACTTTTCCACCTCTAAATCTGACAATGTTGGAAAGCAATTCTTCTGAGCCTGTCATATGCTTCGAGCATCCACTATCAAAATACCAGGCTCCAGGGACAAGAGACTTCAGGGAGGTATGGATCATATTGCACTTGTCGCTGTTTTTCTTGACCCACACTTGTTTGTATCTGATGTTGGTATTGATGTTGGTAGCGCAGTTACCAACATTGGACTTGTCAGTCACATTTTTTCTCTGAAAATGTCTTCTCTCGCCAATGATCTTCCAACAAAAGGTCCGAATGTGCCCTGGTTCTCCACGATGATGACACACGAAATGTCTCCTCCTCTTCTTGTGGCGTTTGGAAGATTTTCGTTCTTGACTCGACACTTGCGTTGGCTGACTTGGCTTGAAACCTATTCCATGCTTAGAGGACTCTGGGAAGCTAACCTGCAAAATTTCATCAAGCTTCGCCTTACCTTTGTTTAGATTTGAAATGGTTCCTCGAACAGTGGTCAGCTCATTCTTCATTTCTTCAAGCTCAGTATCCTTCTTGGTGAGAGATGTTTCCAGCCGGACAATGATGTCAAGCTGATCCTCCTTTTCTTTGGTTAACTTTTCTACTTCTTTTTCGAGCTCTTTGGCCTTGAGTACCTGTTTACTCCAACTGATAAACAATTTTTGGTGGTCAACACTCAGCTGCTCGTATTCCTCATAATAATCAGTGGTCTCGGTATTCAGGCACACGATGTTGTCTGCAAGCAAACCAATATGAATATCGTCGTCCCACACAACATGGGAAAATAAAGCTGGAACGGAATTAGTTGACTCAGAATCATTAACATTTTCGGTGAAATCCGTAGCGACCATACTTTTCTTTCTAAGAGTGTTGGGACACTCGTTCTTGAAATGTCCCCAACCTTTGCATTCGTGGCATTGAATCTCGTTGAGTGGTTTTGTTGAACTGGACACATTGGAAATTGAATTTGTGGACTGAGATCGTGGAAGAGTACGTCCAGTAAATTTTGGAGTGGATGTCTGTGTCCTGTTCCTTGTATTTGCGCTTCCAAAATTATTCTTTTTCTTCAAGAAATTGTTGAAGCTTTGAGTCACAAAGGCCAGTTCATCTTCTCCGAGAGCAGTTGTCTCCATCTTTTTAATAATTCCATTAAAATCAAAATCTTCGTCATCTTCATCATCGACTGCAATTGAATCGGAAGGAAAAGCAACATTCTTCTCTTTCGAGCTAGAGCTAACTTGTTCCAACTCATATTGCTTGAGATTTCCAACTAAGGTATTGAAATCGATGTTATCAACATCTTTGGATTCTTCTATGGCCACCACCTTCATGCTGTATTTCTTCGTAATGGATCTCAGCAATTTTCCTACAAGACGAGAATTAATTATGGGCTCACCAACCTCTCTGCACTCTTCAGTTATTTCCGCCAATCTTACGGAGTAGTCCAAGATTGACTCTTTCTCATCCATTCTCATAGCCTCGACGGTGGATATGATCATTCTTAATCTGGATTTTTTTACGCTTTCATTTCCTTCACACACCCTCTGTGGTGCGTCCCATGCATCCTTTGCTGACTCGCAATTCTTGATGATGCGGTAATAGCTTGCATCTACATAGTCACACAAGGTGTTGATGCATTTGGAGTTCCAATTTGCAGCAGTTGCTTCATCAGCAGTCCAGTCTTCCTCCTTTTTGGGGATGGTATCGCCCTCGCCATCCGTGACACGTGGTTTTTCCCATCCAATGAGAACAGTTTTCCAAACACGCTCGTCGATACTTTTCAAATGCCATCTCATTCTCTGTTTCCAGAGAGAATAATTCTCACCATTAAGGATTGGAGGCCTCGGGTTGCCTTGAGCATCCATAGCACCTAAAAAATAAGGATCAATACTTAAAAGGTTAAGTAACCCGCTCTATATGCCAATTGTGAAATTAGAAGGTTTATGGATATAAGAATAATTCTCATATTCACGATGTTGTTAATCAATGTTACCAACATCAGTTAACAACATCGACCAGAGTAAATTAAATTTATGCAGCGGAAATTAAAATACGAGAACACGATTAAACAAATTCAGTTCACAAGTAAAAGTACTTGTGAACTTGGGTGTACAAACCCGAAAACTATGTTACTTTCTTTTTAAGTTCAATACAAAATATAAAGTAATATATGAAACTAAATATCAAGAAACTTGATACTAAATACTTGTTGCCGGAATGGCAAGATCTTCTTCGTCAGTCACGCAACTTCAAAGATCTTGTTTATCATGAACGTTGGCTCCAAGTAGATGTCACTTTTTCGTGTTCTTCTTCTTTGCGTCGAGGGTCGTGCGTTCCTTGCATCTTGCGTCGATCTCCTCGCAATAATCTGTGCGTCAAAAGTTATCCCAAGTATTAGGAGTTCTTGTATCTTAAATAGACAACCTAGAATCCTAAATTTGGTAAAATCCTAAAAACAAATCCTAAACACAATCTAGGAATAATTAAAGTCTTGTACATAAACTAGGAAATATAATATTGTCCTAAATCTAGTTTCCTAACTTATTTTGTGCCCAAGAAAGGCAAATAACAAAATAGGAATTATTGCCAAGAATAAACTCCTCAACATGATTATTTGATACCTATAATTATAACACCAATCATCTTTTTTTAATATTCGTGAACTGGTCAATATGATATAGATAGGGACGGAGAGATTTATTAGTTTTTCTTGGTTAATGCACTACGTTGGTTGAAGCCTTTTCTAAAAGAAATCTCCCCTGTATATTAATGCAAAATCCTTCTATCATATGTGTCTCCTTGCCACGCTTCGTTAGCTTTGGAAAAAAAGTTGGTGCTTCAGTGTCATACGAGCCTAATATTAACCTAATTTAGTACTTTTTCCTTTTATTATATTTTACCTAATTTAATACTTCCTAATATTATATTTTGCCTAATTCAATATTTCTCTTTTATTATATGTTACCTACTTTAATATTTTCTTTAACATATTTTGCACAATTCAATATCTTACTCTTATTATTCTAATATAAAAATATAAATAAGTTATATGTAATTAGAAAAAATCTATATAAGTTGAATTAGTTTTTATTTACAATAAATTTTGAAATAACTTTATTATAATTCTAAATATTTATTTAAGAAAAACATGAGTTATATAAAGTTATTACAAAAGGGAAATAAATATAAAAAATATAAACTTCATTTTTTTATCTAATCCTAATATAATAAATTGAAAATAACATTAAGAAAATATATGAAAAACTATTGTTACACGAAACATAAAATAAAAACAAAGTGAAACAAACATAATACTAATACTGATACTAATAATAATAAATTATTATGCCTAGAAAAATAAATATTAAATATATTTTAAATCTCTTTATCTAATTCCAATATAATGCATTGATACACATATTATATATCTATACAAACAAATTAGTATCTTACGCTGAAAAAAAAAATTACATATACTACAAGTTGGATGCACTATGTTTTTTCAATAGAATTGTCAGTGTCTTATAAATTTTAATTTTACTTTACAACTAATTTCGTGACTCAGGGTTAAAAAAACTTAAAAATTCTCTATTTTGAAAATCAGTCTTACTGTGATTAGAATAAATAATGTTCTTGGTATATCACAACTAATTTCGTGACTCATGGTAAAAAACTTGCAAAATTCTTAATTGTTAAAATAAGTCTTATTGTAATTAGAACAAGTAATGTTATGATTTGTGTGTAATAATAATCTATTGTGAAAATAAAATAAATAATGTTATGATTTGTATGTACTATTTTTAATATTATTCTTTTGGTATTTTAATGAATATTACTTTTTCCAAATCTCGCATAATATGCGTATGTTTGCTTTTTTTTTTAGAACACCCGAGGGGTGGGATTTTATTAAAATGCGTATAAAACGTCACAGCTTACAGGAAATTACAAGATACATCGATATTTTCTGAGGAGAAAAATATCGAAACCCCGTAATGGATCCTAGAATCTAGAAATACGAAAAAGATCCTATAAAAACAATTAAACTCATTTTAACCTAAAGGATGGATATGCGTATGTTTACTTTGCATGCTTCGTTTGGCAAATGAAAAGTTCTATTAGTTCGGTTGCTTAGGTTTCATCCAAGCCTAATATCTACTTAATTTAATATTTTTCTTTTATTATATTTTATCTAATTCAATATTTTCCTTTTATTCACCTATTATAAAAATACAAATAAGTCATATAAAATTAGTAGAAAAGATTTAAGTTAGTTATTTTCATTCAAAGATAAATTACATAAGATATAATTTTAATTAAAAAAACTATTATGAAATTATTAAATAGGTAATGTTTATAATAAAAGTTAATATAATTTTAATTGTATAATTTTAAATATTCAATATAGGTAAATTAAGATTATTTGAAATAATATAATTATGTAACTAAATACTAGTAATGAATTCAATCTAACATAAAAATATAAAATTATATAATAATTATTATTAAATATTAATTAGACATCGGTATAATACGACACGAGTTGAGCGTATGACATCCGTTTAGGTTTTCAAAGTATGTAAGTAATATTATTAACGAATTTAATCTAAACATTAAAATACAAAATAACGTAATGATAATAATCAATAAATAAAGATTAGGCACGGGTTTAGAATGTGACTTCTTTTTAATATTTATTAGTATGTAAATGAAATTATTAACGAATTGAGTCTAAACATGAAAATAAAATTTTAATAATTATAATAATTAATAAATAAATTAGACATGTACAAGGCAAGGGGTTGATAATACATTATTTGAATTTTTTTCATTTTATATAAAAATTTGTAATTATCACAAATATTTTTTATATTTATCTTTTGATAAACTCCGTATAATATACGGGTATTAAACTAGTACAATATATAATTTATTATATAAGTTTCAAACATATAATATACGGGTATTAAACTAGTATAATATATAATTTATTATATAAGTTTCAAACATGTAAATTGAGGTATGGTTTTTTTTTTATTGCAATTATTTTTTTCTCTCTTCTTCAGCGAAATGATTATCTTTAATTTCAAAGTCTTCTTTTTATTATTTTCAATTACAAGAACTCGACAGATAATTTAATAGATGTTGGTCTCGTATGTTAGCCTTCTCAGATTTGGATTGTTTATCAAAGTTTATTTCAATGATTTTTTTTTTTTTTGAGTAAGAGCATTTATTTTATGCATATTCTGGTATGGTTTTAGCTTTTTGGACATATTTTCTAATTATATTATTAATTTCATTTTTCTATCTACGATTGTTGAGATAATTTTTCTGTATTTGTTCATATTGAAAACTTTTATTTTTGTGAACGTGTTAAATAATTTCCTAATCACTACTTAAAATAACTATTATATTTTTATTGTTAAGTAATTTTATATTTGAATGTTTAGATTAAATTTATTAATAATTTATCTACAAACTTAGTCTCAACTCGTGTCTAATTTTTATTAATTAGTTACAATTATTAAATACTTTTATATTTAATATTGAGATTAAATTTATTAATATTATTTAGTTACATACTTAGAAATTTTTTAAAAATATCATATCGTGTCGAATTGTACCGGTGTCTAATCAATATTTATTAATTATTATATAATTTTATATTTTTGTATATAAATTTAATTCATTAATAATATTTTCTTACATACTTAAATTACTACTCATAATTTACTTATATTTTATATCGAGATTCTAAGAATAAAATTAATTTAATTTTTTATTATATTTGGATTATTCTCATAATTGAGTTATTTTTTTTCTGGCAATCAATATTACTAGTTTAACACCTGTATATTATGCGGGATTTAAAAATAGTAATATTCATTAAAAATAGCAAAAAATAATATTGAAATACATACAAATCGTAACATTATTTATTTTATTTTCACAATAAATAATTCTTATACATAAATCAAAACATTACTCATTTTAATTACAGTAAGATTGGTTTTCACACCTAAGAATTTTCAAGTTTTTTTATCGTGAGTTACGAATTAGCTGTAAAGTATATCAACAACATTATTTGTTCTAATTACAATAAGACTTATTTTCACAATAGAGAATTTTCAAGTTTTTTCGTGAGTCACGAAGTTAGTTGTAAAGTATAACAAAATACCTTAAACTTGACGAGGAACTCGTAAAAAATTGAGTTTGAAAAAATGTAAAACATACAACATCATGTTACATGTGAATATGTGATAAGAATTTACAAGACACTAATAATTATATTGAAAAAACGTCGTGAATCTAACTTGTATTATATGTAATATTATTTTATTTATGTTGTTCCTGCGTAAAATACTATTTTGTTCGTATAGATATATAATATGTGTATCAATGATTTATACTGGAATTAGATAAAGAGATTTAGAATATATTTAATATTTATTTTTCTAGACGTGATAATTTATTATTATTATTTTATCTTTTAGTTTCAATTTATTTTTATTTTGGCGTAAATAATTTTTCATATATATTTTTAATTTTATTTTCAATTCATTATATTAGGATTAGATAAAAAAAAATTAAGTTTGTATTTTTAATATTTATTTCCTATAATATATGTATCAATGAATTATATTGGAATTAGATAAATAGATTTAGAATATATTTAATATTTATTTTTCTAGACGTGATAATTTATTATTATTTTATCTTTTAGTTTCACTTTTTTTTTGTGCGTAACAATAGTTTTTCATATATATTTTTAATGTTATTTTCAATTCATTATATTAGGATTAGATAAAAAGAATTAAGTTTGTATTTTTTATATTTATTTCCCATCTGTAATGATTTTATATAACTCGTATTTTTTTTAAATAAATATTTAAAATTATAATAAAATTATTTCAACTTTTATTGTAAATGAAAATTAATTCCACTTATATAGGTTTTTTAATTAGATATAACTTATTTATAATTTTATATTAGAAGAATAAAAGTAAGATATTGAATTGGGCAAAATATGTTAAAGAAAATATTAAATTAGGTAACATGTAATAAAAGAGAAATATTGAATTAGGCAAAATATAATATTAGGAAAGTATTTAATTTGATAAAATATAATAAAAGAAAAAAAATACTAAATTAGTTAAATATTAGCTTAGGAAGCACCATAATTTTTTCCAAAACTAACGAAACGTGGGAAACAGACACATAATATAGGGGGATTTTGCATTAATATATAGGGGAGAACTTATAAGTAATTTTCATTTAACTAAGATAATCTAAATAACATTATTTTATAAGATGATTTTTATTTAACTAAGATAATCTAAATAATATTATTTTATAAGTAATTTTTATTTAAATAAGATAACTAATTTAGATTTTTTTTAATCTCCAGTTATATATGATTTTTTATATTTTATATTAGAAAAATAAAAGGAAATATTGAATTAGACAAATATAATAAAATTAAAATATTAAATTAGACAAATATAGTAAAGGTAAAATAATAAGCTAAACGAAATATAATAAAAGAAAATATATTAAATTAGGTGGAATTATAATTTATATTTTTATTTAGTTTTCAAACAGCGAAATTCGTCAACTAAAAACCATCGGAAATTACAAATCATACGGAAGCTTTCAAACAGACATGTAGAATATAAATTTTTTTATTTAATATATAACTTAGATTTTATCAATTCTTACTTTATTCCAAAACCTAAAATCATATGTGGTTGATCTTGTTTTCACCAGCAATTTTCAAATCTATAATTTACAAAATCAATACACATTTATTACACTTAAAATCTACAATCAGCACATATGATTATTATACCTTATTGAAACGATATTGGATAGGTTCCATACAATTCATATCATGACATATTACTTACCTCATTATTTAAATATTTCATTATTACCCACGAGGGCTACCATTAATAAATATAAACACTCTAATAATTAAACTCTTCAAAGTAATTTTCTTTAATTAAAACAAACACAAAACTCTCCATATATTAATAAAGGCCCTTGATCTATATGTCTATTTTTTAGACTTCATTTAGTAAATAAAAATACATAGTGTATCAATTATTTATGTGTCATTCGATTATATATCTACATAATTTAATATTTTTTATTATATTTAACTTAATTTACTATTTTTTTAATTTTATTTTATCTAATTCAATATTTCATTTACTCTTCTAATAAGAAAATATAAATAAATGATATATAAGTAGAAAATAAAATCTAAATTAACTATCATTAAAAGATTAGATAACGTTAATAATAAAATTCAAAATAACTTAATTTTTAAAATTTTAAATATTATTTATAAGTAAATTATGAATTATTTACAATAATCTAAGTATAAAATTAATTTATTATTAAGGAATTCAATTTACACAAATATGTAAGACCATATAATAATAATAAATGATACAATGAAACACATATTGAGAATATGAGTATTCTGATTTTTTATAGTATGTAAATAAATAATTAATTAATATATATCTAAATATCAAAATATAAAATTATTTCATAATAATAATTAATATATAAGTATTAGACATGAGAACGTGATTTTTTTTTCAAATATGTAATTAAATAACTAATAAATAATTTAAATATTAAAATATAAATTACTTAATAATGAAAATAATTAATAAAAAATGATTAAAAATAATTTAAACACGGCATCTTTTGAACTTTTAATTTTTTAAAAAACTCTATAACTAATCATAAAGCATTCTAATTCTAAAATAGTAAAGCTTCGAAAACAATAATAGTCAAATCTAAGAAAATTAAAAGGGAAATTCCATAAATTGGGTTTGCTTGGAGGAGGGGTCGAGATTAAGGCGACAATACCGATGGTCCAAACAACCTAACACCCCGTCCTCTTATATAAAAGGCCACACCCCACCCCTTTCTTCACTCATCCACAATACTCTCATATCTGTCTTTTCTATTTACTCTCTCTACATTTGTTCTTCGTTTTCTTCTCATAATAGTAACCATGTCTTGCTACAAGGGAAAGTACGCTGGTAAGATTATCTAATCTGCTTTGCTTAGTACTGATCTATATTCATATATAGTTTGATCGAATGCTGTTTTATTAATAGATCTTCGATCTGGTTGCTAACTGTTCGCCTTGGTTAATCAATTTTTGGTATTTTTTTTTAGATCTGAAACTTTTTTGAATTGTTTTTTGTTATAATTTATTTAATTGAATGTTTTCCGATCCTTTTGGTTTGTGTTGTTCTCTGGAGTTTTTAGCGCCTGTGATTAGATGATGCATGGTGGTGGGTAGTTATATCTTTTCTGTGTTTTTTTCTTATTTCTATTTTTTTTTATTTCTCAAAAAATAAAAATTAGTTTGGATCTTCGTTGTCGCCCGATTTTCTATTTTAGGCACGGTCCATCGTTTTGCTGCAACAAATTATGTTCATTTTGTGATACAGAATATAGATCTGTTATGGTGCTGGTTTATTTAGTCGGTTTTTGGTGGCAACTAGTTTAGGTTATCTTCAATTTACAGCACCTGGTGTTAGTTTTAACCAAATTAGGAATTATGGTGTAATTTTTGGCCTACATTTTTTTCTATAAAAATAAAAAATTCATTCCATATTAGAGTTATTTTAAACAATACTAAATATTACTAACAATTTTACATATTTTTTGATTATGTTTAAAACTGAATTTCTATCTGGAATGGTTTGATTTCTTTTTCTGTGCAATAGATCCACACTGCTTATAGTTGTTTGTGGCAATTATGATTCATTTTCTGTTTTAGTTTTTAGCTTAATTCTATGACTCTTATTATTTAGATCCTATCCTGTAAATACTGAATATTATTCTATTTGCAGATGAGCTCATTGCTAATGCCAAATACATTGGTACCCCTGGTAAGGGTATCCTCGCTGCTGATGAGTCCACCGGCACAATCGGCAAGCGTTTATCTAGCATCAATGTTGAGAACGTTGAGTCGAACAGGCGTGCCCTTCGTGAGCTCCTTTTCACCACCCCCGGTGCCCTTCAGTACCTCAGTGGTGTCATTCTCTACGAGGAAACCCTATATCAGAAAACTGCTGCTGGTACATATCATCCCAAAGTGCTCAAATTTCCAATTTTTTAATTATACTTTTAATAACAAATTAAGGAAATAAAATTCCATTGTTTTTACTAATTTGCAGGCAAGCCTTTTGTTGATGTCATGAAGGAGGGCGGTGTCCTTCCCGGTATCAAGGTTGACTCCGGCACCGTTGAGCTTGCCGGCACAAACGGTGAGACCACCACCCAAGGCCTTGATGGACTCGCCCAGCGCTGCCAGAAGTATTATGCTGCCGGGGCCCGTTTTGCCAAGTGGAGGGCCGTCCTGAAAATCGGCGCCAACGAGCCATCCCAGCTCGCCATCAACGAGAACGCCAATGGCCTGGCCCGCTATGCCATCATCTGCCAGGAGAACGGCCTAGTCCCCATCGTCGAGCCCGAGATCCTTGTCGATGGGTCCCACGACATCAACAAGTGTGCTGATGTCACCGAGCGCGTCCTCGCTGCCTGCTACAAGGCCCTCAACGACCACCACGTCCTCCTCGAGGGTACCCTTTTGAAGCCCAACATGGTCACCCCGGGCTCTGATTCCCCCAAGGTCGCCCCTGAGGTTGTCGCCGAGTACACTGTCCGGGCTCTGCAGCGCACGATGCCTCCTGCGGTCCCCGCTGTGGTGTTCTTGTCTGGTGGGCAGAGCGAGGAAGAGGCTACGGTCAATCTGAATGCTATGAACAAGCTCAAGGCTAATAAGCCGTGGAGCCTTTCTTTCTCGTTCGGGCGTGCTCTCCAGCAGAGCACCCTCAAGGCCTGGTCTGGAAAGGAAGAAAATGTACCCAAGGCACAGGCTGCTTTCCTGGCGAGGGCCAAGGCCAACTCGGAAGCGACTCTTGGGACCTACAAGGGTAGCGGCAGTTTGAGCGAGGGTGCGTCTGAGAGCCTCCATGTTAAGGACTACAAATACTAGGTTGTTGAAGGTTTAAAGGTCTTTGATTTTTATGCTTTTAGTATTGCGTAGAGCACAGTTGGCGATGCAGTTTGTCAAGACTTTCTGCGGATTTATGCCTGTGTTTTTATTTTTATTTTCATTTTCGTACACCTTTTGTTATAATAAGGTTGAGGAACATCATCTTCTCTTCTGTTAGAAGATTGGGTTGTGGTTTTTGTTATTATCGGCTTTTTTGCTGTGTTTTGTGTACCATTTTACCAATGGTTGCCATTGATGGCCAAGTCAAAAGTTTGTTACTATTGCACCAGGGAATACATGAATTTGCAGATGGATATTATATGGAATGCTGTTATAAACACTATTGTAAATTTGCTGCAGTCAACTAATTTTTTTCCCGGTGGGATGAACCCATAAGGATATTATTTACTGATTGCAAGACAAATATATTCGTCCCCCACACACTCTGCCAAATAATCAAATTTTGAAGACTATTATGCATAGTGCATAATAGTATATCATGAAGTCTTAAGTAACTATCATTTTATTGGTCGAAACAATCAAATTCGATGAAAAAAAATAGAAATTAAATTATCAAATAAAAAAAATTACACAAGTGTGTTTTGACAAATTTCTAATCTTTATTTTATATAAAGATAGTGTCATTAACATCACAAACACAACATTCGTTTTTTGGAAACATATTTAAACAACATTTTTAGGAAAAATATTTACTATAAACATCATATAAAAAATATTTTATTTCTGAAAACATGTTTTTTTAGAAATATTTTTATTTATGACAACCAATTAAATATACAATAGTGTTGAGCTTGGAAAGGAGACACAATTATTCTCTTTAAAAATATATTTTCATTATCATTAGTTGAAAATAATTATATGAAAAATATAGAAAACATATACAATGTAACCAACGATAACAACATATATTAATAATTTAAAGTTCTAAAACTTAATAAATACATAGGTACTTTTGAATATAATCAAAAAATAATATTTTCATTTCGTAAAATAACTTAATGTAAATTCTTGCAATTCATAGAAATATAAAATAAATAACAATATATCAATATTATATAAATAGATATATTAAATATTATATAAATAAAAAGTAGATACAATAAATTCTCAAAACAACTAGCAAGTGGACTTTCATTGTTAGATCACATAAGACATAAATTTATAAGCTCATAGGCTCTTACTTAAAAAATTTTCAACATTTTTATTGAATTCAGTATAATTAATTTGGTGAAACATTGTAAAATTATTGTATTTTCGACCTCAAGTTATGAAAATATGTGGTGTTTAAAATATGTGTCTAAATAAGTTGAAGTGTAGTACAATTTGCGCTTCTTTAAAAAAATAAAAAATAATAATGGAAGCATAGATTCAGACTACGTTTCCTTCCAAAATTAAAATAAAAAAAAGGAAAATTAGGAAGCACATACCCAAATTGTGCTTACACCATTTACAATCATTGTTCTAAAAATTGGCCTAGGTGGCCGCCTAGGCGCTCGGCGCCCTTGAACCGCCCACGATTTTTGAAAATCGGGCAAAAAAATCGCCGGAGGAATTCGGCGCCGCCTAGGCGCCCAAGTCCATTTTTTTTTAAAATCCAAAACGACGTCGTTTTGGTTTCAAATTTATTTAAAGCCAATTCAATTGTTACGGGGCAAGAATTAGGACAGAACAGAAACAGACTGAGAACTCTTGCCCTTATTTAGTTATTTTGATTTTGTAATGTGTGCTATGGATTTATGTTGTTTTGAACTTTAAATTGAACAATAGTTTTGAACTTATAATCATTACTTTTAGTTTTGAATTGTCATATACTTTATTGTGTAGCAAGTAGTATGTTGAACTATTAAATGTTGGATGTAATGTTGTAAATTGGGGTATTTATTCTCAAATTTTAGGCCCCGCCTAGGCGCCCTAGGCGCTGGTCTGGTGCCTAGCGGCTGCCTAGCGGATTTTTAGAACACTGTTTACAATAACAACAACAATAACCAAAAAAACAACTTAGAAGCGCGCCACAATTGAATTGCGTTTCCACGATTTATGTAAAAAAAGAAAAAAAGAGAAGAAGGGAGCGTATACTTAAATTGCACTATTTTTTTAAACTTGAAAAATACACAATGAAATTGCATTTTCACAATATTAAAAAAAAAAAAAGGATGTGCAAATTTAGTATGCATTCCACCATTTAAAAATAAATAATAATAACAACTCGAAGTTTTTAGTCTATTTTAACAATTGTATGCTACGAAAAATATTTCAACACATATTTTCAACATGATGAATAATGTATTTTCATTCTATTTTAAATATCAATATCCTTATTATGTTAAGTCCATGTTTTAAAAATAATCTGAAAACTGCGTTTTTTAAAAAGAAAATTAAATCTGAAAATTGGTACAAAATGATTCAAACAAAAATAAAAAGAAAGAAGAAAAACTATTGCACGAAATTTGTTTTGTTAAATTCGAAATGAATTTTTTCTTTTGTTGTTGTTTTTGCATTAGAATCAAAAAGAAAAAATTGATGCATGAATATTTGGGGTATTAAAAACTAAATGTATATTATTAAATATAAAAACTATATATATCTATAAATTTGTTATAGGAACATTATAGAAAATTTAATGAATTAACTATTATAGTAGATAATTTTAGAAGATAAATTATAAAACCTAACCATTTAGTTTCGATGATAAATTATAAAAATAGGTTAATAATATGATTACTTTTATATCAAGATGGGATACGGTAAAACCTATAACTCAATTGAGTTTAATAACAAAATTTTAACTCAATTGAGTTTAATAACAAAATTGTTCACGGTCGAACACAACCATGGGAGATTGGTACTCCCTTAACTGAGTCCATTATACCGTTTATCCGAGTGCACTCAATAATTTAATATATAACTGATACATATTATTACAAATACTTAAAATTCTAAATCTGAAATCCTAAAATGAAAAAAAATAAATCTAAAACAAAAAACTAAACCCTAAAGATGGAAAACTAAAATTTTAAAATGAAAACTAAACCCCGAAATTGAATATTAAATACTAAACCTTAAATTTTCATCATATATCATCACATATAATTTACACATATCATCACATTTAACTAACACATATCATCACATATAACTGGAAGAATAATACATTTTTGCCTGGACCCTAAACGAAAAACTAAATAAGAAAAATGAAAAACTAAACCTTAAAATTGAAAATTAAACCCTAAAAATGGATAAATAAACCCTAAATTCTAAATTTTTGTCACATATCATCACGTATAAACTACCATATATTCATCATGTATAAACTCATATATATCATCATATATAACTGAATGATAACATATTTTTATAGGGTGCACCTAGTGCATCTAATAAATTGCCCTTTAACCAATCAATTTTTTGCCAAATAAAGAAAATAACAAAACTATTCAGAAAGATTAGGACTCCTTAAATGTAAATAATACATCTTCCCGCCCATATCTCAATTATTACTATTTATAAACGACAGCATTATTCTATATGTATGGATATACCTAAATTTGCTTTTTTTTTCTTCTCAATCTTTCGTTGTAGGATATATGTATGAATCACATCAATCTTTCGTGGCAAAAAATTTCCACTTGATATTAATTTTGCTCACAACATTGGCAACCAACAAATGAGAAGATTACAAAGAAAGAAAGTAATGGAATTTTGATTTAATACATGGACCCGGATTAATAATCCTTCACGTAGGATCTGAACATCATAATTTACATCAAATAATTAAACAATTTGATCGGATGTCCAATTTCCTTTCATGTGAAACATATATTATGTATAATTAGAAGGTTTTCTGTTTTTAAGAATAATTTTTAAATTCACGATATTTTTAGTCAATGTTTAACAACATTGGTTAACAACATTGACCAAAGTAAAATATAAAATATGCAGCGGAATAAAACGATAAGAAACACGGTTGAACAAACTCAATTCACAAGTAAATACTTGTGAACTTGGGGTGTACAAACCCGAAAACTATATTACTTTCTTGTTTACGTTCAATACACAAATATGAAGTAATATATGAAAATTAAATATCAATAAACTTGATACTAAATACTTGTTTGCCGGAATGATAAGTTCTTCTCCGTTGGTCACGCAACTTTGAAGAGCTTGTTAATCACGATCAATGGCTCCAAGTAGTTCTTCGTGTTCTTCTTTCTTGCTCGTCGTCTTGCGTCTTTGACTTGCGTCGATCTCCTTGCAAAAATCCCGTGCGTAAATCATGTCACCAAACTTTAGGAATCCTTGTCTTAAATAGACAAACATAAATTCCTAAACTTGGTAAATATCTAAAACAAATCCTAAACACAATATAGGAAACTAATAAAGTTTTAAACATAAACTAGGAAACACAATATATTCCTAAATCTAGTTTCCTAACTTATTTTGTACCGAAAAAAGGCAAATAACAAAATAGGAATTATTGCCAAGAATTAATTCCTCAACATATTACTTGATATACGAGAATATTTGTGGTAAGCGACCTAATTTCCTGAAAAGGGTGTTCTTATGGAGGTGAGCGAGCTGTATGGTTTCTTTGGAAAAGTAGATAGAAGTGAAATGAGTTAATTTGTGGAGTAGCGATCTGGAATATGAGGATGAGTTCTCATATAGGGTCGCGACCTCTTATGTTTATGTAATGTTTGAGTTCGGTTATGGGCTTTATGAATACCAAGTCCTGTGGGCTTAGTGTGAATGGTTTATGGAGTCCTGGTGGACCATATGGAAAAAATAACAGGCCCAGGCCTATTACGGTAAGAGATTTATTATTTATGGGAACTTAACATATAGGAGGAATCCTAATTCTGAGTCGGTTGTAGTGTCATGGTGTTTATGGAATTGTGGTGAGAGAAGGTAACCCTAGACCGGGGGGCACTTCTCTTATCCCTATAAAAGGAAGTGCATACCTCTCTTTATTTTCTAAGTTGATCTTGCTTTACCGTATTATTGGCTTGTTATAATAAGTGTGAGAGTTTTGAGTTGTGACTTGCTTTTGACTTAAGTATCGGAGGACCTGGACGAGTTCGAAATCCGACCCGTCCGAGGTGCTGTTTTGCAGGACCAGCGAGGTCGCTACGAGATTCGTGGAAGGCTTGGCAGATCGCTGTGACGTATTTGAAGATTGTTTCAGGTCGCTGATCTCTATTTTGAGGTTAGTACCCCATATTCTTGGTAACCAATCGATTTGGATTTATCAAGTGGCGCCGTCTGTGGGAAAGAGGGACATCGAGTCCTTGAGCGAAAGGCGTGAGAAATTTCACAAACGAAAAATGAAGGATAGCAACATTATTCCCAGAACTCTGCACTATGGTTCTGGATCGAACAAACAAAAGAAGAAGAATAGAGGGGCGGATACCAATGAGCAGGATGTGACGAAGGACAGGCAGATGCCTTTTTCCGGCCGAACAGGAAGTTCCGGGTTTAGAGGGCACGCCACCGCCCTCCCCAAAACAGCGTGATGGCAAACAACTGGCAGAGAGTTTGGAGGCGAAGACGCCAGAAGTTTCGGCGCAGAAAGTGATTCATATAGGGACGAAGGAGTGGAGGGATATGCACAAGGATAAGCCCTGCCAAATTAAAAAGGGATTCCTGGAAAGGCTTATGGACTTCGTGCCTCCAGAAAAGATGGAAGAGTTGAACAAGTACAGTAAAGAACTCTCTATAGGAATAAACTCCCTATAGTAATAAAAAGTTCAAGTCCAACTTGGGACTAGTTTATAAATAAGAATAAACTCCACATTGTCATAAGTCATACATTTTTCAAGTCCCGTCTTAAGGATTTATACCTCTATATAGGAATAAATGATTAATATATTATAAAAATATTTATTAATTATATTTTTGTTTATCAAAATCAATAACATGTTTAAGATGACTTAAAATATTTATCTATAGTCGATTGTGGACATCGACTTAATTTTATAGATCGATACTTGATCCTTCAATTTGCGAGTGCTCAATAGCTCGCTTGCATGTGATCCCTCTTGTTGAAGCCAAAATGATTCCAACTTATCTAACATAACTAAAGTTTCATGACACGAAACTTGTGGTATTTCAGCACTATCATCTTCCGGATTATCTCCTTCGTCTTCTTGCCTGATTCCCACGATAATTTCTTCATCGGTTAAGACATAAGTAATTTGTCGCTCATCCGGATGATTAAGGAAGACATCAATATCCATTTCATTGTGGTAGTGTAGTGCCTTAATTTGAGAGCTCAATTCAGTGAGTAATTTTAGCCTCTCTTCATCCATTTCACTTGCAACTTGTACTTCATCAACACTAGAGGTCCGAATCTTGCAATGTTTAAAGCAATTTTCAATCGTTTTTGGCTTCACGTCTATTGACCAAGAAGCAACAGCATTTACAATTCCATCAAGGAATAGATATCTTTGATGGTTCCAAAACACGATCTTCAGTTCTTTTCAAGAGTAGACGGTTGAACCTACGACGATAATAACCTTTAAAGTTCCTTATGATTCCTGCATCACATGGCTGAATTTTGGATATGCTATTGGTTGGCAAATACATAACTGTTGTATGACGAAGAAGGGGGGAGATGATCCTTTTTCCATGAGCAGTACAATTGTCCTAAATGAGCAAGACGTTTCTGTCTAAACGATTATCGAACCACTTTAGCCATTCCAAAAAGAGTAAGGATGTCATCCATGCATTTGAATTCGCTTGATAAGTACAATTGAGAGTATCACGGTTAATATTTTTGAAACATCTAGGATTAAGAAATTTACCAATGATCCAAAGAGGAAGTTTTTCGGAGCCATCCCCATTGCAACAAATGACGATTGTAATTCTCTCTTTATTTTGTTTTCGGCCCTCCAACTGCTTTGTCGCAAGAGAATTATCAGCTTGCATTCGATAAAATAGACGGTTTCATCCATGTTGTAAATGTCCTTCCATGCCCATTTGTCCAATTCTTCTCTTATTGAAGGCAAACATGCTTCAATTTTTTTCCATATCCACAGAACCACTCTCACCAAAACGGCGATGTGATTGAATTGCATGTCTTTGCTTGAATTTCCTAACCACCCATTTGAATATTCAAGCGAGTTGCCTTCTGGATAAAGTTGCTTTAAGAAAATGTTTACCTTTTCTTTTAGTAATTCACCACTAATATTGACATGCTCTTGGTTACACACAAACCACTCATAAAGCGCAGACTCCATTAGTGGGTACTTTACCGATTTTATACGTATTGTATCCGGGTTCGAAATTTCTTTTTCATGATCGACTGCCTTCTTGAACGTCTTAGATATTGTTGATTGTGATACTTCCAAACTATGAGTCTCTTTTAGCCACTTCATAAAATCCTTTTGCTTCCAACTAGGGTGCAAATCTTTCTTTTGGTACAACTTAGCTCTAATTTTTTCAGGAATTTGAGTTCTTTTCTCTTTGGATGCCATTTTGTTTGATGTGTAGTACAAGAAGTATAACCCAAAATTTATACACATATCTGGTCAAAGCTTATAGTCCCTAGATTCATTTTTGATTTAACTCAAGTGTATGTATTTAAATTGTCAAAACTTATAGTCCCTAGATTCATTTTTTGATTTAACTCAAGTGTATGTATTTAAATTTCTTAGTCAAAACTATTAAATTAGTTACATGAACTTATGAGATAGATAATATACAATGTATATGTTATTTTTATATTTATATTATTTTTTATACGAAAAAATTATTTTTTTTGTAAAAGAATAACTCCGTGTAGTAATATTTTTTCCCGGTCCCAACGATATGACTATATGGAGTTTTTACTGTACATGGCAGGCGAGCTGGGTACTCTGAAAGAGAAGGGTGATGGGCTAGACAGCGAGCAAGAAGAGGGGTCGGCAGCCAGGAAGGCAAAACAAGGCGAAAGGTCTCTGTCTAAGAGATCTTCTCAAGGAAAGAAAGGTCGGAGTAAGCGAAAGTATGAGGACACTTATAGTTATACCTCGTCCATAGACTCTCATACTCATAAGCGAAGATGGAAGGGAGTAAAGGTGAAGCGGAGCCATTACAGGCGTAGAGGTCGCCAACACGGTAGGCATACTAGTGAGAGCGGAACCCAGACCTCAAGTACAGATGGTGAATCTCGGGATAAAACTCGGAAGAGTCGTAGCGGGCACAATGAAGGGAATGGGGAGAACGAGGTGGGTCCAGGGAGTAAGGCTTTTAGAGATTTGCAGGAGGCCATGCTGAAATTACAAAAGCGAGTTGAGGGAGAAAAAGTCGATGGAGATGAGGGATATCCCTTCTCGGATGATATGTTGCAGGCCGCGATGCCCAAGGGGTATAAGGCATTAGAAATTCAGTATCGGGGAATGACAGATCCAGTCGAGCATATGCAGCTCTTCGAGAATGCGAGGATGTTACATAGTTATACAGATGATGTGGTGTGTCGGGCCTTTGTATCTACTTTAAGAGGAATTGCACAAAACTGGTTCTATCAGTTGCCGCGGGGGAAAGTTACCAGTTATTAGGTGTTGCGAGCTGCTTTCCTGAAGCAGTTTTCCAGCGTGAAGCAGAGTGCGAGGACAGCGCAGTCGCTTTTTACTATGATACAGCGATCTAATGAGACATTGAAACAGTATGTTAACAGGTTTACCAGCGCCACTCTGGAAGTACCTGTTGCTACTAATGAGATGAAGGCTGGAGCTCTACACCAGGGATTAAGGAGGGAGGATTTGCGTAAGTCCTTGGTCAAAAAGGAGGCCCAAACGTATGATGAGGTTTTGGCAAGGTTCCATAAGTACATATAAGTGGAGGAAGCAGAGGAGGAATATCGGGCGCGTTTTGGCAGGGAGGTCGCTGATTTGGGAGACAGTGTTCCTAGAAGGGAATTGAGGGGAGAGCCAAGACGGGTAGTGCGCGGGCTGTTGAGCTCGAACTCTGTGGTTAGCAAAAGACAGGAAGAGGATATGCGAGATTGGATAAATGGGGATTTCACACCATTGGCCTATCCGTGGGCTAAGGTGTTCACTATTATGGAATGCTCGGTACCCAATGCGATAAAGTGGCCAGAAGATCGCACGCCGATTCCTACTCACCCCAAGACTAATTCCTTCTGTTTATTTCATAACAATTATGGGCATTTCACTGAAAATTGCAGGCATCTCAAGGATGAGATAGAGAGGCTTATAAAGGCAGGGCATCTAAAGGAGGTAATTTACAAGGATAGAGAACCAAAGGAGCAGAGGCGACCATTTCCTCCACCACCGCCGAGGGATCCGCCTCAGGATCAGGTCGCGAGATAACCACAGCAAGGCAAACAAGGACACAACAGTCCATGAAGAAATAAAGGGAGGATAAACATGATCTCAGGTGGACCAACTGATGGAGATTCCAATAATGCGTGGAGAAGGCATGTCAAGTCAGCTCGCTCAGGAACGTGGGAGGTCGCTAGTGTGAGTCGACAGTCTCATAGGATAGGGCCGGTCATCTCTTTTGGCCCTAACGATCGGCGCGGGCTACAGGAGGATCATAATGACGCACTGGTAATTGAGGCCGAGGTGGCAGGGTACGACGTCGGTAGAATCTTTGTGGATAATGGGAGCTCGGTAAATATCATATACACAGATTGTCTTGAGCAGATGGAATTGGAAAGAAAGGTGCGACATGTGAATACACCCATATATGCGTTTAATGGGGTACAGGTGAATACCGAAGGAGAGTTGATGTTGACAGTGACATTGGGAAAGGATGAGTTACGAATGGAGAAGAGCTTAAAGTTTTTGTTAATTCGAGGGAGGTCGGCTTATAACGCTATATTGGGCCGACCTTCCCTCAACGCATTCCAGGTGGTAACGTCGACCTACCACATGAGTATTAAGTATCCGGTGGGTGACAGAGTAGGGGAAGTTATCGCAGAATAGCAGGTCGCGAGATCGTGCTATCAGATGACGGTTAGAAAAGGGTTAATGGAGAATAAGCGCGAAAGGGATGATGATCGGCCGGAGGGAGTGCTTAACGCAAAGAAAATGAAGGAACAGGAGAATTCTGTTCAACCGAATGAGGAATTGATGGAAATTTCTATAGAGGAAGATCACCCAGAATATACCACGAGGGTGGGGAATTTAATACCTGAAACATTGAGGGATGAACTGGTAGGGTTATTAAGAGAATCTCGAGATGTATTTGCGTTTGGGGATGTAGATTTAACAGGGGTGTCCCTAGAGGTCGCGCAATATCATTTAAATGCGGATCCGGAGGCGAGGTCGGTGAAGCAGAAGAGGAGGCACTTTGGGGCGGAGCTGGATAAGATAATCGAGGAGGAAGTGCAGAAACTGTTTAAAGCTGGTCATATAAGGGAAATTCAATTCCTTGAATATTTATCCAATGTCGTGATGGTGCCGAAGCCAGGCTAGAGTGGAGGATGTGCAGATTTTCGTGACCTAAACAAAGCTTGCCCAAAGGATCACTACCCCTTACCACACATCGACCAGTTGGTGGACTCAACCTCAGGGTGCGAGCTGTTGAGCATGATGGATGCTTCACAGGGGTATCACCAAATACCTCTTGCAAGAGAAGGTCAGCCCAAAGTGAGTTTTGTCACTTCTACGGGGACATATTGTTTTGTGTCCATGCCTTTTGGCTTGAAGAATGCTGGAGCGACCTATCAGAGGTTGGTGGATTATATGTTTAAAGACCTGCTGGGGTCCACCATGGAGGTTTATATTGACGACATGCTGGTTAAAAGCAAGAAAGCAGAATCCCATGTGGAAGATTTGAGGAAGACATTTGTTATATTGAGACAGTACGGGATGAAGCTTAATCCAAAGAAGTGTGCGTTTGGTGTGCGGTCTGGGAAGTTTTTGGGTTATATGGTAACAGAGCGAGGAATTGAAGTTAACCCAGAGAATGTGCGAGCTGTTTTGGAGATGCCACACCCTCGCATAGTGTGTGATGCTCAGGTGCTTACAGGTCGGATTGCGGGTCTTAGTCGTTTCATTTCCAGGTCGGCAGAGAGAGGTGTCCCATTTTTTAGAGCGCTTCGGAAGGGATCCAAGTTTGAGTGGACGAAAGAAGCTGTGGGTGCATTTGAAGAGTTAAAGAAGTACTTGGCTGAGATACCACTGTTGACTAAGCCAATGCCTGGAGAGGACCTGTTCTTATACATATCAGTGGGAGAGGTCGCAGTAAGTTCGGTGTTGATCAGAGAAGAAGCGGGCACACAAAGGCCTATCTATTATATTAGCAGGATGTTACGGGGAGCTGAGCTGAAATATTCCGAGCTGGAAAAAGGTGGTTTTGCACTGATTTGTACAACAAGGAAAGTGAGGCCGTATTTTCTGAGTCACAAGGTGAAGGTACGTACTAACTTAGCTCTTAAGCAGGTTTTGAGTAACCCGAATGTATCTGGACAACTGGTAAAATGGGATGTAGAGTTGAGCGAGTACGATGTGGTTTATGAACCAAGGGTGGCTATCAAGGCGCAAGTGTTAACGGATTTTTTGCAAGAGATAGCACGACCAACTGGTGTGGATGAGGAGGTAAAAGCGTGGACGTTGTACACTGATGGTTCGACTATGATGTCAGGAGCGGGGCTGGGTATTGTGTTAACCAGCCCAGAAGGAGAAAATTTGGAGTTCGTGATCAAGTTGGGGTATAAAGCCTCCAATAATGAGGCTGAGTACGAAGCTGTGTTGCAGGGTTACAAGATGGCGAACGATCTGGGAGCACGAAAGTTGTGGGCATACACGGACTCTCAGTTGATAGCTTGTCAGTTCGGTGGTTCCTTTGAAGCCAAGGAAGAGAGGATGGCAGTGTATTTGAATAAATTACGTGAAGAGGCAACACGTTTTGAGGAGTTTAAACTGGAGCACTTACCGCGAGCTGAGAACACTCGGACGGATCAGCTCGCTCGGATAGCAGGAGCACTGGGGACTTGTGATACTCGGAAAGTCACATTGATGGAGTTGGGCCATAGTAGCGTGGAAAAAGGGAAGGAGATTATGGACATCGAGGTGAAAGATGATTGGCGCACACCTATATGGGATGTCCTCAGTAAAGTAAAGGAAGGGGTAGAGAGACTAACAACAAAGGAGGCTAGAACGGCAGCTCATTTTTGTGTGATAAATGAAGAACTGTATAAAAGGTCGCGCTTTAGACCTTTTTAAAGTGTTTGTCTAATGAACAAGGGCTGGAGGTGCTGAGAGAGATACATGAGGGTTATTGTGGCGATCACGCAAAGGGAAAGGCGTTGGTGGGCATAACATTGCGGGCTAGTTTCTTTTGGCCAGGGATGAAAGCCATGGCTAGCGACCTGGTGCGAACATGTAAGAAGTGTCAAATGCATGCACTGGTTATCCATATACCGGCAGAAGAGATGATGGTCATGAGCTCTCCGTGCCCATTTGCGCAGTGGGGGATTGATATTGTAGGTCCTTTTCCAAAGACTCCGGGTAACAAGGAAAATCTAGTGGTGGCAATTGATTATTTTACGAAGTGGGTGGAGGCCGAAGCTGTCACAGGCATAAGCGAGCAGCACATGATGAACTTTATTTTTAACAGTATATTTTACAGGTTCGGTGTGCCACGAGTGTTGGTGTATGATAATGGAACCCAATTTAATGGGAGAAAGATTCAAAAGTGGTGCAAAGAGATGGGAATGAAGCAACGATTGCCTTCTGTGGCACATCCCCAAACTAATGGGCAAGTGGAGGTTACTAACCGTATAATTGTGCAGGGACTTAAGTTGCGATTGGAGAAAGTTGGAGGGCTTCGGGAATAGGAGCTCGCATCAGTCTTTTGGGCTTGTCGAACAACTCCCCGAACCTCCACGGGAGAGTTGCCATTCAGTTTGGTGTATGATATGGACTCGGTTATCCCAGCAGAGATAGTTGGAGGCTCGCAGCGTTTGGTGGCATTAAATGTGGAGGATAATGAGAGATTAGCTCGGGTAGCGTTTGAAACGATTGATGAGATACGGGATAAGGCTGCAGTTCGTGTTGACCATTACAAACAAATGGTACAAGCTGCTTTCAACAAGCGGGTTAAACATCGTTGTTTTCAGGTCAGTGATTTGGTGTGGAGGTGAGCTAACGCGCTACGTCTGACTAAGAAGTTGGAGCCAAATTGGGTTGGGCCATTTAAGATAGTGAAAGTGTTGCGAGGAGGCGCGTATATACTTGAGGATGCAGCTGGAAAAGTCTTGCCTAGAAGCTGGAATGTGTGTCACTTGAAAAAATATTATGCCCAGAGGGCGTATTAGGGTGTTTCGCCGGGAGAAGGTAACTCTAGATCGGAGGGCACTTCTCCCGAGCAAGGTCAGTGGTGAGAAGTTGTGTTTATAAGTTGTGCTTTTATGATAAGTTATGTTTTATGGCGGGAGAAGGTAACTCTAGACCGGAGGTCACTTCTCCCGCACAAGAGTTAATGATGAGAGGTTGCGATGTGAAAGTGTGTTTTGTGAAGAGAAGTTGTATTACTGTGGCGGGAGAAGGTAACTCTAGACCGGAGGTCACTTCTCCCGCACAAGAGTTAGTGATGAGAGGTTGCGATGTGAAAGTGTGTTTTTGATAAGAGGTTGAATTGCTGTGGCGGGAGAAGGTAACTCTAGACTGGAGGTCCACTTCTCCCGCACGAGAATTAGTGAGGAAAGGTCGTGTTGAGAAATTGTGTTTTTGTGGCGGGAGGAGGTAACTCCGGACCGGAGGGCACTTCTCCCGCATGAAGTTTGTGTTTTGGAGGTTGAGTAATTTTAATGATATATAATACATGAAGTTGCGCGAGCTATTTTGATGATTCTCCGTGGTTAAGTGGTTTTGATATTTGAATTACATGTTTTTTGAATGAGTGTTTTTACGCGAGCTAACACGTTTTGAATGCTGGTTAGTTACATTGTTTATGGGTTATGATTTGATTGTTTTCTTTGGGATTTTGCGATCTCATGGAGTGAAGTGTGACTGGTTGTGGTTTCGTACGACCTATATTAACTCATGGGTTTATTTCATATGTAGATTAAAGTTTGATTTTTGCATAAATTATAGGACTGTGAGTGATTGGGAACTAGTATGTTATACATGCAACGAATAAAATGGAAAAGTGTTTGCAGGAATGAGAATTTATTTATACAGGACTGGTAGCATGAGTACAAGTTTTTTAGACAGTTTTTTCTTAGGTCGCAGGTGGGGGATTTTTATTGTTACGCTCAGGCTCGGGGAGTAGGTCGTCCAATGGCGCCTCTAGCTCGGAGAGTAGCCCGGTAGATAAGACAACTCGATTTTGGCATGATAACCACCACTTCACGTCAATCGGCTGTGTCCAATCGCCTTTGAAGCTGCTGAAGGGGGTTAGTTTGTTGATGAGGGCTGGGACGTCGGGGATGTAGGAGACTTTCAACGCGGCGACCTCCTCTTTGATCATGCCAGCAGCTGTGAAGAGCCATTCCTGAGCACCGGCAACCATTGTACTGAAGTAGATGGAGGACTTCTCGTAGTCCTCCACCAGCTCTTGCCTGTAGGCATCAATGAATCTCTTGCCGACTGTACTTGTGAGGAAGGTCCGCCGACCTTCAGACACGCCCTTCTCACGAGCTATTTCTATCTGTTTCTAGAGCTTTTAATTTTGCAGTTTGAGCTCCTCGGCCTGTTTTTGTGCGGCAGAAAGATGATGGGACAGATTGGAGCGGGAGTTGGTAGGGTTTGTTTGAGGAATGTTTTGGGCCTTTTGTTTTGGGCCCACCATGTTTATTATACTATGAGAAAGTGGGGGAGTGACATGTTTTCGACACGGTGTCAGGCTGCATTTAATAAAACTTAAATGAGATTTGATGTATAAGAGAAGGCGTGTTTTGACTTTTGGGGCTGTTTATGATTGCATTATTGAGAATTATTGAGTCTGAATATGATAACAGGTCGGAGGATAACAGGAGTATGGTTTCAGGTCGTTATATATACAGTTGGGGACTTGGTCTGGGGACTTGCAGGTCGTCCCTCGCGAGGTGATCATGCTATCTTAAAGCGAGCTCCGCGAGCTGAACTTTTGTAGTTCGCAAGTATACTTGGTAATTTACAGTGGCAAGATGAGTATTATAACTCGGTTTGTTGAGCTGCGTGATTCTGAAGTATGGTTTGGTAAGGTATAATATTGGTTTATTTATGTGTTTATATTTTATTGTTGTTGATAGTGGTTATGCTCTTGTGATTTTGTTTTACATGTCTTACCTGATTTCGTGTCTTAATCAGCTAGAACATAGGGGACTAGCTGATATGGACAAAAATGTCCATGCGTAATATTACTTGATATATGAGGATATTTGTGGTAAGCGACCTCATTTCCTGGAAAGGGTGTTCTTCTGGGAGGTGAGCGAGTTGTATGGTTTCTTTGGAGAAGTGGATAGAAGTTAATGAGTTGATTTGTGGAGGAGCGACCTGGAGTATGAGGATGAGTTCTCATATAGGGTCGCAACCTCTTATGTTTTGTGTAATGTTTGAGCTTGGTTATTGGCTTTATTAATACCAAGTCTGTGGGCTTAGTGTGAATGGTTTATGGAGTCCTGGTGGACCATATGGAAAGAATAACAGGCCCAAACCTATTACGGTAAGAGATTTATTGTTTATGGGAACTTAACATATAGGAGGAATCCTAATTCTGAGTCGGTTGTAGTGTCATGGTATTTATGGAGTTGTGGTGAGAGAAGGTAACCCTAGACCGGGGGGCACTTCTCTTATCCCTATAAAAGGAAGTGCATACCTCTCTTTATTTTTTAAGTTGATCTTGCTTTACCGTATTATTGGCTTGTTATAATAAGTGTGAGAGTTTTGAGTTGTGACTTGCTTTTGACTTAAGCATCGGAGGACTTGGACGGGTTCGAAACTCGACCCGTCCGAGGTGCTGTTTTGCAGGACCATCGAGGTCGCTAGGAGATTCGTGGAAGGCTTGAAAGATCGCTGTGACGTATTTGAAGATTGTTTCAGGTCGCTGATCTCTATTTTGAGGTTAGTACCTCATATTCTTGGTAACCAATCGACTTGGATTTATCACACTTGATATTAATTTGCTCACAACATTAGCAACCAACAAATGAGAGATTACAAAGAAAGTAATCTGAAATTTTGATTTAATACATGGACCTGGATTAATAATCCTTCACGTAGGAACTGAACATCATAATTTACTATAAATAATTGAACAATTTGATCGGATGTTTAATTTCTTTTCATGTGAAACATATGAAGGCAAACGGAAATGCACCTCAAATCCAGGCACAACTGACCCACACGAGGAAATCTAAAATTTCCTTCGGCTACACCCTATATTTCATCAGAACTCGAATGACCCCATACACGATATCCCATTTATGTTTCTTATCGGGTCCTTATGGATCATATAATCATCGCAGCTATTGTTGCTACTTTAAAGCCGGTGTATTTAAAGGCCGAGACACTCTTTACTCATCTTCTCTCGAGAGGAGATAGAACCTTGATATGTCATACAACCTTCACAAATTTCATAAAAATAAAATCATGTCATGGAAACATGAACCAGTGCAGTGGCATAAAAAATCAACATATACGCGAAAGAAAAAACCACTATAAAAGTAGCTAAATTCAATTGAACGCGGAGAACTTAAAACGAGCAAATGTAATTATGCCCTAATTCATCAACAACACCAACAATAACTTCGAAGCCAAGATTGACAAATCTAAGCGAAACAAAATGTGCATAAATGAATCCATGCAGTAAAATCAATCATCGAGCAGAAAAAAAAAGAATAGAAACAAAAAGGACAACGAAAAGAAAAATTCACTACATAAAAACAACGTTTTACCAAGGAAAAAAGCCCTCGACAATCAATTTACCGAGGGCAAAACCAAAGGATCTATCCCCTCGAGAAAATCCTTTTTGGTAAAAATTTCAAGGGGAATTTAGTCTCGGAAAATTCTCCAAGGGTATTACCGAAGGTCTATTTTGTTGGTAATTTACGGGGCCCAAAATCTGTCTACCCTCGAAAAAATCGAGGGCGAGGGCCTTTCGGAAAAACCGAAGGCTCACCCTTGAAAAAACCGAGGGCGTGTCCCTTCGGAACACCGAAGGACAGGGTCCCCTCAGAAAATATCAAAAAATAATATGTGATATAAAAGGGTTTTTTCGAGGGGACATGCATTTGGTTTTTTTCGAGTTGTATATGCCTTCAGTAATTGTACTATCGAGCCTTCGTTATTACTTTCGGTAATAATGACGACAAATATTGGCTTTAAAAATTTTGAGGGCATTATTTTCCTAGGTATTCCCCTCGGTAAAATAATATTTTTTTGTAGTGATTGCAATGAAATTGTACCCAGTGTTGGAACCAAGGTTGTGATTGTGGCTGATGTGTGGGCATGGGCATAGAGACATAAAGAAACAAAAGTTTTTGAATTCAATTTTAAGTTTGAATAAGTGATCTTCTGTTTGCGAATTCGGAGTTTGATTAGGGATTAATGTTGTGTTGGATTTGATATGATGTTGACGAGGGAGAGAGGAAACAGTGTCTGGAAGAGGCATTGACGTCGCCGGTGTGTGGTCATGGACATAGAGACATAGAGATACAAAAGCTTTGTTGATCCGATATTGAGTTCGAATCGAAGAATCTCTGTTTGCAAATTAGGGGGTTGATTATGGATTGATTCATATTGTGTTGTATTTGATATTGTGAGAATTGGTATTGAATCACCGTTAATTTGGTGATAAAAAGAATCAACTATATAAAGAGTATTACAACCGATATACAAGGAAAGTAGATAAAATACAATAACTACAATTAACTAAATAAGCGTATTAGGCGTGATGTAACTTATTTCCTTTTACCCCCCCTCAAGCGATGCTGTGGATGCGGAAGAACACAGAGCTTGTAACGTAATAACTCGAATTGTTAACGGGGAAGACTCTTTGTAAAAACGTCGGCGATTTGAAGATGGGATGGGATAAATCCAGTGTCTAGATGTCCGGAGGTAACTAATTCACGAATAAAATGATAGTCAATGTCGATATGCTTCGCTCTCTTATGGGCCACCGGATTTTGGGAAAGAAAGAGGGCACTTTTGTTGTCGCATAAAAGCAAAGAACGATGTGATGGTAATGCTTCCAACTCACGAAGCAGGTGAGTGAGCCACACCATTTCCTGAGCCGTGTTGACGAGGGCTCGATACTCAGATTCACAACTCGAATGAGCAACAGTGGGTTACTTTTTCGGGCTCCAGGAGACCAAGTTCCCACCTAGGTAAATAGAATAACCATAAGTGGAACGACGAGTCTCAATACATCTAACCCAATCATCATCAGAGTATCCAATGAGAGAAAAACTAGAACCACGAGTAAAAGTCAATCCAAAATTTAGGGTGCCTTGGACATAACAAAGACTGCGTTTGACGGCACCGAAGTGATCAACTGTTGGGTATTGCAAGAACTGACTGACATGATTCACAGCGTAAGAGAGATCTGGTCGAGTGATAGTAAGATACTGGAGAGCACCAACTAAAGAGCGATAAAGAGTTAGATCATCGAACTTAGAATCGGTACTGATAAGTGAAGAACCAGCAGCGAGAGGAGTAGACACGGGCTTTGACTCAAGCAAACTAGCACTAGACAAGATATCGCGAGCGTATTTAGCCTGACTAAGAAAGAGACCAATAGAGGAGTGAGTGACTTCAAGACCAAGAAAGTAACTCAAACTGCCCAAATCTTTGACTTTGAATTCCTTGTCGACCCTGTCGACAAAGCGACGTAGAGACCCAACATCGTTACCTGTGACAATTATATCATCCACGTACAACAAGAGGTATAACATAACATTATTATGATAAAAATAGAAGAGAGAGGGATCGGCACGACTACATCGAAAACCCAAAGTGAGCAAGAAATTACTGAAACGGACAAACCAGGCCCGAGGAGCTTGACGAAGACCGTAAAGGGCTTTCTTCAAACGACAAATATGATCAGGAAAACATGGGTCTACGAATCCGGGTGGCTGAGCCATGAAGACCGGTTTAGGGAGGACCCCATGTAAAAAAGCATTATTAACATCAAGCTGGTGAAGAGGCCATCGATTACGAACCGCCAAGGAGAGAATGACCCGAACAATCGCAGCTTTGACGATGGGACTGAAAGTGTGAGAAAAATCAAAACCTGGAATCTGAGAAAAACCTTGAGCAACAAGGTGAGCTTTATAACGCTCAACCGAACCATCAGAAAGAAATTTTATACGGAAAACCCATTTGGAGCCAACAATATTAACATGTTGCTGTCGAGGAATTAAGTCCCAAGTTTGGTTTAAACGGAGGGCGTCAAGCTCATTGCGCATGGCGGATAACCAATGTGGGTGCTTGAAGGCGGATTTGAAGCCTTTAGGTTCATTGGATACAGACAATGCTGATAAAAGAGAATAGACGGCAATATGAGCAATATATCGAGGTTTGTATATACCTGACCGAGAGCGAGTGGTCATGGGATGCGAACCCGCTAGTTGATGAAGTATAGGAGCAGCAGGATGCTGATGTAATAAAGAAGCAGGCTGCGGTAGATGATGGGCGGTAGGCTGCGGTGGCGACGGAGCAATAGGTGGCTGAAAAAATAGAACGGCAGTTGGAGCAGCAGGGTGCTGGAAAACCGGGACGACATGCGTACTTTAAGAAGGTGTCGAATCAACGGACGGACAGAGAGTACAAAGTGATGGAGTCGGTACTAGAAGAAGCTGTAAAGATGGAGCTGGAGTGGAAATGGTCGGTGGAGAAAAAGAGACAGGTTCCAAAAAATTTGATAATTCAAGAGCAGCAGGAGCATGGCAGATGGGAGATCCAGAAAATGGGAACGATGACTCATCAAATTGAGCATGACATGTCGTGTAAAAACGAGAGGCGAAAGGATCGTAACACCTAAACCCTTTGTGGGACGAGCTATAACCCAAGAAGATACACGGAAGACTTCGTGGTGCGAGTTTATTAGGCGTATAATTTTGGAGATATGGAAACACGCGACAACCGAATGTTTTGAAGTTTGCGTAGTTCGGAGGTACATGAAATAAAGTTTCAAAGGGAGATTTGTTAACGAGTAAAGGAGTGGGTAGGCGATTTATAATGTAAACAGCGGTGGAGAACGCATCAACCCAAAAATGAGAGGGTTCCATGGCATAGAACATTAAGTAGAGTCTCATTTCAGTGATGTGTCGGTGTTTACGTTCAGCGCGACCATTTTGTTGCGGTGTATATGGACAAGAGACACGATGATGAATCCCATTTTGAGCAAAAAAATCACGAACATTCGTATTGAGCAACTCAGTGCCACCATCACTCTGAAACATCTTAACGGAGCGAGAGAACTGATTGCAAACAAAAACATGAAAACGTCCCAATACCGCATAAAATTCAGATTTAGCACGTAAAGGATATAGCCATGTAAAACGAGAGAAATCATCGATAAATATGACATAATAGCGAAAACCATCCTTTGAGCAAACAGGGGCAGGTCCCCATAAGTCACAATGAATTAAATCCAAGACATTTGAAGCACGTTTATTGTTTAGAAAAAAAGTTAAATGTTTACTCATAGCCATTTGACAAGGAGTGCAAACAGAAGGTTTCGGCAACAAAGAGGTAACATATAACAACCCTGATTTATTTAATAAAGAAATAACTGAAATAGGTACATGACCCAATCGATTATGCCAAGTCTCAAAAGATGCCTTCGCCGAAGCGGTGCGTAATGAAGCAGCAAAAGCCGAACTACCATGTGTTAAGACGTACAGACCTTGACTACATGTGCCTCAAGCCAATGGTTGCTTTGTCATTCGGTTCTGAATCACAAATGATTTATCAGCAAAAAGTACATCAATAGGATAGTCGGATGTCAACTTACTAATGGAAAGCAAGTTTTTAGCGAGATGCGGGACGACTAGAACATTTAGTAGATTGACATTTTCATGAACACGACAAGAGCCAATGTGAGAAACCGGAATAGAAGTGTCATTTGCGACGATAACAGATTCCTTACCATAGTATAGGTTTAGAGTATCCATAGATGATGAGTGCGGTGTCATGTGTGTGGAAGCGCCAGAATCGAGATACCAATCCGAGGCCTGAGGTGAAGTAACTGAGCATTGCGTGTCGAATGCCTGCGGCAGACGGGGACTGAGCATAACGATCTACGTAATGACCAATTTTGCGACAAATTTGACAAGTTGGTGTATAAGGTTTTCTGGCCTTACCACGATAGGAACCGGCCTGACCACGACGACCAGCAGTAGAAGGGAAACGTGAGTCACCCCGATTTGATTGTTTGGGTCGGAAAGAACCGGAGTCAGATTGTTGAGCCACAAAAGTCGGCATCGAAGGCGCGACATCCAAAGAGCGAGAAAATTGCTCGAAATTTAATGCTTGATGAACAAGGTCGCAAAAATAAGGCACGGGAGACATCGCCATGCGGGTGTCAGAGAACCCGGCAAATTGAGGACCGAGACCGCCCATAAACCAATACCTTTTGTCGGTTTCATCAACCGGACGACCAATCGAGGCAAGTTGGTCACAAAGTGACCGGAACTTACGGGAGTCCTCATCCACGGACTGAGATCCGCGACAAAGAAAGATGATTTCATTGCGGAGATGATTGACACGAGAAGGCGAAGAGTGGCTGAAGGTCGATTCCAAGGCCAACCAAACCGATCGGGCGGTGGAGCAACCGACAACTTCAGTTATAGCTTCCTCCGAGATAGACGCCTGAAGAAAACTTAGAATTTTCTGATCTTTCTCAAACCAAGCAAGGTATTCCGGATTGGAAGCAGAAACGGTGTCTGTGGTAATAAACTGGGCAGGGGCGACGACAACCCCATTAATATGGGAGATAAGATCATGAGAAGTGAAAACGGGAACAAGTTGACTCTTCCAAATAAGAAAATCTGAAGAGTTTAGTTTGATGGTGATGAGATGCACAATAGCGTGCATCAGAATTGCCTGATGAGTGGGGGAAGAAGCCATGAACGGCGATGAAGAGAAGAGAGAAAAATAAAAATTTCGGGAGGAGGGTAGGGTTTAGGTGAGTAAGGCTGATCCCATGTGAAAATTGGTATTGAATCACCGTTAATTTAGTGATAAAGAAAATCAACTATATAAAGAGTATTACAACCGATATACAAGGAAAGTAGATAAAATACAATAACTACAATTAACTAAATAAGCGTATTAGGCGTGATGTAACTTATTTCCTTTTAGATATGATGTTAGCGAGGGAGAGGAAGCGGTGTATGGAGGAGAGAGTGGAAAAAAAAAATGTAATTCTAAGTATGAAAAGTGTAAAAGTGGATATTCAAAAGTTAAGACGAGTTAAAAGTGTTATTTTCCCATAATTAAGGGTATTTTCTGTAATTTTCCCTTTCTTTAAGGCACTGATCACACTTGCTCCTTTGATAGCAGCATCCATTGACATTTTATTTATAAAAATGACATTCATTAAATTGCCATCTACACCCTTATATGAATTCCACCCTTATATTAATGCTATACACTCATAAAAGCACGCAAATATATAATTTAACACAAATTTTTTCTTCAATTATTTACGCTTCAAACTTTATCTTCAACCTCACTTCTCCCTCTTTTAAAAATATTTTCAACCACAGATTAATTATCGCATTTCACGTCCATATTGTTAAATTAAATTTGAAATTTCGTAAAAGCTATTCGTGCCCTGATCGGTCAATTCAATAAATATTTTGGCTGGTAATTCACAGCAAATTTCAGTCAATAGCTTCCGAAACATTTTCAGAATTTCAGCTATTGACTACCAAAAGTTGATGATGTAGTTTTCAGTTGAGGATGGCTGACTATTGCTTATAATTTCAATGAGGGCTGAAGGGACCACCCAAAGATAGGCATCAAAACAGCCTGTGTGTCTGCTTTCATTATGAAATGAAACATCACGCCATCCCTTTCAAGTGATTTATGCTTGTGTCTTAATGTTTATTTTCGTAGACTTTTGTTATAATAAGGTTGAGGAGCATCATCATCTTCATCTCTTCTGTATAAGAAAATCAGTGCTAGCCGTAAGAGTATCTCACCTTTATATTAATATGTAAAATTATTATATTCTAAGTGTTTGTTTTCCATATTTGGTTGGTTTTGGAAGAAATTCTAGTGATTTGGTGTCACCGAACCTGATATTAATTTAATATAATATTTCTCTTTTATATATTGTTACCTAATTTGATATTCTTCTATCATTATATTTCTCCTAATTTAATATTTCCTTTTACTATATGTTATCTGATTCAATATTTTCTTTATCATATATTGCCTAATTCAATACTTTACTTTTATTATACTAATATAAAAAAATAAATAAGTCATATTTAATTAGAAAAAATTTATATAAGTTGAGTTAGTTTTTATTTATAATAAAAGTTGAAATAAATTTATTTTTAGAATTTCAAATATTATATTAAAGAAAAATACGAGTTATATAAAATTATTACAAAAGGGAAATAAATATAAAATATATAAACTTAAATTTGGATATCTAATCCTAATATTGAGAATAACATTAAAAATTTATATGAAAAACAATAGTTACGCTAAAAAAAAAAGAGAAAAAACAACAAAAACTAATAATAAAAAATTATTATACCTATAAAAATAGATATTAAATATATTCTAAATCTTCTTATCTATTTCCAATAAAATACATTGATAATCACATTATATATCTATATGAACAAATTAATGTTTACGCAGAAAAAAGAAAAGAAAAAAGGAAACAAAAAATAATAAAAAAAATAATATTACATATACTAAAAGTTAGATATACGACGTTTTTTTTAATAAAATTATCAGTGTCTTATAAATTTTAATTTTTATATCACATATTACATGCAACATGCGGGTGTTATATATTTTTACATTTTTACAAACTCAATTTTCAACGGGTTTCTTTTCAAGTGTAAAATTAGAAGGTATATGGATATACGAATAATTCTCAAATTCACGATGTTGTTAATCAATGTTACCAACATCAGTTTATCAACATCGATTAACGCAGAATATAAATGTGCAGCGGAAAACAAAAATAAGAACACGATTAAACAAATTCAGTTCACAAGTAAATACTTGTGAACTTGGGTGTACAAACCCGAAAACTATATTACTTTCACTTCACGTTCAATACACAATATAAAGTAATATATGAAAACTAAATATCAAGAAAATTGATACTAAATACTTGTTGCCGGAATGGCAAGATCTTCTCCGTTGGTCACGCAACTTCAAAGATCTTGTTTATCACGATCGTTGGCTTCAAGTAACTCTATCGTGTTCTTCTTCTCTTTCTTGTGAATCTTCTTGCGTCGTGCTTCCTCCAGAAATCCRGTGCGTGAAGACTTCTAAAAAACCGTGGTTCAAGTGTAGGAATTCTTATGTCTTAAATAGACAACTAAGAATCCTAAACTTGGTAAAATCCTAAAAATAAATCCTACACACAATCTAGGAATAATTAAAGTCTTGTGCATAAACTAGGAAACATAAAATTGTCCTAAATCTAGTTTCCTAATTTATTTTGTGCCCAAGAAAGGCAAATAACAAAATAAGAATTATTGCCAAGAATAAATTCCTCAACAATCTCCCCCTTTTGCCTTTTTGGACAAAACACTAAGACGCATACACAAATGAAAATAAAACTAACTCCCCCTAAGATAGAAAACTCCCCCTAAACAAAACACCAAATGTTGTTAACACTCAAACCAACATTACAAATCAACATTGTTCAAAATACTTATCAAAACAAACTGAGTAAAGGAACTTAATGACTTCGAACCCTCTTTGACCGTCGAGGAGATGTCGAGGTTCCTTCACCACTCTTCTTCCTCTTCTTCTTCTCCCTCAGTTTCATCATCTTCTTCAAAGCCTTGTTGCGCGTCCGTATCCGCTTACGCCTCTTCTCTTGAGCAAGGCTCGCCAAGGCTTCGGCGGCAATAGCATCGTCTGCATCAGCAGCAGCATTCTCATTCTCAGCAACATCAACATCAACATCTTCTCCATCAACACTTTCTCCCCCTACGTTCGGGTCATCCTCTCCCCCTTTTTGACCAGAAAGGGAAAGGGCCTCCAACAACGAGCAACGAAGTGCCTGCAGTTTAGAAATCTGCAAATCTATGGAAGCAACATGCGCACGTAGGAGCTGCGCAGAAATACGGACCATGTTGGGATCGTCCTTCTCAACATCACTGTCAACATCAGCAGGAGCAGGAGCCTGCCAAGGCAAATCGAGCACCCTAGCACCAGTAGTGTGTTGGCCTCGAAAAGCAAACCAATCCGCATCACCAGTGAGCACATCATCTGGGAGAAGCGTCAGACCTTGGRTCTTCAACAGGATGAAAATAAGAGAAGGAAAACACAACGAGGCAGCAGACCTTGTCATGGAAAACTTAGTCACGATATCAAAAATATGGTGTCCAAAACTAAACTTTACACCCCTCCCAAGCTTAAACAAAAACTGGGCCTGAGGCCGAGTAACAACCGTGGTGTTCCTTGAAGGGATCCAGTTGCAAAGTGCCACTTTATGCATAATAGAAAATAAAGACGAGAGCCTCGTGCTTGGCAGTTGCTCAAACCACGAATGTACCATCCCACCCGACAAAAAAAACACAACCTCATCCATATCATCCACAGAAAAATTACCCCGGTGTGTAGGGGTGCCAAACAAATCATCAATTAAGTCAGGGGTAAAGGCAAACACCTTGCCACACAGAAAAACTTTCCCATAGTTCACAGAACTCAAATCAATAATTGATGGCAGCATATTGGCATAGAACTCAAGAACGATATCCCTAACAAAAGGAATGGCGGTAGAGACTGTAGAATACATACCATGAAATCAGAGGAAGGCTATCAGGTTGTGGCGCTCAAATAAATCAAACAGCACCTTTCTTTCTGCGATCATATGGCGAGTTTGATAAACATCAAACAGCTCAGCAGCCTCAGCGGTTAAAAATTTCTCTGAAAAGGGCTCCATGTCCTCAATCTCGGGTGTAGGAGTTGAAGTACCAGATGAGGACTGGGAGTGATCACATGCAGCCGAGGAGGACTGCGTGGGAGAATGTGATGGAACAGGAACAGATGCAGTGCGGGAGGATGAGACAGACTTTGAACAACTCAATGTTGGTAAGGGGCTACCAACATGACTACCAACATCATCCCTTGCAGCTGTCTTCTTTTTCTTCTTGTCCTTTTTGAACTCAGCAAAAATCTCTTTTAAAGGCACATCCATTGAAGAATTAGGAGAATGTTCAAACAGACCTGTATCAAACTCAGGTGATGCAGCACGAATTAGAGACGGCGGGGGAACATCAGCAGGCGACTTGGCGGAACTCGTAACTTCGCCGGTGATGAAATCGAGCACAGTATATGGAGGCGAAGAGTACTCAGTAGCAGAAGATTTTGGAGAGACTTTAACATTCGCCTGGCTCGGAGAAACACTGTCTTTTGTCTGGCCGGGTCTCCTGTCGGCTTTTCGTATGAGCTGCTTCCGGCGAGTAAACCTCTTCTTCTCCGGCAAACTGGGAGCAGAAGCAGACGGCGGCACATCTCCGGCAATCGGAGCAGTAGGCTGAAAATCATGATCATCGGGATCAGACTCCACAGCAACATCCTCGTGGAGGTTGATGTGTTCAATCGGCACATGGCGGCGCGGACCTGCCTTGCTCTTTGGGACCGCGGGCGGCACAACGCCGGGCGGTATGTTGCGCAAACGCCTGGACCGCTTCAAGGTAGGATTCCCTACGCGGCCAAAGGTCTCAGCCAGAAAATCTAAATCGGGGGGGTTATCGACGTCAATCTCTTTCCCGGGCTGTCCAGGGAACACCTGAGTAACCGGCGTAGCATCGACCGGTGACGGAACAGGCACGGCGGCAAGAGAATCAGGCGCATGCAATTCAGGCGGCGATGTTGATAGTGGTGAGATGGACGAACTACCACCACCAATCTCTTCACGGATATCTAGGCCGCCTATCTTTGGATATGGCAACGGAATTTGGTCGCCGGAGCGGCGAGCCTCCTCTGGTAGGTCAGGGACTGTAGGCGGTGGAGAGCTAGATATCCTGCAAATTATTACAGAAACACAGGGCCAAGAACAAAAACAATCGAGAGAATTTGAGAGGGAAAAGGAATCTAGGAGTTGTAATCTGAAAGAGTTTGCAATTGTGAGCCAACGGTAAAAAGCAAATCAGCTTTTTATCCTTCCAAAAGATGACCGTTTCCCACAAGGAGAGAGAGGGTAAGTAAGGAAAGAACCAAAAAAAAAACGCCCGATTTTTATCTTTTAAAAAAAACACGATTTTTGTTTCCAAAAAAAAAAACTCCTCCTAGAATTAGGCTATGTGATCACACAAGTTATCCTACTAACTCTTTCCATAAACTGTTTTTCCCAAACCCTTATCATAATTTAAAAAAAAAAAAAGAAATTGCACTACTAAATCTACAAAAATAGGCCGAAAACAAAGCTGATTTTAATGAACCATCAGCACAGTTGCACCTA
>BMAC01000995.1:0-16043 GCA_014905375.1 Phtheirospermum japonicum | reverse complement strand
TTCATTTGATGTAGCGAAATTTTCATATGACAAGCAACAGAAAGCAAAAGTCTTACCGACTCAATTCGAGCAACAGGGGCAAAAGTCTCATCAAAATCAATACCTTCAATTTYRYTATACCCTTGTGCGACAAGTCGAGCTTTATTCCTCTCAATGTTGCTTGCTTCATCAGTCTTGTTCTTGAATATCCACTTGGTCCCCGTCATGTGAGCATTCTCTGGCCGTGGAACAAGATCCCACACATCATTCTTGGAGAATTGGTCCAGCTCCTCTTGCATAGCCCGAATCCAGAACTCATCTTTGAGTGCATCCTCCATGCGCTTGGGCTCTATTTCAGAAAGGTACAAGGACTCACGAATTTTAGAACAATTAGTAGACAAACATACATACCTAACCATTTCCTTGAAATTTATTTGTCGACGTCTTGTACTTCTTTCTTCCATATCACCAATGATTTGGCCCACGGGGTGGTTTTTCTGGATTCTGGATGGAATATCCCTTTGATGAAGATCAGTGGGATCTACTGGATCTTCTTCCTCTGAATCATAATCAGGTTCTGCAATTTGGCTCGATGTTGATACTGATGTTGGTATCCCAGTATCAACATGGTTATCAACATCACTTAGGTTTCTGAGTTCAGCGTCTGAATCTTTGTTTTCAATACCTGCACCATCAACTAAAATAGGAGTAACACTGCCCTGAGGGTTTTGATCATAAACCAGATCATCATCCTCGACAGGCTTGACTCCACTTGTTAGATCATCAAACTTGACATTTACTGACTCAAACATACTTCGTGTTCGAAGGTTAAACAACCTATATGCATGACTATTTTGAGAATACCCCATAAAGATGCACTTATCACTCTTTGAGTCAAGTTTAGCAAGATGATTCCTGTCATTAAGCACATAGCAAACACATCCAAACACATGAAAATAGCTCAAGTTTGGTTTCTTCCCAATCAACAATTCGTAGGAATTTGCACATGAACCTGGTCTAAAATAAGCTCTATTCGTGATATGACATGCAGTGTTCATTGCTTCAGCCCAAAATCGTTTAGCTACCCCATTAGAAATGAGCATAGTTCTAGTCATCTCTGCTAGAGTTCTATTCTTACGTTCAGCTATGCCATTTTGTTGAGGGGTAATTGGAGAAGAAAATTCGTGACTAATACCCTCGGAGGTGCAGTACTTCAGAAAAGATGCGTTTTCAAATTCCTTTCCATGATCGGTTCTAATTCTACCAATTTTTACTTTAAATCTTACACATAGCTTCTTTGCAAGTTTTTTGAAAGTCTCACAAGTTTCAGATTTTTCTTTTAAAAATTCTACCCAAGTAAACCTAGAAAAATCATCAACAATTACGAAAACATACCTCTTACCACCAAGGCTCTCAACCTCTAGTGGTCCCATGAGATCCATGTGAAGCAGTTCAAAGCAAGATGATATAGTGAGACTTTGTTGGACTGGATGTGGCACCCTTACCTATTTCCCTTTTTGGCATGCCTCGCACACCGGAATGATCTTGGTGTTGAGCTTGGGCAGTCCAGTCACAGCTTCTTCCTGGGCCAACCTATCCATCATCTTGTAATTTACATGTCCAAGCTTTTGATGCCATAGTTCCGCATCACTAAATTGGGACAACCTGCAAAAATTATCACTGTGAATTTGGTAGCAATTATCTGAAGTTCTTTTCCCGGTGAGAATACACGATCCATTCTCCTCATAAACTTCACATTTTTCTCGGTTGAATTTAACACTGAACCCTCCGTCGCACAATTGACTTATGCTGATCAAATTTGCTATAAGTCCTTCTACTAGCAGCACATTTTCCAACGTTACGACACCAGGAACATGGAGAGTCCCTTGGCCAACAATTTGGCCATTTGCGCCTCCTCCATACTTCACTTTTCCACCTTTAAATCTGACAATGTTGGAGAGCAATTCTTCTGAGCCTGTCATATGTTTAGAGCATCCACTATCAAAATACCATGCTCCAGGGACTAGAGATTTCAAGGAGGTATGGATCATATTGCACTTGACGCTGTTTTTCTTGACCCACACTTGTTTGTATCTGATGTTGGTATTGATGTTGGTAGCGCGGTTACCAACATTGGACTTGACAGGCATATTTGTTCTCTGAAAGTGTCTTCTTTCCCTAATGATCTTCCAACAAAAGGGCCGAATGTGGCCTGGTTCTCCACAAGGATGACACACGAATTGTCTCCTACTTTTCTTGTGGCGTTTGGAAGATTTTTGTTCTTGACTCGACACTTGCGTGGGTTGACTTGACTTGTAACCTAATCCATGCTTAGAGGACTCTGGGAAGATAACCTGCAAAATTTCATCAAGTTTCGCCTTACCTTTGTTTAGATTTGAAATTGTTCCTCGAACAGTGGTCAGTTCGTTTCTAATCTTTTCAAGTTCAGCATCCTTCTTGGTAAGAAATGATTCCAACCGGACAATAATTTCAAGCTGATCCTCCTTTTCCTTGGTTAGCTTCTCCACTTCTTTTGCGAGATCTTTCGCTTTGAGTACCTGTTTACTCCAACTGACATACAATTTTTTGTGATCTTCACTCAGCTGCTCGTGTTCCTCATAATAGTCAGTGGTGTCAGCATTCAGGCACATGATGTTATCTGCAAGTAAACCAACATGGATATCGTCGTCCCAGACAACATGAGAGAATAATGCTGGGACTGGATCAAGTGACTCGGAATCGTTGAAATCTTCAGTAAAGTCAGTAGCGATCATACTTTTCTTTCTAAGAAAGTTGGGACACTCATTCTTGTAATGTCCCCAACCTTTGCATTCGTGGCATTGTATCTCACTGAGTTGTTTTGAAGAGCTTGACACATTGGAAATTTAATTTGAGGACTGAGATTGTGGAAGAGTTCGTCCAGTAAACTTTGGAGTGGATGATTGATTCCTGTTCCTTGTACTTGAGCTTCCAGAGTTGTTCTTCTTCTTCAAGAATTTGTTGAAGCGTTGAGTAACAAGGGCTAGTTCATCTTCTTCGAGAGTTGTCGACTCCATCCTTTTAATAATCCCATTCAAATCGAATTCCTCGTCAGCTTCATCCCCTACTTTAGTTAAATCAGAAGAATAGGCAACATTATTCTCTTTCGAGCTAGAGGTGACGTGTTCCATCTCGTATTGCTTTAGGTTTCCAACTAGGGTGTTGAAATCGATGTTATCAACATCCTTGGATTCTTCTATTGCCACCACCTTCATGCTAAAATTCTTTGTAATGGATCTTAGCAGTTTTCCTACAAGACGGGAATTTGTTATTGGTTCACCCAACTCTTTGCACTCCTCTGTTATTTCCGCCAATATCACAGAATAATCCATGATAGATTCTTTTTCATTCATTCTCATAGCCTCAAATGTGGACAAGAGCATTCTTAGTCTGGATTTCTTCACGCTTGCTGTTCCTTCACACACTCTTTGGAGTGCGTCCCATGCATCCTTTGCCGACTCGCAGTTCTTGATGATACGATAGTAGCTTGCATCTACATAGCCACACAAGGCATTGATGCATTTAGAGTTCCAATTTGCAGCAGCTGCTTCGTCAGCAGTCCAATCTTCCTCTTTCTTGGGAAGGGCATCGCCCTCGCCATCCGTGACACGTGGCTTTTCCCATCAAACAAGGACGGTCTTCCAAACACGTTCATCCATGCTCTTCAAGTGCCACCTCATCCTCTGATTCCAGAGAGAATAATTCTCACCATTAAGGATTAAAGGCCTCGGGTTGCCTTGAGCATCCATAGCACTTAAAAAATAAGGATCAATACTTAAAAGGTTAAGTAACCCGCTCTAGATGCCAATTGTAAATTTAGAAGGTTTATGGATATACGAATAATTCTCAAATTCACGATGTTGTTAATCAATGTTACCAACATCAGTTTATCAACATCGATTAACACAGAATATAAATGTGCAGCGGAAAACAAAAAATAAGAACACGATTAAACAAATTCAGTTTACAAGTAAATACTTGTGAACTTGGGTGTACAAACCCGAAAACTATATTACTTTCACTTCACGTTCAATACACAATATAAAGTAATATATGAAAATTAAATATCAAGAAAATTGATACTAAATACTTGTTGCCGGAATGGCAAGATCTTCTCCGTTGGTCACGCAACTTCAAAGATCTTGTTTATCACGATCGTTGGCTTCAAGTAACTCTATCGTGTTCTTCTTCTCTTTCTTGTGAATCTTCTTGCGTCGTGCTTCCTCCAGAAATCCCGTGCGTGAAGACTTCTAAAAAACCGTGGTTCAAGTGTAGGAATTCTTATGTCTTAAATAGACAACTAAGAATCCTAAACTTGGTAAAATCCTAAAAATAAATCCTACACACAATATAGGAATAATTAAAGTCTTGCGCATAAACTAGGAAACATAAAATTGTCCTAAATCTAGTTTCCTAATTTATTTTGTGCCCAATAAAGGCAAATAACAAAATAGGAATTATTGCCAAGAATAAATTCCTCAACATCAAGTAAAGGGTATTTGGCTATGTCTTACAACTAATTTCATGACACTCGAGTAAAAATAATTTATTGTGAAAACCAGTCTTACCGTAATTAGAACAAATAATACTCCAATTTATGTGTAAAAATTATTTATTATGAAGAATAATGTTTGTGTAAATAAAAAAATAATATTACAACTTGTGTATAGCATTTTTAATATTATTCTTTGAATATTTTTAATGAGTGTTATTTTTTTTCAAATCCCCCATAATATGCGGGTGTTAAACTAGTGTGTGTGTGCGTCTGTATATATATATATGTATATAAAATTACAAACTTTGAAATTAAAGCCAAAATATTAATTAAACTAAATAGAAGTAAAAAGTATTTTAAATGACGATTTGGCATATTTTCAAGGATTATCTCAATTAGAACATTCATATCGATTCTTTCTATTATTATTATCACAATCGAAATGAAGTTATTAATCTTAGGGGTCAGAAAAAAAATAGCTTTATCTATTCACATCCCCCGGTTCTTCTATAGAACTAGATAGGGCTCCATTATGGAGCCATATAAATGAAATGACATTCATTTGAGCCCTTAATCATTTTTTTCTTTTTATTTTTCCTTTCTTTTTTTATAAATGCACGGTGGGGGTGAATGCCATGTGTTATATAGGGCTCCGTAATGGAGCCCTATCTGGTTCTATAGAAAAATTCTTCACATCCCCTTCTTATTGTTGTCGTCTTCTTATTCTTCTAGCATTCTCATCCTCACTTCAACATTCAATCAATTTCTCAATTAAATATTAAATTTTGTCGCACACCGCAAGTGGTATACTAGTTATTGAACGAAAGGTAGTTTTTCACTCCTAGAGCCCTAAAAATAATATATTTGTATGTCCGTTTTCCAAAAATAATCTGTATTTCTTTTCTCTTCTTTCTTCTTACTCTTCTTCTCGCCTTCTCATCCTTCGATCAAACTCCTCTTAAGATTTGTTATGTTAAAACTTTTCAATCGCCACACCATAAGCGGTATACTAGTTTTTCTTTTCTTATCCCTAAAAGGTAATCTTCACTCTTATCCGAAAACGTATCATCTTTATCAATTTAACTCATTCAAAAGAAAAGAGTTGGCAAGAACCATACACACACACCAAAAAAAAAAAAGAGTTAAAGGGATACTCTTGTTTTTATTGGAATTTTAGAGTTCAGATTGGTATTTTTTTTACTAATCTTAAAATGACTAAATACAACTTTCATTATATTTCAAAACTCTCATAATAATTATTTGTTTATTGTTATTCTTTTTCCTAATATTTCTCTTAATTTGTTTAAATGAATTCTAAAAAATCTGAGTTTGGTTGTGAGAAAAGGAAATAAAGTAAGAAAAATAAATTAGAAGTGGTAAATGGGAAAAAATAGTTATGATTATTGAAAAAACTATTTCAAATGATACGTTTGTTTCTTATGTGTGTTTGATATATCATTTGCGCTGGTGTAATTAAAGGGCCACTTTTATTATTACCTCGGCCTCCAAAATATCAGGACCAACTTCGAAGAAGATGTGGTCATTGTTATTTGTTATCATCAGCTTTTTTGTGTGATTTGTGTACTCTTTTGCCAATGGTGCCATTGATGGCCAAGTCAAAAGTTTGTGTTACTGTTGCACCAGGGAATACGTGAATTTTGCAGTCTGGTTTCTTGGAAAGTTATTGTAAACACATGGGGTGAGTATAAATTTGTTTTCAAAGCTGACTATTAACAAGTTGATGTCCATAATTGCACTGCTATTCTATAGATCTATGTTTGGCGTCTAGGAAGTGAATTTTCAAAGTTGAAAGTTGACCTACATTGTAGCTGCATTTCAGACAATATTACGTGCACACAAGCGAGTATATATTATACTATACATTCAAAAATAAATATTTAATACAATAAAAATGATAATACATCGAATATATATAATTTTACCATTAATAGTACTACCGTTACATGTTCATTTATATTATGAAAAATTATACATTTATCACACGATATTCATATTTATCACATTACTGTATATTGATATTTATTATTACAAAGATAAATTTTTTATTATAATGAAAAAGAATTTTTATAAGAACAGACATGAATATTTTAAATCGAGAAATTATATACTACACTGAGAATTTAAATTCATATTAATTTCATACTACCCATCAATATTGGACAATCGAGTTCAAATTATTCAATGAATGGAAATAAACTCATTAATACGACTACTTTACCTTATATAAGTCGAACCGTTTTTCAATGAGTTGAAAATTAAATAATCAATGTATATATAGGATGAGAGAGGGTGCGGTAATGACGTGAGGTGTGTGTGTGGCGATGGGAGAAGATGGGATTGAAAATTAAATAATAAATGCATATATAGGATGAGAGAGAGTGCTCTAGTTATGTGAGGTGTGTGTGTGTGGCAATGGAAGAAGATGGGGGAATGGGAGAGAAAGATGTGCTTGATTTATATATAAATGGTATATATTAGTTTTTGGGTCAATTAGGTTAATATAGTCAATTTAGAATATATTTTGGATTATATAGTTTATATATTACTTAAATGGGAGTAAATATAAGTAATAGGATCATCGGTTTTGCTATAAAATCAGCTTTGGTTCCATAAGAAAGAACCAACTGCCCAGCTGGCAGCTTACGTGGCAAAAGAGATGTGCCCTTTCAGATTAAATAAATTTTGTCAAAATTTTTTTCACTCTCTCTCCTTATCCCGTTTTCATCTCCGCCGGCCCCTCTCCTCTGGTTCTCTTTCTCCCTAGTTTTCACAGGTAATAGCCGCAAGCCTCTCTTTCTCTCGCGTTAAATTGCAAGCAAAACCAACCGACAACCACGTAAACTGCCTACGAATGCGAATTTTCACAAAGAATTTAACTAGGGTTCCTAAGGTTCGATTTTCTCCCTTTTTAATTTTAAGGTTTTTGTTTACTATTTTTCGTTGTACCTAGGGTTCGAATTTCTCAGGGGTTTGGTTTGATTTTTTTCTCTTGCCTTCGTTTGATTTTCCCCTTTCTCTCTTAATTCTTTTATGAGCATAGTTTTTTTTTCCCTTTACCTTGATATCTTCCCTGGCTCTACATAATAGTGATTTAAAAAAAAAAATGAGATGCTAGATGCAGATCTAGAGTACAATTTTTCGGGGTCTTGACCCAATTTTAAATTGCGATGGGTTCAATATTTTGTTTTACCTAGTGTTCGACTGATTTTTTTAAGTTTTGGGTTCGATATTTTGGGGCTTCTGTTCAATTTTTATTGTACCTCCGTTATTTATTTTGATGTATATTTTATATTGGTTTGAGTTTGTATTTGTATGTGATTTGAGTTTTTATAACTTATGTTGCATATTGGATAATGTGAGTTATACATGGCTGCTAAATTCTTTGATTTCCAGTCCAATGTCGTCATCAAGTGTGAATATTGAGAAGTCCGAAGTAAAATGTGATTGTGGATCATATATGAAAATGCGGATATCAACAACCGACAAGAATCCTTATCGAAAATTTTGGCGATGCACCGCTATAAAGGTATAAGTTATATTGAGATTATGTTAATAAGTTTTTTGTTCTTAGATACTAATTATTTTTATTTTTGAAATCTATATATCTTTAGGATGATGGGAAACTATGCATGGGGTTTGTGTGGGATGACGAGATTCAAAGTAAAAGGCATGGTGATAGGATTGACATGGTAATTGTGGACGTCTAAAAGATGAACCAGGAATTGGTTACTTTGTCCGACAAGGTGGATCGAATGAGATATGATATGGTGGCAATGAGACGTGAGATTACAAGAAAGCGGAGTTGTTGTTTGATTATGTAGCTTCTTAATGACCATTCATGTACTTTTAGAAATGAAGATTGTGTAATTTTCAAGAATCTTGTAATTTTTCCTCTATTCTAAATCTTCTTGGTTCAAGTGTCATTTGATGATAGCTTTGTTTTGCACATTCAAGTTGAAGCTTTCTTGGGCATTCTCCATGCAGGATTTGATTTTTGTTTTCCTCCATTCATGCAAATAGCAACCGCCTGTCATGATCAAATTTTAATAATGGCGCCATTAGTGTTTGTTTTGAGTATTTATTTACCTTTCAAGAAAATATGTGGTGGACTGTGATTTCAGATGGAAATCCAGATTCGGTTGACTTGTGATTAAGAATTCTATGTAAGGGATATTTCCTGTGACCGAACATTTTCCAGTTGCAAAAAAATGTTGGATCGAATTAGGTATGTTTTACTGGGATTTTGTTGCTTTTGAAAACAGAACTATGTGTTCTTGAGTTTCAACAAGACCCTGAAAGTGCAAAACATAATAGAAGATAGATAGTAAAAGGCTGTTATCCAAATCCAAGATCAAAAACATCATTTCAAATTATCTATATATAAATTCAACATCTAGATGCTACATAAAAGATCATAATGTTGGAAAGCATCTGAGCTTTGCACATAAGCAGATTCCATAACATGGGTTTATATATATAATCAAAATCAATTGAAGCAAATAAACCAAGAAATGAAAAGATCAAAGTCAAAAGTCTATACAGTAATCACAAGAAAATAAGCTCTTTTCTTCCCCTAAAAGTAAGAGTCAAGACTCTGATTTTGAAAAGAAAAAACTGCACATAAAAGCAAAATCATTAAGCCAGAAGAACTGGGTTCTGAACAAGATAAACTAAAAAAAGAAACATTAATGGCGCGACCACCATTAATTCAAATGACAAATATTAACACAAGTGTGAAAAATAAGCATATTTTTCATAAGTGCTGGGAGTGAAGTTTTATTACTTTAAAAATTTTATTTATTACTTCGGTTAAGCACTAAACTCACACCACCATCATTTTCTGGTACACAAACAGAAAAAAAATGTAACAGCCATGGACCTGATTACAAGGTGCATACAAAAAAAATAAAATAATATCAACGGACAAAGTGCATTCAAAAAGAAAATAATAATATCAACGGACAAGGTGCATACAATTCAACAGACAAGGTGCATACAAAAAAAAATAAAATATCAAACTACACCATCAAGTCAGGATAATTGACCAAGATGACCAAAATCAACAAGAATAATATGATCTTTCAGTTTTCGCAATAACATTAACTACACCATCAAGCTTGGACAATTGCGCTTATCATGACCGCTCTGACAACAAGAACTACAAGCCCGAGTACTCTAAGACATGCCTTTCTCTTTCCCTGACCGTAGGAGTTTACCTTTAGTCCGTACAGGCTCACATATGAACATCTCATCCTAACTTTGGCTTCTACTCAACCGATCTATCGTGCAATCCTCTTCATCCATGTTACCAATCTCATACATCAAGTCTTGGAGCTTTTCCATCAAAGATTCACTTCGCGCCTCGGTCAATGATGCGTCATCTACAAGCGCTTGTGCAACTATCATCAATGCTCCACGTCTACCTTGGACAGAATTAGTTTCAGCTAAATTAGGTGGTGTATCATAAATAGGGCTACTCTTCGCATTCTTCGTCCACCTTTGTTTAACGTACTTTTTGGGTACTAACATTACCTGTTCCACCCTCATCCAACATAGCATATGCCGACAAGGATACCCTTCAAACTCAAAATGTGTATAACTACAAGTTACAAGATCCCCAGACACATCATATCTCAAATGTCGTCGTCGTTGAGTAGTCATTTTAATATCAAATCGCCGAACCTCATAAATTCAAAAATCATTGGAATATGATATCACTTTACATACATAGCTTGCACTTTTTTCAAATTCCTCCTGGAACAACAAAAACATCGCCTTTGTATAGATCTCAGACATTTTTCTTTCCATTGCAAATGAGGTGTTGATCCTCGGCTTCTCATTTAGATCAATGTGATAAGCCATCAACTCTTCATGCCTCTAATGCGCTAGAGCCCTGCTAAAGCGAGTGAAAAAGGCATTCAATGAGCATTTTCTACTCACATATCTTTTAAAAAATGCGTGATTATTCTCGACGCGCTGGCTGCTAGACATACCAGCGACAAAGACACCATTCACATAGGCAGGAACCCAACGATCTCGAATATCATATAATTTCGATAATCATTCGTTACCACTCAACTGCGACTCGCTCACCAACGAGTTCCAACTACACTCAAACTCATCGGGATCCTCCGAGTCATTAATAATCCAAAATAAAGAATGATAGTGCATATTATGAAGAACGGGACCGAGCTTCTCAGAAAACTTGTTCAGGATATGCAAAATACAATAACGATGCATAGTGTTCCGAAACACCTCAGCCACAGCAAGTGATATGGCAGCATCCTGATCAGTGATAATGACTTCAGGATGTGGTTGGTTTGCCATTGCTTCTAGAAACGTAGAGAACAACCAAATAAAAGATTCATCTTCTCATCACTGAGTATTCCACAACCAAATAAAGTAGTCTGCCTATGATGATTGACACCAACAAAAGGACCGAACACCATTCCATATTTATTTGTGTTGTATATGGTGTCAAATACAACGCCACTACCAAACGATGCATATGAATTTCTTAATTCACTATCAGCCCAGAAACATCGAAGGAAAACACCTTTATCTTCCGTCTCACGAACGTTGTAAAAGTTTTCATTTCTCTCCTTTTCCATCTCAAATTGGTGAAGTAATGTTTGTGCATCATGCCCACTTAAAAATTTCTTACGCTCCGTTTCTTTATTTCTAATATCTTTCTCCAAACACCCCATCATAGAGGGCCCCCCGGAACCAATCTCAAACAATCTAACTTGTTGACATGTTGGAATGTTTGCTTTTGAGAACTCTTCGGCAAGTGCCCGTTTAGTGGCTGATACACGTCGATGAGATCTAAGAAAGTGAGTCTTCCTAGGAGTAGCAAGTACATGATTATGCTTTTCTATGAAATGTTTCACCTCCCAAGCTTCATTAACTTTACAAACGCTCATTCGAGCTTCACAACCACATCGTGCCTCTCCCCTTCTCCGTTTTGTAGTTTGTTTACTGCACTTTTTCCGATGCGATTCATTTGTCTTCCCTTCCTTAGAACAAGTGAACATCTTCCACACAACCTCCTCAGTTTTTTTATTTTTTCTACTGTTATCAATACGCGTGCTAAAGCCTACTTTTTTAGCATACTTATTGTAGTATTCACGAGCCTCTTCCCACAACTGAAATTGTAGCCCTAATTTAGGTAAGATTGCGAAATCTACTTGCGGAATCACATCCATGCTTGTATTAAAAAATAATAATCATGTTTAGTTAAAAGATATTACAATAAAAATACAAATAAAAAAATTCATTGCAGCAGGAAAAAAAAAAAGCTTACACAATATTGAATTTGTGAAAAAACTATATCAATAACAATAAATATATCCAGAAAAAGAAAAATGAAGAGCACACAATAAAAGCACACACCACACTCACGACTAAAGCATGTATATTGATATATTCAGATCTTTCAGCTATGAATGAAATATCAGTTACTACTCTTTGCGGTTTTTGCTATAAAACTAGAAGAAAAAAAATTATGCTCATAAAAGAATTAAGAGAGAAAAGAGGAAAATCAAACAAAGGCAGGAGAAAAAAAATCAAACTAAACCCCTGAAAAATTTGAACTCTAGGTACAACGAAAAATAGTAAACAAAATCCATAAAATTAAAAAGGGAGAAAATCGAACCTTAGGAACCCTAATTAAATTCTTGGTGTAAATTCACGTTCATCGGCAGCTCGTAGATGAATGTCGGTTTTGTGTGCAAGTTAGAGCGAGAGAAAGAGAGAAGGCAAGAAATCGACTGTGAAAATTAAGGGAGAAAGAGAGCCGGAAGAAAGGGGACAGAGATGAAACGGGATAAGGAGAGAGAGAATGAGGGGTTTTGTTTGTGGCAATTTTTTTTAATGAAATGTCACCTTACCTTTTGCCACGTAAGCGCCAGCTGGGCAGTTGGTTCCTTCTTATGGAACCAAAGCTGGTTTTATAGCAAAACTGCTAGGATCATATGGTAATCAATAGTTTAGAAACAGTAGTAAATGAGAATTCTCCCAAAAGAAAAAAAGGAAAGAGAGAAGGGGGTGGGGCGGTAGCTGCCGCCCCTGGCCAATCAGGTGGGCGCATGTGCTGCACGCGCCGTGTGGAGAGTGGGGCTGTGGACCCCACCTCTGCAGCTTTCAATGTTAACCAACACTAAAATCAATATCAACCAGAGTTTAACTAAAAATATGCAGCAGAAATTTAAACTTAAGAACACAACAATTTAAATTCAGTTTAGAAGTAAAAGTACTTGTGAACTTGGGTGTACAAACCCGAAAACTATATTACTTTATTTGTTCACGATCAATACAAAAAAATAAGGAGTAATATATGAAAACTAAAGTATCAAACATATGATACTAAATACTTGTCGCCTAAATGAAAGATCTCCTTCGTTGGTCACGCAACTTTGAAGAGCATCTTGATCTCGCACAGTGGCTCCAAGTAGTTATTTTGCTTGTATTCTTCCTTGTCTTGCGTTGCTTGCTGCTTCTCTTTCTTGAGTCTGAAAACCGTGCGTCTCAAAAAGCATGTCCAAGCCTTAGTATTCTCTTGTCTTAAATAGACAATCCTAGAATCCTAAACTTGGTAAACAAGTAAAACAAATCCTAAACATAATTTAGGAAAATAAATAAAGTCCTACACACAATCTATGAAACAAAATCTAGAGTTCTAATTTATTTTGTACCTACGAAAGACAAACAAATAAAATATGAATGATTGCCAAGAATAAATTCCCAACAGAAGTTATAGACACAACCGAATTTACCGTAAATCTTAGCCACTAGTGGCCGAGATATTTTCAGAGTTTCAGGAATTGATGATCGAAATTTAATGTATTTTTTGGTTGACCATGGTTGACTATTGCTTAAAATTTCAACGATGGCTGAAGGGACCACCCAAAGATAGGCATCCAAACAGCTTGTGTGTCTGCTTTCATTATGAATTGAAACATCATGCAAACCCATCAAGTGATTTTCAGTTGCATATGAAATCACAAACATGGCCAACACCAAATGAATAAAAAGAATTAAGTACCAAATTGAAGTATCCATATTTGACTAGCATTACGATTCTCAAACTCACCAAAGACAATTTGCAAACGAAATAAATAAGTTGTTACGCTCCAAACACATGGCAAGCTACAATTTAAAAAGTGTCCTCAATAGAAGCAAGCTTATCTGATTATATGCAGTCATCTACAGCCAAAACCAAAAGACTTTGAACATGCATTGATAATTAACATAAACGGTTCTTATTTGTATCGAGTGTCCTTTATTATCTCAATCCATTGCATTGGCTGAGATGGATACTGCGAATTTAGAATAGCAGGAGGCTGAAGGTTTCTTGCATAATTGTCAATATATAATAACACAGCCATGAATCTGAAGCTCACTTTCGTCAAGTCCCCCAAATGATTTCAACGGCAAGGAGCTTGTCAGCAACCTGCACATTCAAATTGTACTCTTGTAGTTTCGTTCCAGAATAGCTAATCAAAATTTTCCATTTTGTTTTTTGTCTTTTTTTTTTCCCCTTTTACGTTTGACAGAACTTCATGCGAGGAAAAATTAAATAATTAATATATATTTTTTATTGGTATTGGTATATGTAATTTTTGTAGGTTTATGGTTATTAAATAAGTATTAGTAAATAAATGTTAAGTCTGGTGTTAATAACAACAGAATTAACACTAAATAGTATTTAAATAACAAACAGCGGAGTAATAAACGAACACAACAAATTAATTTCGTTCGTAAACAACGTGCTTACGAACTAGATATACAAGCTCGAAAATTATATTACTTCAACTTGTTTAAAATCAAATACGAAATTATAAAGTAATATGTAAAAATATTAGCATCAACACTTGATACTAAATACTTCCAGCCACGCTGTGATGATCTTCTCTGTTAGTTACGCAACTTCAAAGATGTATGAATCGTGGATCGCCGCTTCAAGTCTGACTCGTACTCGTGTTCCCTGCTGCGTGAAAGTCGTGTTGGAAAATAATGAAGAAATCTTTTAATTTTCTTAGACCTTTTATCCAAATGATATTTGGATAATCAAGTCTTGTAACTCCTAGTATACTGGAGTGGTGGTGGAGTGTCTTGAATAAACAACATAAACAACATGGAAAACATGAAGGGAATAAGAACCCTAATTTTTATTTCTTGTGTTCTTGAGATTACAGCTCTTTTTCTTGATGTTACATCGTTTGTGGCTCAACATATATATAGATAAATATCCTAGGAACAATCTAGAATCATTATACACTTGTCAATCATCAGATTTAGGGCTCATGATCCAAAGATGATCTGCTGTGACACTTGTCTCTATTCTTGGCCATATATTTTGTGTTTTGTCCTTCCTTGACCGTTGTTGAGCTTTTGTCAGCTGGCATGCAGCTGTCACCTTTGTCCCTTAGTGCAGAGCATCCAAACACTCCATGCTTACCATGCAATACATCATACCATGCATCTTGACCATGCCTTTCAACATTCCCCCTCAATTCTGTGCTGGCTTCTGGAAATACCCCGAGTTTGTTTCTGAGCCTGTCAAAGAATTGTCCTACCAACATTAGGCATGGAAAGGACTCTTGTACCATAATCTTAGCATATGCTGATGATATTATCGTCACTGGAAGCAAGATGCAGACATTGACATGGTGATTTCAGAATTGAGACAACATTTTTTCATGAAGGACCTAGGGTCTTTACATTGCTTCTTGGGCATTGAGGCTATTCCCACTCCTACTGGCCTACTCCTTAGACAAAAGAACTACATCCAGGAAGCTATTAAAAGAGTAGGAATGAAGGGGGAAAAAGGTGTAGCTTCTCCAATGATGGTAAGTCCTCCTCTTTCAAAATTCTTAGGACAGCCAATTGAGGATCCAAGCCATTATAGACAAGTTTGTTGGTGCTCTACAATATGCTACCCTAAACAGACCTGACATCAGTTTTTGCTGTCAACAAGGTAAGTCAGTTTATGCAAAACCCTCTCAATCATCATTGGAAGGCTGTGAAGAGAAATATCAGGTATTTGAGTGGAACCATAGAATATGGAGTGCAAATGAACAGGTGTAGGAACCTTGATGTGATAGCTTATGCAGATGCTGACTGGGCATCTGACATAGATGATAGGAGGTCGACTTCTGGATCATGTATTTACTTTGGAGGAAACCTGATTTCATGGAGAGCAAAGAAGCAACATACAGTCTCAAGATCATCCACAGAAGCTGAGTATAGAAGTCTAGCTCTCACTACCTGTGAGATGATTTGGACTAGATCATTATTGCAAGAGCTAAGAATTGAGCAGACTAAACCTAGCATCATATGGATATACAACCTTGGAGCTATTTCCATTTCAGCTAACCCCATAAGCAATGACAGAATAAAGCACTTTGAGCTTGACCTACATTTCATAAGGGAAAAGGTGCTAAGGAAGGTGATAACAGTTAGGCATGTACCATCCATAGACCAAGCAGCTGACATCATGACCAAACCA
>BMAC01000994.1:296373-307905 GCA_014905375.1 Phtheirospermum japonicum | reverse complement strand
AGTTTTAACGTCTCCAAAATAAAAAGAAAAATTACATAAAATCCTATAGAGGGTATCGAAAAACGGGGCTAGTAGAGAGTATTCGACTCTTAAGAACGAAACATGAATAGAACAAGGGACAAGACACTTCATAGATTATTTACACTTCATTCCCCACAATTACACTATTATTCGAACGAAAGTCTAAATATCCTAACCAAAGCATCTAACCCCCCACACTTAAACCATACAATGTCCCACATTGTATAAAAAAAAAGAAAAATTCAGCAAAGTATGGTAAAAGGTAAGAGAAAGAGAGACACGTCCCTGAATTCGCGCTTGTGGTGAAGAGTCGGTGGTGAAAATCATCCAACGGGCCTTAATAAAGAAAGGGACCTGAAAACACACAAAAACACATAAAAACATATAAAGTTAAAAGGAACTTGGGTTGCCTCCCAAGAAGCGCTTTATTTAACGTCTCTAGCTTGACGACGTCCACGTTCGATGTCATCCCGGGTCTAAAAATAGATGGCGGTCGTGCCACGCCTTGGTATTCTCCAAGAGCAAGATTTGGTGATGATAATCACCAAGGCGGGCATAAAAATCACGTCCCGAGATGCCGAACACTCCAACTAGCTTCGGAGGTCGGAAACGCGAGTAATCGATCACCTCGAATATGTCAAACGACACTTGTAGCATGGGGTGATCGGGCACCTTCTCGACTATCTCGTCTACCACCTCAAAATCAAATTTCAACAAAGCTTCGGGTGGTTCAAAATACGACTCAATAGTCTCACTCTCCTCCAAAATCAGCATCATAACTCCACCTTCTTCACCAAGAGCCGGGAGGCTCGAATCTCCAACATCCTCCGGGAACTCCAACGGCAAAAATCCCTTCTTCGTCCTCCTTAAAGACGTCATCAGTTAGCACAATCGGGGCGGCAAATTCAACCAAATCTCCAATAACCTCCTCTTTACACAACCCTTCTAAACAATTGTTCAAGCTTGATTCCATACACGAAGGAGACAAGGGATAATAATCATAGCTCGGAATATAAGTATGTAGTTCATGAGGAGCATATGGATCATTAAATCTCCAATCGTGGTATGTAGCTGGGATGTGATGACCAAAACTATGATCGGAAAAATTAGCATAAGAGTCAATATGGGCCGAATTGTAGGAATTTGAAAGCGGGGCCCATTGGTGATTCGGAGGTTCGGATGGGTGAAAGTAGAACGTATCCATGAATCGATCATAAATTTCCTCCCACGATCTCAAGGAGTCGGGCTCTAAATCCAGCAACCATGTTCCCGCCCGATCCTTTAGCGTGAAAATAAAAAGTCGCATTTTCACTTGATCTATCGACAGGCCGAAAAGAGGAAATGTCGGGATGATGGTATTATACTCTCGGATGAAGTTCAACGGGTCTTTTCTCGGTAGTCCGTGAAAAATCGGGAGTTGCTCAAGGTAAAACTCATCAAGATCGTACTCCCGCATTGCAAAGCTCATAGGAATTGCCGGTCGATACCCGTGCCAATTGGACGTTGGGCAAAACATCTCTTCATCGAAAGGTGGAGCGTCAAAGTCATCATATGGCGAACTTGCTCGATAGTTTGCCATCTTCAATCTAAAATCTCAAATCGTCAAAGCTTGGCTACAAAGCACAATACTCAACAAACGAGATTAAATGTACCAACAAGAACAAAAAGAAACAAAAACAAAATTCACGAACAAACACTAACACAAACAAACAAATAAGAATACGAACAAAAATAAATAAAGCAAACACCAAAAACGTAGCCTTTAGCCTTCCCCGGCAACGGCGCCAAATTTTGAATCGAATTTTTTCGCGTTTAAAATTAATGAAAAGCTCGTCCGCAAGAGAACGGAGCTGTTGTATGCGATAAGTTGACTCGAGTCGAATCACAAGGAAGACTAATCAGAAACTATTCCGGTGTTCGATTTTATGAATATTACTACGAAATTAAAAACTAAACTAAACTATACTAAACACTCGATCAAATAAAGTTTGAGGTGTTCTAACATCTACGAGCAATAAAATAAAAAGCTTTTAAAAACAATAATAAAAAGCCAGGGTCTAGTGCTCTGGAATCGTCTCCACGATCGGGGTTGTCAATCCCGATGGCTCTAAACGACCCTGAGCACACTAGACCGATACATCTAGCCTACAAGCATCATCATATTCAAAAGCATCACCAAAAGCATGAACATGATCGAATAATAAAAACGAGCCTCAAGCATAAATAAAATCCGACGGAGCAATTAATCATCTAAACAACTAATCTAACATACTATAACGAGAAATCACCATTAAACTACTACAGCAAATGGAAATAATCTACAAACGATATTAACGGTAAAATAACGAAGAACTTCATTAACCAGTCGAAATCTAAAAACCGAAGAACTACATTAACATTAACCAAAGCTAAAACATAAATCAATTACAACTAAGTTCAAAAAACTTATGAACCAGAAAAGCGATGACATCCCAACGATCTTCAGCGTCCAAAACGGTCTTGAACGACGAACGACTTGAAATGATGAAAACGATGAACTATAAACTCTAATTTTGCTTGAATTGAAAGGGTGGCATGAACCGAGGGTCCTCTGCATTATTGTAACCTTTCCCCCTCGTCCCAGCCCTCAAAAACGAAGAAACCACCGACTTTATATAGAATTTCGAAAATAACCGCTCAAACTGCCGGAGCGTCGATGGTGCGTCAATCGACGCGAGCCAGGCTGCACGCGTTGACCAGGCAGTGCATCGACTGACGGGCCTAGGATAGACGCTTCAGAACCTTTGCATCGACGGTGCGTCAGTCGACGTGAGCCAGGCTGTACGCGTCGACCAGGCAGTGCGTCGACTGACGGGCCTAGGATCGACGCTTCAGAACATTTGCATCGATGGTGCGTCAGTCGACGCGGGCGTAGCGTCGACAGTGCGTTGACGGTGCGTCAGTCAACGCACCTTCATGACTTCGGCTCGTCGCTCGTCCCGTTTTCCTCGTTTTGAGCTGAGATATTAATATTAAACAAAGTTAGATTATTTCATACAAAATAAAGTAAAAACGCATTAAACACCATAAGAAACGAAAAACATAAAAAAGGAAGAAAAATGATAAAAAGATAAACTTAAAACACATAAAAGCACACAACATACGATGCAAAAACACACGAAAATCACATACAAATATGTACAAATCAAAGTCCTTTATAAATCGACGATAGAACCCGGCGTGCCCAAGAAAACTCCTCACGTCTTTCACATTGAGGGGAGTGGGTAGCTTTTCAATAACCTCCACCTTGGCTTTGTCCACCTCAATTCCGCTTCCCGAGACCACATGCCCAAGAACTAGCCCACTTCGAACCATAAAATGGCTCTTCTCCCAACTCAAGGTCAAGCTTGTCTCTTCACATCAGGCTAGCACCTCCTCAAGATTTCCCAAACACTCATCAAACGAGTCCCCACATATGGAGAAGTCCTCCATGAACACTTCGAGGAACTTGTCGATCATATCGGAGAATATTGAGAGCATACACCGTTGGAATGTCCCCGGGGCATTGTATAGCCCAAATGGCATCTGTCGGAAGGCAAAAGTCCCAAACGGGCACGTGAAAGAATTTTGGCTTGATCTTCGGGCGCGATGGTAATTTAATAATAGCCCGAGAATCCGTCTAAGAAGAAATAAGAGTGATGGCCGTCTAGCTTGTCTAACATTTGGTCAATGAATGGGAGGGGGAAATGATCCTTCTTTGTGGCCGCATTCAATTTTCGAAAATCGATACACATCCTCCACCCCGTCGTCGCCCATGTAGCCAGCAACTCACCCCTTTCATTTTCGATAACGGTAATGCTGCTCTTTTTAGGGACCATGTGCACGGGACTCACCCATTCACTCTTGGCTATCGCAAAGATCAAGCCCTCCTCCAACAGTCTTAGAATCTCGGCATTCACGATTTCCTTAAGGTTCGGATTCAAGCGCCTTTGGAATTCCCGAGATGGTTTGGCATCATCCTCCAACACAATTTTGTGCATGAAAGTCGAGGGGCTAATTCCTTTTATATCACCAAGGCTCCACCCAATAACACCCTTGTGAGCTTTAAGCACCTCGATTAGCCGCTCCTCTTTTCCTTCATTTAAATCATCAAAGATAATCACCGGCTTGCTTTCCTCCTCTTCCAAAAAGACATAATTGAGGTGAGATGGGAGAGGCTTTAGCTCGGGCTTGTGCCTCCTCTCACCCTCGTCGGGAGCTATCTCAAATAAATCAACCATTCCTTCAATGTACTCATCAAAATGTGCAATTGGTTCGACGTCTCGTTTCTCATCAACAAACTCCACTCCCCCTCTAAAAACTTGTCGTTGCCCTCAACGACATATACACAAGCACTCTCGCATAAGTTGGTTGCATCGAGAAGAGCACATGACTCGTCGTCACGACCAAACACCTCATTATCCTCAAAACCATCACTAGCACCATCCTTAGGCTCAATCACCTCAATGCACTCATCCGTTATGAAAACTTGTTCCACCAAATCTTGTATCTCGTCAACAAGAAGGTAATCCGCATGGTAATTACTCGATGGAATCGACGACAATTTAGCCATAGAAAATGTAACTGATTCACCCGCAACGGACAAGGTGAGGTTCTTCTTTCCAACATCAATTAGGCATTGTGTGGTGGCCATAAAGGGACGGCCAAGCAAAATGGTATGCTCGGCACCATCATTAGAAACCATACCAACATCTAGGATAACAAAATCCATCGGGACAACGAGCCCTCCAACCTTAACGAGAACATCCTTAATAAATCCCTTCGGATATCGAAAGGATCGGTCGGCCAATTATAAATAAATCCGTGTTTCTTGCAAGGGCACTAGATCTAATTTCTCATAGATCAAAGATGGCATCAAGTTAATGCCCGCCTCCTTGGATAGCACAACTCTTTCGTTTGTAGCACTCATGAGCTTCTTGGATGAAATCTCCTTGAAGAACTTAGAATAAGCGGGCATGTCTCGGATGACATCCAATAACGGGAGAGTGATATTAACATTAGACAAGGTATTGTAGATCCTTTGGAATTGATCATCCTTCTTGGTGTTTTGGAGCCTTGAAGGATAAGGCGCGGAAGCTTTAGGAATTGGTGGCTTATAAGCGTTTGAAGATTTATGTAAGACATCGGGGATATCCTTTGTCGAGACGGGACCCACGGGGGTGGCATCATGAGGAAAGTCAAGAGTAGGAACTTCCTCATCCTCGGATGGTGGAGTCACCTTATTATCAATGAGTCGGCCACTTCGAAGGGAAGTAATCCTTGGGCGTGTGATGGTTGGCTCGGTAACTTCCCTTTCTCGTTGGCTTGCTTAAGAATATTAACATCAGTATCCAATTGTCCAACCTTTGTGTTCAACCCATTCGTCGAGGTTTCAAGAGTGGTGAACCGAGCCTCAAATGACGTCGACATAGTTTGCAATTATTGCATGATCAACATTAGATTTGGATCGGAGGCCGACGGTGGAGCATTCGTCGGGGGAGTCGGACGAGAAGGACCCATATAAGGATTCGTATGGCCAAAACCCGGATGCATGCGGTTGCTCGGATGGTACGGAGGATTTTGATTCGGCGGATGGGCCAAAGTCGACTTAGCGACATCGGGATCCGCTCGATACCCTTGGACCCCACAAACGTCCTCCGATTGAGGTACCGGCATGTAATAAGAAGGATTCGACGGGCAATGCAAGGTATCGTGACCGGTCATGCCACACGTCACACATGGTGGATCCGGATTGGGGCAAGACAACTTGGCAATTTGAGCTTCCAATGCCGCAAATTTCTTGTCCGTCTCAAGTTTCTCGGGGGAAGATGATTCAATCACTTAATTTGCACTTGAATACAAAGCTCGTGACGAGTTTTGTTTAGAATTCTCGGCCAAAGTGTTGAAAACCCAGAGAAGCACTCGAGGAGGATGAATCGTCGTCATATTTGTTTCAACCCAAAAAGTGAACAACATCGAGGACACCTAGAATCTTGAACACCTTCCTGATCTGCACCACAAACAAGAGTTAGAAAGGACCACCGGTGGTTTTCCGGTGGAAACCTCTCCGATGCTTAAGTCAGTAAGCGTTGAGGTGTATTCCAGAAAATAATAAGGGATGCTTAAAAAACATTCCTCTCTGTCCCCAGGCTGAGATATTTATAGCTTCTCCTTGTGGGGACCCCAGCCGGGATCCCAGGAGCACGTGCCGCGAATCATGGGCCATTTTGGGGAACAGATTTTGAAAAAGTGGTCCCACTTGTTCCTTCTCAAGTAAGCGGGAGGCCAGGTCTGGCCGAACCAGCTCTGCTTTTATTATTCTCAAGATTGCCCTGCCAAGAGCACTTCTAAATGGGCAGTCCAATTTCCTTATCTGAAATGGCCAGCTCTTCTCCAAGTCAGGTCTGGCTTAGAATATCTAAGATTTCCCCAGTGGGGACCCTTATCCGGGATCTCGGGAATAAGGCCCGCAAATTAAGGATCATCCGGTAACTAATTCTGACACATGGTCCCCATTTACCTTTTCCTGCTCAAGTAACCAGGTCTGTCCAATCCTTCCCTCTTTTATTCCTAAATTCAGTTCTACCTTGATACAGATCTTATCAATACTGCCCTATCAAATCCTCCCCCCCAAAAAGGGTCAAGGTAGAGCTGTAGGACACGCGGGCCCTTGGTAATAAATAAGGTCCCACGCCCTTTAATGCTTCTCGTACTGGTACGGATCCCAAGGGATACGTTAAACTACCAGGGCTAATTATTGGCATTTAGTGGTGTTGCACGCTCCCAAATGGTCACTGTACCACCACGTCCTTCCAAGTACTGCCTCGTCATCCCTAGTCTAGAGTCCCAGCCATTCCAACTCACCTCATAGGGGACTGTTCACCTGTCCGCATTAAATGCGCAAATCCCATCAAATCCCACCTTTCTTGGTTTTCGTATTTTGAAATCATTCATTTTGCCTTTTATTCCCGCTGGTTTCCTTCTTTATTTTCACTTTTCACTTTCAGTTTTTTCCTTCCTTTTTTCTCAAGTTTTCGCAACTCCGTCTTTCTCAATATTCCGGCGACCTTCTCCTCGTCACTCCTCCATTATTCCGACGATTCTCACAAATTAGGTACCCTTCTCCATCCTTGCCTTTTTAATTTTCATAATGTCATCCCCCCCAGAAACTAGGGTTACTCCGGCTTCCCCTTCCACCCCTCCGACGGTGGTGGCGTCTCTCTCTCCTCCACCGCCCATGATCTCAGAGGCGGTGGAAATTCCTTCCACTTCTGCAACATCTAATCCCGAGGGAGTCGAGGTCTCGCCCTCTTCCTCATCGGACCCTCCAGAAATAGCGGTGGCCCTCTCATTGTCGCTGGATATTTCGGCGGTGATTGCCACCTCTTCCTCAGAGGGTGTGAAGCATCCTCCGCCACCCCTTGATTACCCCAAAATTACCTCCATACTCAGCCAAAATTCAGTAGATGAGGTTAACTATAAATACAATATTAAGGACCCTTATGATCCATACGCCCCTCCAGCTTGCACCCTGGCCTGCCAAGCCCCGGCAGGCAGAGTGACCTTCTATGTAGACCAATTCCAGGCAGGCCTGCGTCTGCCTGTTTATCCCATGATGCTAGAGATTGCTAACATGTATAAAATCCCTATTTTTCAATTTTCTCCCAACTCTTTCCGAATCTGGTCTTTTATCATCTTTTCCTAGTGAAAAGTCTCCCTCCTGACTGTTTCTATCTAGCTGTCAGGCCTGGGGTCCATTTCATTCACAAACTTCCGACCTCCAATAAGGCCTGGCGCAAAAAATTCTTCTTTGTTCATTGTGAGGGGGACTGGGGATTCGACCCCACTCCTATTGATGCTTTGCCCTCTTACCCACCTTTGACCGCGGCGGCCAGGCCTTCTCGCATTCAGAAAATCATGGCGAATCTGAATGCGAATCCCATTAATGTGAATGACCTCCTTACTCCTTTGGTTTTAAAGGCTCTTAATGAGACCTGTGAGATAGGACCCTTGCCATCTGAGATTGGTAAGAAGGGCTTCTCTATTGTTAGGGTGTCATACTCCACTGTTTTATGTGTCTAACCCTCTTGTCCTTCCTTTTCAGAAAAAATGATGCGATTGCTGTTTGAGGCCACTGACAGAGAAGGCGCCGCCCCCGACTCAGCAGCGCCAGTACAGGAGGCGAGGACCCCCACTGCTCCTCGGGCCCAGAGTTCTCTTCAGGCTGCATCATCCGTGCGGCCACGGTTGGTAAGGCAAGTTATCTCCGATTTGGAGGAGGACGACATGCCACTCATGAAGATGCCTCGATCTAGACGGGGTCGGGGTGTGGTTATCTCGGGCAATCCTGCCCCCATGCCTGCCATAACTCCCACAGCACCTACGGTGCGCAGCTCTGGCCCTCCCCAGCGAACCTCAGTTCTCAACTGTTCCGGGGATGTGGCCGTCCGCCACGTGAGCGGCCAATGCTCCCCCGAAGACCTGCGAGTTCTGGAGCAGATGAGTGACAGGGAGTTGTTGGAGTCTTGGTGTCAAGATGAGGTTAGGGTAAGCAAGCCAACCTTTTCTTTCCTTTCTTTCTTTCTTTGTTGCATCTTTTCGAATTTTTGGCAACTTTCTGATTTACTTTCAGGCTGAGGCGAAGAGGGCCCTTTTGGCCATTAGGGCGACTCGGTCTCTGGGTCAAGCCACCTTGGATAAGGAGGTCGAAGACCTCAAGGAAAGGATTCAGCGCCAACGAGCCCTATCTAAGGACAAGATAAAAGAGGTGAAGAATCTGCAAGAGGAGGTGGACGGGCTGAAGAAGGCCCAGAAAAAGATGATAGAAACAGCTCGGGCGGAGGCTCGAGACGAGGGCATCGCTGAAGCGAGGAGCTTAGCCGACGAGGATCTTGATAAAGCCAAGAGCGAGTGGAAGGCAGAGTTTCTCAATTCGGAAGAAGGGCTGAGTCTAGTTCAAGTGGCCAGGGATGAGACTAAGAAGGCCTTTCTGGGATCCAAGGATCTTTTCTCCTTGCTCTTCCCCGAAGCCGTGGTATATTACAACTATGGTTTGGATGAGCAGGCTAAATGGATCAAGGATAATCCCGACACTCCCTTAAATCGGAAGACGCCATTGAAAACCCCCCCTGAGCCTACCTCCTTCTCCTATGACCCTGCCAAGGATCGCCTCCATATGCTTGGGCCAGTGGAGTTTGCCGAGCACATCCATGCCGTTTTGCATTCTTCCGCACCTGATCAGGTTCAGGCTCAGCCAGACCTGACACTTTCTGTAATTTCTCCGACTTCATCTCCCTCCCCCAACCTTTGCAGGTCTGGGTGAGTCTACCTGGGGGTGCCTCTCCGGGAGGCCTGTCGGAGGGCACTACTACAGAAACCAGCTTTCTAAGGCTGTTAATTAAAGCGGTTTTCTGAAAACCGCCTTAAAATTACTTTTTAACGGCGGTTATGGCAAAAACCGCCATTAAAATGGTCTTTTTACGGCGGTTTTCAGAAAACCGACGTTAAAATTGGATATCAACAGATTTTAACGGCGGTTTTCTAAGAACCGCCGTAAAGGTGATGTAAATCTACGGCAGTTTTATAAAAACCGCCGTAAATCTATGTAAATCTACGGCTGTTTTCAAAAACCACCTTAAAATCTTAGGTATTCTACGGCGGTTTCTTAGGAACCGCCTTAGAATTCATATACTGCCATGTCACCGATCCTTGTCTTGCTTAAGTAAGTTATTTCAACCGTTGATCCGTGTCTCATCCAACGATCATTAAATATTAAACTATAAAAATAAATAAATATTAAACTAAAAAACTATTAATATTAAATAAAAAAAAATTCTGAATTTCTAAAAAATCCGCTCGCCCCTGCTCTTCCTCAATTTCTGAAAAAATTCTCAATTTTTCTAGGTCTTCTCCTCCAGCAACGACCAACCGGAATAATGAAGATGTATACTCTGGTGGTCTAAACCTTCCCTCCCTCACCTCCWATTTTGTTCAATTCCCTGTTAATCGTCGAAATTTGGAAAAAGGGCTCCCCGATCCCCTTTTGGGTCAAAACGGCTCTTCGCCGTCCGGCGACAGTCTGACCAGATCGGTGGTTGGAATCCCCTCCCCTCACATAGTCGAAGCTACCACTGCCATCAATTTAGAGAAGGGAACTCCAATTTTGTCGAAATCGCTAATTCGACCTGGCGATCCTCTTTTGGGCGAAATCGGCGAATTCGTCAATTCACCGGTCGGGGCTTCTCCGGTCCAATTAAGTCAGCACCAACGTTCCTCCGGCCTAACTGTTGACGACCCAAGCCTCAATTTTCTGTCTCGGGCCCCATTTGTGCCCACCCCGACTTTTACAACTGTCGGCCCCCTTGAGCGTGGCGTTTTTGACAAAGCTGCAGCAAACTCCTCTCCGAATGTTCATTCTTCTTCCCTTGCTGATAACATTGATGGCCGTAGTCCGTTCACAGGCGCTGCTAATCCCATCCCTTCTTCGTGTCTCTCGTTGGAGGAGAGAGAAAATTTGGCGGCGGCTGCCGGAGCTCAGGTGGTCGCCGGCTTACGTCTTCCCCAGGTTCCCATCTCCGAGGACTCTTCCCTTCCCAAACCTGTTGGAACAGTGTTCCTTTTTTTGGGGATTAGTGTATAATATAGTAGGCTGTTTACATGTTTAGAGGTTCTGTGATGCAAAAATTTGCTGCTTAGCTCATGTTGTTTCTAAATTGAGTGTCTGCTCTTTGGTTAGAACTTTGCATGATGGAACACGAATTGATCGAATAAATTGAATTTGGGAAATGAAAAAATTGGATGTTGACTGACTTGAGATGTTTTTGTTCTTTATAAGTTTTATGTAATACTTATGTATTTCTAAGGGCATTTTTGTTCTTTATAAGTTTTATGTAATACTTATGTGTTTCAAAGGGCACTATGAGGGAAGTTGGGGATTGGGTATTTTGTTTGTTAGCAGTACTACATCACAGTTTATCTGGGATTTGATATCTTTTCCCGGATGAGATTTTAGTGGGGTGAAGGTGAATATATTGCATTGTATTTATAATTAGCCAGTTCATGGGGTTTGTTTTCGAATTTGTGATTTAAGAAGTTGATATTTGTCTTGCTTTATTAACTACAATGGTTTTGGATGCATATATCCTTTGAATATAAACATACATTTTAATGTTGTCATGAAATGAAATGAATTACTTAAGAAACCTTTTTCCTTGTAACTTTCCCCTTTCTTTATTCTGACAGAGTAGTGCATTTTTCACGATTTTCTTTGTTCAGGCAGCAGATTCACAGATCGTATCAGATTACGTGCGTTACTATCTCCATCAACACACGTAAGAGTCTTAGCCTAAATATTGTTATCTTGATTTATCACTTGCTTTATTGTTCACATGCATTCTTGCAGCGTCATAGATAGATGAAAAGAAATATACAAATCTTTTGGTGGCTAATTTCACTAAGTGGTAGTACCTCTTGTTGGAGGCAATACTTTCTACA
>BMAC01000994.1:269072-286797 GCA_014905375.1 Phtheirospermum japonicum | reverse complement strand
AAAAAATAATTAAACCAATTCTATTTGCCAATAAGTAGAAAGAAAGGAAAATCATCATCTCGATTTTTCAGCAATTGGCCTCCTTAATAGAATAATTAATCAGAATGGTGCTGCAGTTTAAAATCATAAATAAAAAATAACAAAAAGATTAGACTACTAAAAAAGTTCAAATAACTGTAAGAATATCTTTTTGGGACGGAAGAAGTAACATACTACACTTAAAAAAAAATTCTATTTCATGAATTGTTCCATCAAGAGGTGAGTATATTTAAGGGGTTATTTTGAAATATATTGGACGCATTTAACCTCAATGATAATTGTGATATTGGTGATAATGTTGACCATTCCAGAACTTATTATGAAATTCACAAGAGAAACTAATTAAAAAGGACACATCACCTGCAGCTTCATAAGTCTAGCTCGGAGAGGTGCAGCATAACCAAGCTTTTTGGCAAAACGCATCAGCCTGTTAAGAGAAACAAGATATCAGACTCAAAACAGCAAAATGATGAAACACGGAGTTTTGCACGATCAATGCAGTCTACCTTGAACTCCAACGCCCTGCTTACGATGTTCAATGAAAGCTCACAAGATGCTGGAGAGGTATCACAGTATGCCTGCAATCACCACTAAGAGAATTAGCATGCATATAAAACTGGAGATACTAACCGACTTTAAATCTCAACAGTGAGGGTCCCAAATATTTGCACATTCCATAAAAACAAAACCTCAAAGTACCATGTAAAAAAAAGAAAAAAAAAAAGAAAGAAAGAAACTGGCTTGCTTGAACTAAATAAATAAACAAATAATAATTGTTAAATAAATTTAAAAAAAAAAGAAAAAAAACTGGCTTGCTTGAACTATTCGCATATCCATTGAAACCCTAAGGAAACGAGTGAGTTCGAGGTTACGGGAAGGCTGATGAAGGCCGATAAAAAAAAGCACGAAACTCGGACGACGACAAGGTTTACTTCGGACTGTACGAGGTGTGGAGTGGGAAGTGGAAGGGAGGTCTCAGGATTTACCATGTATTCATCAAAGAATCTCCATAGTTAGAAACAAAAAGAAATAGGATTTTTATTTTGATTTATTTATTTTTATTTGCTGATGATCAATTCTGAATTGTTTGTAACAGTATTTGGTTTCCAAAAATAAAATAAAATAAATTTGCTTCCTTGTGATTGAAAATGAAAGGTTTGCTTGTATTGTTGAAATGGTACGGATTTATGAACTGAATTGACAACACGACTAAAACCTTTTCTGAGTTAATAAGGAATAGTAACACAAACATAAGAAATGATGAAAGAAACTAAGTTTCATTTTCATGCACAAAATGAAATATATCACAAGTTCACAACACACATTCCAATTGTACAAGAATGACATATTCAGACAAAGGTGATTTCATTTTCACTCTTTTTATGGATACATGTCCTCGGTCACATCCTTGCGACCTTGTTCTCGCTCCCATTTCCTGTTTGCTAAACGTTGGAAATCCTCCCATTCCAACTACTTACAAGAAAAATATTTAATTAACAGTCATATGAGTATTTCAGGTGGGCAATGCAAAATAAACAGAGTGGCAATACAATAGAGGGATAAACAATACCACTTTTAACTTGTACATACATTAAGCTTCTTATTTGAATCAATAATTCGTTAAACTCTAGATTTATAGCATTAATAGTAATAAATTAATAAGAAAAATGTCAGGTCATTTCAGCCATTGGGTTGGTAGTTACAAATAACTTGTGTGGATATTAACAACCATGTTGATTGACTTATGTGATCAATAATTAAAATGATTTAAATTAAAGTCTTGACAATTGACACTCTCTCACTCATATGTCATAAAGCAGAAGGTTGCATTTTTCCTCGGTCACAAAGCAGAAAGTTGCATGAGAACAAACAGTAATTGACAAAAAAAGAAGCCCTTTTGCATCTTCAAATTATCTGGGAATCCAGTTTGAACATTTTCTATCGTTGTTAACTATTCATACAAAGACGTGTCAAAAAGCAACCAAGACAAGATGTGACTAAAATTAAAAAAATTAATTAAAAATCAATCACCCCCTAAAAATAGAAACACACACACAGACACACAGAGACCTGTTTCTTTTTGCGAGCGAGATGCCAGATGCGCCAGCACATGTTCTCGAGCCTGGAGCTCCGGTCCCTTGTATTTCTGGTGGCGACAACCTTGATCCATGTCCTGTGAAGATCACTCTCATCAACCCCTGTAACCACTTCCTCCACAAAGTACTTGGTCGGATTAAAATCACCCCTTTCCCTCACCTCATGCGTTCCTGCTGACGCCGARGCCGARGCCCCGRTGRCCAATATCGCCTCCAAATACCCATTTATCCACTCATTTCCACCCATTTTTACCCAACCCTATCTATGTATCACCTAAATAAATAAATAAATAAATACAGCGGTGGTAAGATTGCAAGCATGAAACTTGAAATCTAGGACCTAGGGTTGGAGAAGGAGAGGCGACCGCGTTGAATGCGAGGGGCAGAGAGCGGAGGCAATTTCTTAAAAAAAATCCCTAAAAAGATCAAAAAACCTAATAAAAGAAAGAAAAAAAGAACATAATAGGCACAACTTGTGTGAATCACGCACCTGAGCTTCCATTTGTGAAAGCGTCAATTGAGTGGGCTTCAGCTTCATCCCCTCCATCGTCATCGTCGTAAGGGAGGTGGAGCAGGAGGATGGATCGACGGGGACTGACTAACCATTATTGTCAAACAGCCTTGTGCTCCAAGAGCGGGTGAGAAAGAATTGAGAGCTAATTTGCAGACGGCTTTCCGATTTCACCTAGCTGTTGGTGGTATGGGGGCGGACGGGAACTAATTGGTTGTGGATTGAGGGCAAAGGCGGAGCGGGCTGAGGAAATGGAGAAGGAAATAGAGTCGGTGGTGTTTGACCTAGTAATTTTACGCAGCCGCTTATATTTATTTTAATTACGGTATTTTAAATTTTTTTAATATAATTTTCCACGTCGGTTTTATAAGAACCGGCGTAATATATTTCAAATCACGTCGAGTTCTAAATAAACCGACGTGGAATTTAACTTGTCATGTCGGTTTATTTAAAAACCGACGTGAAAAACCTTTTACGTCGGTTTTTCAATAATCGACGTCAATTGGCCGACGTGAATTCCCTATTTTGTAGTAGTGATTATCTGATATTAATATCCTTGGCACGCCAAAGCGACAGACCACATTCTTCCAAATGAATCCCATCACTGCCTCCTCCGTTATCCTGGCGAGGGCCTCTGCCTCGACCCATTTACTAAAGTAATCTATGGCCACAATTAAAAATCTTTTTTGGGCTGGGGCCATCGGGAATGGGCCAACTAGATCAATCCCCCATTTGGCAAAGGGGCAAGGGGAACTCATTGTTATTAACTCCTCCGCTGGTTGGTGGATTAACGGGGCCATCTTCTGGCACTTTTCACATTTTCTAACAAAGGTCTCCGCCTCTTTCCTCAGAGAAGGCCAGAAGTAGCCAGCTCTTAACASTTTGCTAGCCAGAGCTCTGGCTCCCATGTGATTGKCAKAACACCCCTCATGYACTTKTCTAAGGATTTGGGRGCCRTCCTCTGAGCCTAGGCATCGCAACAAAGGTCTTCCAAACCCACGCCGAAATAGAACCCCTCCGATCAAACAAAAACGGGCGGATCTGATTTTTATCTTAGCTCTTTCTCTTTGATCCTCCGGCAGTTCTTCATGTTGTAAATAAGATGTAATAGGGGAACCCCAATCATCAAATGCATACACTGAACAGACCTGTTCAGCACCGAACTCCGCCTCTGCCCCGAGTAACGTTATCTTCCTCTTGTCACAACCTGTGGCCGAGCTGGCTAACCTTGCTAAGTAATCAGCTCTGTCATTCTCTTCCTGAGAAATCTGTAGTACTGTAAAGCTCTTCATGCCCTTAACCAACTCTCTAAATTTAACCAGATACTTCTGCATGTTTTCCTCCCTGGTTTCAAATTCACCACTGATTTGTTTACAAACCAGCTGAGAATCCACCCTGGCACATACCATCTCTACTCCTAGGTCTTTTGCAATTTTGGTTCCATGCAAAAGGGCCTCGTATTCAGCGGCATTATTAGAAAGTGCATGATTCAATCGTACAGCAAAGTCGGTCACCACACCAGCTGGATCTATCAAGACGATTCCGGCTCCACAGCCCTGATTATAGACCGAGCCGTCTGTAAAGATGGTCCATTCTTTCAGTGCTCCAGGAGGACCAGCCATTTCCTGCATAAAATCAGCTAAGGCCTGGGCTTTTATTGCTGTCCTCACCTCAAATGTAACGTCAAACTCGCTGAGCTCTATTATCCACCTGACTAACCACCCAGATGCCTCGGGTTTGTCCATTATGGCCTTCAATGGGAGGTTAGTTCACACGATTATTCCATGGGAAAGAAAATACGGCCGTAACTTACGAGCAGTCCCGATCAACGCCAGCATCGCCTTCTCTACCTCGACGTATCTAGTCTCTGCTGCGTGCAAGACTTTGCTCCAGAAGTATACCGGTCTCTGTATTTTACCTTCCTCTCTGATTAAAACAGAGCTGACTGCTTGCTCTTCTACAGACAAGTATAGGATCAATGGCTCTCCTTGGATAGGCTTTGTCAGCAGAGTCATATTGGCCAAATGCTCCTTCAACAATTTGAATGCCTCTTCGCACTCATCATTCCATTGGAATTTTACCTTCTTCCTTAGAGCTTGAAAAAATGGCAAGCTTTTCTCGGCAGACCTGGAAACAAATCTACTTAGGGCATTAATTCGCCCGACTAAGCACTACATTTCTTTTACGTTCCTAGGCGCCTGCATTTCCATAATTGCTCTGACCTTCTCTGGGTTTGCCTCAATACCCTTCTCTGTGACCATGTAACCCAAAAATTTACAAGCTCTAACCCCGAATGCGCATTTCTTGGGGTTAAGCTTCATGTTGTAACGTCTCAGGGTGGCGAAGGTCTCACGCAGGTCTTCCACATGCGACGCTGCTTTTATGCTTTTAACAAACATGTCATCAACGTAAACTTCCATATTTTGCCTGAGTTGGTTTTTAAACATCTTATCAACCAAGCGCTGATAAGTGGCCCCTGCATTCTTCAAACCAAAAGGCATCACCCCATAGCAATACGTTCCCTTCGGGGTAATAAAACTGACCCGCTTCCAATCATCCTTTGCTAATCTGATCTGGTGATACCCCTGGGATGCATCCATCATGCTCAAGAGCTCACATCCGGCGGTAGAATCGACAAGCTGGTATATTCTAGGCAAGGGGTAATGATCCTTCGGGCAAGCACGGTTGAGATCTCTAAAGTCGATACACATGCGCCAATCATCCTGAGTTTTTGGAACCAAGACAGCGTTGGAAAGCCATTCCAGGAATTGTATTTCCTGGATGTGCTTGGCTTTGAGCAATTTTTCTACCTCAGCCTCTATGACGGCCTCCTTCTCTGGCCCGAAATTGCGCTTCTTCTGTTTTACTGGCCTCGCATCCGACCTGATGTTTAGGTTGTGCTCTGACACCTCCGGATCAATCCCTATCAAGTCTTAAGGGGATCAGGCAAATACATCAGAACTGTTTCTCAACAGTGCCACCAGATCTGTCAATACTCCCGGGCTGAGAGTCGTTCCTACCCGAAGGACCCGACTCTCATCCCCTGGGATTATCTCGACCATCATCAATCCCTCCTCTCTCCTGGACAGATCTGTTTTTGGCGGCTCTATTCTAGATCTCTTGCTCTGCCTTTCATCCTCAGCATTTCTCTTGATGCATTCAACATATGTTTGCCGCGAAGCATATTGGTCACCTCTGACTTCTCCCGTTCCGTCCTCTGCCGGGAATTTCATTTTCATGTGGAAGACAGATATAACAGCCTGAAACTGGCTCAAGGATGGCCGACCGAGCATCACGTTATAGGAAGATGGGCATCCACTACCAAGAAACGTACTGCTCTGGTTACCCTATAGGGTTCCTCCCCCAGCGTTACCAAAAGCTTCACTGCGCCCCAAGGGTTTCAGGGCACCCCCTGCAAACCCAACCAGCGAAGTTGTCACCTCCTCGAGTTCTACATTCAATTTTAATTGTCGAAAACAGTCATAAAACAATATGTCCGCAGAGCTTCCTGTGTCCACGAAAAATTCTCCGCACGTTGTAGTTGGCAATTGTGGCCGTTATGACCAGAGCATCCATGTGCGGGGCTAGAATACCGTCACAGTCCTCTGAGCCAAAGCAAATGTTTGGCGCAGACGCCAATTGTCCAACCTCCCCGAGACGTCCTAACTAAATCCCTGGCAGCTCGGACGTAGCTTGTGTTGGGCTCTTCTAGAGTGTTCATCCAACTCACCCCCAGTTATCATTTGTATTTCCCCGTGTACAACCTGAGCCTGGTCAGATCTCCTCAGTCCAGTCCGCACCTTGTCCTGGGCACCCACTCGGTCCCCCTTGCCTTGCGAGAAACGGTCATAACTTTTGTTGCCAGATCTGATTTCATCTCTTTTCATGCGGACATACTCTTTCAGGTGTCCAGCCTGGACCATCCTTTCCAATTTGTCCTTCAGATGGGTACATTGATCGGTATCATGCCCGTACTCATTGTGGAAACGGCAAAAACGATCAGACCTTTCCCTCTTAGGCCTCTGTGAGTAGGTTTTTGGCCATTTCAAGTCTGGATGCTTTTCTATTGCCTGCAGGATCTCACCCTACGGGTTTGCTAATGGATTATATTTATCAAAGCGAGGTCTCCCTCCAGACAGGTCTGGCCGCAGCTTTTTAACGACTCCTCTTTCTTCTCAGTCACTTCTCTCTCTTCTCTTTTCCCCTTCATCCTTAATCCTCAACGCCTCTTCCAAATGAATATATTTCTCAGCCCGTTCCAAGAGCTCGCCAAACTTTAGAGCAGGCTTGATAACCAGCGATTAGAAGAATTCACCTCTTCTCAAGCACTACGCCAGAGCATTCACCAACATCTCCTCCGACGCGGAAGGCACCTCCAGTTTAGCATTAGTGAAACGACTAATATAAGCGTGCAGACTCTCCCCTTCCTTCTACTTAAGGCTAAACAATTCCAGAGGCATCTTCTGGTACTTCCTGCAGCTTGTAAACTGGTGCAGGAAAGCCGAACTAAACTCTTCAAAATTACTAATAGAACGAGGCGGCAACTGGCTAAACCAGAGCTGTGCTGATTTGGTAAAAGTCATTGGGAAGACCCGGCACATAACGGCGTCTGAAAATTTGTGCAGGGCTGCCGCAATCTCGAAGCGACTGAGATGGTCCCACGGGTCCGTGGTTCCATTGTACTCGAAGCCTAGGGAGCGATATGAAGCCGGCACATCATCTCGCATGACTTCCTCAGTAAACGGCATTCCTCTTCTCGCCGGAACCACACCGCCAGTCGCCATTTTCCTCTTAAACTCCCTCACCTCTTTTTGCAAGCTCTGCATCTGTTCCATCAGACCCGGATTGGTCTGGCTTGAGGTTTCACCATCGGAAGTATAGAAATGCTCATCTCTATCCTGAGGAGGCGCCCGCTCCGCCCGCTGGTTGCACAGCGGCTCAGTATCCGCCCCCGGGACCGTCCGATCCGGCCGTTCGCCGGATGGCGGTGTTGACATTTCTGTGAATTTTTTCTCTACAACTGTTTCCACTGCTTTGCCGATGAGATCAGACAGTTGCCGGAAGGGTATCATTGAATCATCCTCCCACGGCAGGCGTCGCTCGCCAGAGGGAGGCGGAACAGTACCCGGCCTAGCCGCAGTTGACGGCTCTGCAGGTCTCGCCGTTGACATTTCTGTTGTCTACGGCATGCCCCACGGCATAGCGGATTTGGGGGTTCCGCCAAGCTCTCCAACCAAATTTCTGCGTAACCCGTCGGAAGCCATGGAAAAAAGGAGCTCACGTCTTAGCCCAGATATTCCCACAGACGGCACCAATTGTTTCAACCCAAAAAGTGAACAACGTCGAGGACACCTAAAATCTTGAACACCTTCCTGATCTGCACCACAAACAAGAGTCAGAAAGGACCACCGGTGGTTTTTCGGTGGAAACCTCTCCGATGCTTAAGTCAGTAAGCGTTGAGGTGTATTCTAGAAAATAATAAGGAGTGCTTAAAAAACATTCCTCTCTGTCCCCAGGTTGAGATATTTATAGCTTCTCCTTGTGGGGACCCCAGCCGGGATCCCAGGAGCACGTGCCGTGAATCATGGGCCGTTTTGGGGAACAGATTTTGAACAAGTGGTCCCACTTGTTCCTTCTCAAGTAAGCGGGAGGCCAGGTCTGGCTGAACCAGCTCTTCTTTTATTATTCTCAAGATTGCCCTGCCAAGAGCACTTCTCAAATGGGCAGTCCAATTTCCTTATCTGAAATGGCCAGCTCTTCGCCAAGTCAGGTCTGGCTTAGAATATCTAAGATTTCCCCAGTGGGGACCCTTCTCCGGGATCTCGGGAACCAGGCCCGCAAATTAAGGATCATCCGGATAACTAATTCTGACACATGGTCCCCATTTACCTTTTCCTGCTCAAGCAACCAGGTCTGTCCAATCCTTCCCTTTTTTATTCCTAAATTCAGGTCTACCTTGATACAGATCTTATCAATACTGCCCTATCAATATTACCCCCCGCCGTCGTGTCCACCATGTATTGAAGTTGTGGGTCCAACGCTTCATAGAAAATTTGAATTAGAAGCTCCTTTGGAAAGCGATGATGCGGACAACTATCGATAAGATCTTTGAAACGATACCAAGCGGAATGAAATGACTCATTCTTCATTTGCTTGAATGACACAATCTTAACCCTCAAATCGGCCGTCTTCTCCATAGAATAGTAATGATCTAAAAATGTTGCCGAGAGGTCGTCCCATGTATGAATGGAATTGGAAGGGATACTTATAAACCATGTTAAAGCTTTATCTTGAAGAGCATACGAGAAACAACGAAGTTGAAGGTGCTCTAAGCTCATCATATTTGGGCGATGGAAACTCGAGACATGCCATAGGAATTGCCGGATGAATTGGGCAGGGTTCTCCTTAGCAAACCCGTGGAAGATCGAAAGCCGAGCAAAATGAACGGATATCAATAGCCATTACCTCGGGGGAAAGAGATATACATGATGAAATAGTAGCCCCCACAAAGGCTTGGCTCACCTCTTTCATAGCAAGGACGGGCGGGGTATGTGGAGCGTTCGGACTTAAGCCCCCAAACGAAGCGTACTCATCGAACGGGTCCTCATGCGCAATATTATGGGCACCTCCATAACCAGGGCCACCACCATTACCATTGGGATACACATTTGGATCATGATTGAAATTATGAACGGGGGGAACTCCAAACGGGCCGGGATGCGGACTTTGCATGTTTGGAAAATGTGGAGGGGCACCGTAGCCATATGAACCGAGATTCGGGGCTTGCATGTTTGAATAAGAAGACGGAGCTCCATAACCACCAAATGACCCATTAAACCCGACATGGTTTGCACCATGCCCTCCCATACCGGGTTGTCCATAGCCGATTCCACCATTGGCAACGTGGTTTTCACCTTGCCCTCCCACGTTGCCAAATCCACCCACATTCATCCCATTCCCAACATGGTTTGCACCATGCCCTCCCCGACAACGGCGCCATTTTGAAGTGTAGTTTTTCGTGGTTTTGGAAATAAAAGGTTCTATTGGCTTGGTGTTATCGGAAATCGATTCAATTGTAAGTTTCAAGGTATTTCAAGCTTTGAAAGTAAAAGAAAAATGAAACTAAAGCAATTAAACTAACTAAACTACACTATTAAATGAAATTGCAAGTTGTTCGGATGCCTCGGTCGTGTCCCTTAATAGAAAATGCAAGCAATAATGAAAATTAAGCAGAAAAGCAATGTTACATCATGTACAACTAGACTATCCTAGAGTACAACCATGCTTGCATGAACATAAAATCTAGAAAAATGCAAATTGACAAAAATTAAAAACATCAATAGAAAGAGCATGAAAAGTTGACGTCAAAGTTTAAAACTTTACGTAAAATAACTAGCAACAAGAAGTAGATCTAGGATTTAGCATTAAACAATGCATGAAATTAAATTCAAAATAAAGCATGTAAAATACTCAAAATAAAAACAATCCAAGACTCGATCTATGATCTAGACGTGTCACTCATCTAGATTCCATGGACAATTCATAAAATCTAACAAGAAATCAAAGAGTTAAGGCAAAAAGCATAAAATTGAAGAACAATCATGAAATTAAAGAACAAAGCATAAAAATAAAAGAAAGCTTACTTGAATGAAAGAGAAGAAGAAACAAGCTTGGATTAAATTGCATCAAAGTAAAAATCCAAGGGAGTACTTGGATTCATCTTGAGCTTACAAACCCAAGGCAATCTTCAAAATTAAACTAAGAACAAGAGAGATAAAATATTCCAAAACTTATGCAAGAGTTTGGGAAATTTGAGTGATATCTTACAAAATGAGAGTTAGGTTCTATTTATACTAGGTTTAATTGGGTCAAAATGGGTCAAACTAGCCCTTAAGAGTTGAATTCCCCGGGATTGACCAGGTTTTGATCGGGTTTTTACACACTGGCGCAAGGTGTGGTGAATGAGTTGGAAAATGCCAGTGCTGAGAGGGAGCCTTGGCGCTTTCTTTGGCGAGCATTTTGGCAAGCGCCGGGCGCTAATGGCTGGGCATTTGGCGTGACTTTTGGCAAGCGTCGGGCGCTACCCTGAGCGAGAGGTTTGGTAAATGATTTGGCAAGCGCCAGCGGGCGCTTGGCGTGGATCTTGGCTGCTACTTTGGCAAATGCGCGACGCCTGGCGACTGTTTGAGCGAGAGTTTTGGCAAATGCCAAGGCCTGGCACCTATTTTGGCGAGAGTTTTGGCAAACGACGAGGCCTGGCGCCTACTTTGGCGAGTTATGGTGCGAGTTGACTAGTATTCCAGAATGTTTGGGCATTTTTTAGCCTCTCTTGGCGTCAAGTTTGGCTTGGAGTTTGGCGTGCATTGGCTAGTACTTTAGCCTTCAATGCCTTTACCCATGAAAATAGGAATTTTGAACATAAAAACCCAATAATTTCACCATACCTTAAATCAATTAAAACCATTTAACCATTTTTAATCAAGAAATCAACAAAGAAACACAAAAACCCTAAAATAAGAAAAACAACCTAAAAATTTAGCTAATCGACTCAAAAAAAACAACCATATAAAGTCCTAATTAAAAACACAAGAAAAACACCACAATTACATGCAAAACACCGGCAGCAGTGGTCAAACAACACACTGATTCAAGCAAATCAGTCCTTTCCTCCCAGAGTTAACGATTGAGCTGGTAGAGCTCCGCCCACTCGTGCTTGTAATGGCGTTTCTTCTGCCTTTTCCTCTCCAAGAGTTTGCGTGATTGATAGAACTTTGCGTGAAGTTGAGCATTTCCTTCAGAAAGGTGAAAATTTTCTTTGAAGAAAGAGAAGTTTTCTTCTTAAGAATATCAATTTCCTCAAGTAAAGAAGGCGGAGCCATAATGAGAAGTATGCGCAAGAAAGATGGATTTTATAGAACAAGGAAAGGTACAAATAGTACTAGGGTTTCCTATATTCATGGAAACCCTAAATGCTTAAACAGACAAAAGGGAAATATTGTTCAAGTACAGACCAAACAAAGTCAAAAATACAGATCAGGCTATCCGAACAGAATAAACAACCTAAGCATCATAGTCCTCTTTGTTTAGCTCCCCCCAACCTTCTCGGTTACTCTGACTTCTTCACTAAAATCCCGCTCAAACTAGGCACTGCTCTGAAGCTCGTCCAGATTAGCGAAGGTAGGAGAGGACACAGTTGCTGGTAAGGACAAAGTCAGTGACTGTTCAGGGGGGAGAGAGTACTGAAGAAGAGGCGCGGAAGGCTTGGCGAACACGCTCGACAAACTCAGGAGTCCCGAGCTGATGAAGCTGATCATCCTCTTCAACATACGTGAATCTCGTGGGCTCTGGAGGATCCTTCAAGGGGATCGAGCGAGCAAAAGGAGCAGAGTGGTTTTCAGCAGACCATTTCGCCTGAGCATCCAGGCCGAAGGGGCAGAAGACCCGGGCCTCAGGTACGAGAATGTCGTACAACTTAATGGAACCAAGAAAAGCCTGCCGGGTCATCTCCCCGGTTAGATGGATAAGCCTCTTCCCTTCCTCTGAGTCGAGAAACTCATCTCACCCTTCAGCACGCCCCTCAGCTCGACCTTTGGCTTCAACCTCGGCCTGAACCTCAACTCGCGCTGCCTTGATGTATTCCTTAGCCTCCTCCGCCTGGATTAATGCCAAGGCTCGGGTTTTCCCTTTCAACTCCTAAGCTTTCAGTAACTCAGTGTGGGAGGCCTTTAGTTCAGCGCTCCTCTCCTTCAGACGCACGATCAACCTCTTCTCCCGCTCTTGCAAGGCTGCATGCTCTTTGGCCATATTGGCGTTCATCAAGGAACTTTGGGCCTGCGCCACTAGTGTCGCCCTCTTAACAGAAGCCTAAAAAGAAGAAGGAAGAAAAAGAAAGGGATAAGTAAAATAATAATTAAAGTAGAAAGAGACTAAACAGAGCAGTGAGACACCGACCTTAGCCTTGTCCTGGCAGAAAGATTCTATTAGCTCATGATACATCCACTTGTCCAAGGCTCAACGATCGGTAGAAGGGCACAACCCTTTAATGAAGTGAACTGCCACATCTCCCAGGCAATCCATAACAGAAGATTGTTGAAAAAGCTCTGGTTGGGGGTGACCACCTTGGACCCAGGGAGAGCCATCCCTTTGTCGGAATGAGCACGTTTGTGCGAGGACAACACATGCTCGTCATCAGAGTTGGAGCGGGTGGTTAGATCAATGTCATGAGTGACCACCCTTTCCGTTCGGGCCACCCCCTCAGGCCTTGTTGGCCCCTCTAACCTCGTCGTTCCCTCTGGTCTGGCCACAACCTCGGGCTCGGTCGCTATGGAGGTTCTGGCAAGTTCGCCAAGAGGGCTCTTCTCAACGCTGGGAGTGGCTCCCTGGAGACCCGCAACCATTCTCTTTTTCATCATCGTGACTGAAAAGGAAATTCACCAAAATAGTAAATAAATAAAAAAGAAAAAAAAGAGAGAGAAGAAGAGAGGAGAGAAATCCGCAGACATGGTGTTAATTTCCTAAGTATGAAAAAATAAGCAAACATAGCTGTTTAGCCCCTTTGGTATACCAATCTCCGGAGTCAGAGGTCTGGACTCCTCCTGGGAGTTGAAGAATCTCAGAATACGTGGTGTGAGGAGTTTGGTCAGGTGAAAGATATTTTGGTTTAATAGGCGAATGGTGTTCTCCAAAGAACGAGGCCAATTGCCTCGCGATAGATGGGCCTGAGCTGGAAGGGCACCTATGGACATTGGTGGGAAACCCCAATCGCCAGAACACTGAACAAAGAAAAGCCTCTTCCTCCAGTCCTTGTTAGAGGAGGGGTTCCCGATCAAGAATCGGACCCCAGTTCGGGCGGATAAATAGAAAAAGCCATAGGACGAGCTCTTAGCTTAGAAGAGGGAGTAAAACAGGTGGGCAGTTGGTACCATCCCAGAAAGCCGCACCGCCAGATGAAACCCTATTATTATCCTAAAGGCATTGGGCACAAACTGATGTACCGGAATCGGTACATCTGAGACACCTCCAGAATAAAGGGATGGACGGGAAGGCTCAACCCCGCCTGAAGCTGATCAATAAAGAAAGCCAAGTGTCCCAGCGGGGGTGAGATGCTCTTTCGCTAGAATCTGGGTTGGTAAAAGAGAATTCATGGGAGATTGGGAATTTGGACCGTATCTCCCTTAAGGTACTATTACTAATAGTGGAGACAATGTTGTCCTGGCTGTCACCGGGGAACGGATTACGTGGTTCACCAGAAGCTGCCTTAGAGGGCATCGCAGATGATGATGATAAATTAATCGAAGATGACGAAGACGACATAACTGAGAATTTTTAGGAAAAAAGAAAATACTTAATTTTATGAGAGAAGGAGGCTCTGAACCTGAGGAAAAAACGAAGGGTTCGTGGGAAGAAAGAAAATATGAGATGAGTAAGGAAAGGCGAATGAGCCGGGAAATAAGGAAAGGATATACTTTGAAAAACAAACTTTTAGGAAAAGAGGATTTGGCGGGATCTGTGCATTTCATGCGTGTCAGGGTACAATATTTGAAGAGACGTGTTGTGAATCTCAACTGCCTACGTGGGATCCGAGGCATTACAGCTCACCCCAACCATTCAGGAGGGGGGATTGGTGACTAATTGATACGACTTATTTTTACCTGACTTGATCTGAGGGCAGATCATAAACGATTTGGACAGACCTGGTTGGGATGACCTTAACCAACCTATTTCTACCTGACCTGATCTGAGGGCAGGTCATAAACGATTTGGACAGACCTGGTTGTAATGACATGAACCAATGACCTAGGAGGTAATAGGGATGAACTTATCACTTGATAAAATATATCTTGACCTAACTTGGGCTTTTAGGCAAGATCCTGCTAAGATCAGGTCGGAGATATGCGCAAGGTCATAATTATGCCCGACCTGGTCTGATGTCCTAGAAGGGACAAAGGAGTGGGAGAACAGCCTTGAGATGTACGAAAGTAGGTCGTGGCGTGATCTCAATCTTGAAGACGAGGTTTTATTAAGGTCAGGAGTAGGAGATAATTAATGATAGGGCTGGTCTTGACTTCTCTTGACTAAATCGCCTGATCAGGTCATGCCAGAGGGAACAAATCTGATCAGGTCATCCTAAATAACGGCCCAAGATTCGTAGGTTTATTTTTGGGATCTCGGAAAGGCCCCACCTAGCGGAGGTTATAAATATCTCAGCCTCAAGGCTGGAAAAAGTATGATATTCTGAGCATTCCAATGGAATTATACTGATACAAAAAAACCGCTTAACTGACTTAAATATCAGAGAGGTTTCCATCGGAAATCTTCCCGGTGGTCCTTTCTAACGTGTTTTTGGTGAAGCAGGTCAGGATATTATCAGGGAGAAAGCAGGTGTTCTCGGTTCAATTATTTTCAGGACGAAACAGTTTCTAAGTTTTTCTTTTGATTACTAAATAGTTTTTTAATAAAACGGTCAATATTTTGACGTTGAAAATGAATAAAATAGTCAATTTACTTGCCATTTTATTTTCAAATTTATTGAATAAATATTTAGATATAATATTAACATACATTTCATACAATTTTAAAGAAATATATGTTGAATATGGATAGAAAGTAATGATTTTCTTGCTATTATTTATTATAATAAGATTATAATTGTCATTACATATTATTTACTCTATGCGAAACTCTATTTCTTTGCAGTAAATTGCTCCATGTAGGATCACTCTAACTAATATTACCAATTGTTTTAAAAACTAGCCTAGGCAGTAGGCGTCTTCCCACTACCTATGATTTTACCTAGTCGGTCGAATTAGGCGCCGAAGTCGAAAATCGGTGCATAGGTGTAGGGATGACAGATTGTGTTATCGTGTCGTGTCGTGTTCGTGCCGTACTATTGTATTTTCTTATTTTGTATCTTATTCGATTATAAACGTAATAATAAGTGTAAATTTGAAAAGATTTATAATTTGTATTTTTGTGTCATGTTTCATGTCATGTCGTATCGTACCGTGGCTTATTGTATCTTTATTTCTGTAATTGTGTTTTTTATCCTGTCGAGTTCATTGATTGAATAATCATTATTGTTAGTCGGTGCGGATTGGTTCAATAATATTAATAAAATATTGTTCTTTTTAAAATTAAATAAATAATGTGTTTAAAACAAATGTTGATTTTTTTTTTATTATTATTTTTTTTTTTGAAATTGAAAGGTGACTCGAACCTAATAAAGCACGCATATAGTAAATGGTTGAGGAAGAATATTAGCATTTAAAAATTCGGTCTAAATAAATGTAAAGTGTAAAATACTTTTGATGAATCTTCTTAATTGAAGTCTTTCATAAAAAATTTGCTTATTTATTCAATGCGAGTGTATTTAATAAAGAAATCCGATCTCACGAGAGGTTGCATGTAATTTAGAAAATTGCAGGAATAATTATATATTATGGACAAGTTATGCTATTAACCAATTCAGATTATTTACTTTTTCGCACGATTAAAATTGTTACCTTATTATAGATTATTATTATTATTATAGATATATAGATGATGAATGTATATGAATCCCCACCTTCCAATTATACTCAATAATAGTCAACAACACATACATTTAATTTGAGTCTGAATTGCAAAAATGTGGTAGATGCATGTAGATAAAAAAGCACTTTTCCAAAGTTCTGAACCTTGATGAAGGGGACATAGACATGAAATTCCACCAATTATCGAAGGGGGTCCAAGCCCCCATTCCTTTTGCTGTTTCCATGCCGTGTTGGTGTTAAATCAATCGAATATATGAGAAATCCCATTTTGTGAGCCTCGTGCAATTTCATACTCAACCCTTTGAATTATATGAATTTCCAGTGGGCAGTAGCTATTCTAGTGTTTTTCTAACAAAATCTCACTACCATTGAAGTGCTTTCTGACCAAATCGACTACTCAAAATTCACGTGGGGTTGGTAAGGCAATAAATAAATTAGTTGTGGAGGTGGCAGAGCGATTCGCGTACTATGGAGTGGCCGGGAACCTGTTCATGTACCTGACGAAGGTGCTGGGCCAGCCCACCGCCACCGCGGCCAAGAATGTGAACACGTGGCAGGGCGTCTCGGCTATCTTCCCGGTGGTCGGCGGTTTTCTAGCTGATTCCTACGTGGGCCGGTTCAAGACGATTCTCATCGCATCCATTACCTACCTCATTGTATGTTTTCCATATCTTTGACTTTTCTTCATCATCATCATCATAATAATAATAACCAAATTCGCCATATAGATAAAATCTATTAATAGGATCGTCCTAAATAAATACTATGATATTGTAAATAAATAAAAATTTCTTGTGAATTTTGAAAGAAAGGATGACACGTAGGGATTAAAAATACACGTGGGGCCCACACTGTTGCAAATTAATAATTAATATTATTATTTAATTCGGCAGGGTTTAATTTTGCTAACCGTAGCCGTGTCCGCCGTCCCTCTGCATCTCCGGCAAGCGGTTTTCTTCGTAGCGCTGTACATTCTCTCCGTGGGCGAGGGCGGCCACAAGCCGTGCGTACAGACTTTCGCCGCCGACCAGTTCGACGAGAGCATCCCCCGTGAGAAGGCGACCAAGAGCTCCTTCTTCAACTGGTGGTACGTCGGGATCGTCAGCGGCGCCACGGCGGCGGTGCTGGTGGTGATCTACGTCGAGGACTACGTCGGCTGGAGCCTGGGCTTCGGGATGCTGGCGGTGGCCGTGGCCGCCGCGCTCGTCGTGTTCTTGGTCGGGAGTGGGGGGTACCGGCGCCAGGGCGCCGGTGGGGAGCCCGTTCACGAGGGTGGCGCAGGTGTTGGTCTCCGCCGCGAGGAAGCGGCGGTTGTCTGAGGCGGAGGTAATTTATTTATTGCCTTACCAACCCCACGTGAATTTTGAGTAGTCGATTTGGTCAGAAAGCACTTCAATGGTAGTGAGATTTTGTTAGAAAAAACACTAGAATAGCTACTAATTTATTTATTGCCTTACCAACCCCACGTGAATTTTGAGTAGTCGATTTGGTCAGAAAGCACTTCAATGGTAGTGAGATTTTGTTAGAAAAAACACTAGAATAGCTAC
>BMAC01000994.1:220698-251495 GCA_014905375.1 Phtheirospermum japonicum | reverse complement strand
TCTACGAGACGAGGGTGGATATGCAAATGTAGATTCCACCGAGCATCATCCCCCTCCCCCACCGGTGATCCCGGACTACCCCGCCGATTGTTTCGGACCAGATGAAGGAAGCGATTTTGAAAATGGTTTAGATGAACTAGATGATCGTGATGAAACTGACGAGGAATTCTTTCAGTTGGGGTAGCATACCAAATGAAGATCCTTTTGAACCTACCGTGGATGAACGTGCCCCTACAACCCATAAACGAGCGGATAGAGGATCGACACTCTACAAGAACACACCATTTTTCGCTCACGTATACGAAGACATTCCTATTGATTCTATTAGTGTCCCTCAACCAGACTACTACTACGATAAAGACGAAGGAGTGTTGAGAACAGGCATGATATTCAGAGATAAAAGACATTTGATGTGAGTTGTTAAAGATTACTCTGTGTGCGTAGCCAAGTGTGCGTATAGAGTGGTACTGAGTAATCCAATGATTTGGAAAGTTGTTTATTTGTCAAAATCACTTGGGGAGAATCATGTAGATATTCCGAATCCAGTAATCAACGAATCACCCGAATGCGGATGGTGTCTCCGCGCTAGTTTTCGTAAACGAAAGGGTGCTTGGGTAATCACAAGATCAGATTCTGCACACATATGTCTTGCATCTTTTACACGTCATGATCGCCCCAATTTATATAAAAATATGATTGCCATGCTCATCACCACTCACGTCAAGCAAGATCTGTTATATGGTGCTGCGCATGTCCAGAAGGCTGTCAAACAAGAATATGATTATGAAGTGCCATATCACAAGGCATGGCAAGGTTTGCGGCGAGCTCGTGAAAATGTATCGGACGTGGGAGCAGTCAGTCCAATATTTACCAAACTACATGGAGGCCTTGCAGATGTACAACCCAGGGACAGTGGTCGAGTGGCTACACAAATCTTCTGGAATACCCGATGTGCATATGTTAAGATTTGTATTTTGGGCATTTTGACCATGTATCGAGGCTTTTAGACATTGTCGCAAGGTGATCAGTGTTGATGGAACCTTTTTGCTTGAAAAGTACAAGTACACGTTGTTGATGGTAGTTGCAGTTGACGTAAACCAACAAGTCTTGCCACTAGCTTACTCAGTTATTGATTCGGAGAGTTATAGCTCCTGGCATTGGTTCCTTCACATGGTTGCAAAATATATTGTTCGTGACATAGAAGGGGGTTTGTCTTATATCTGATCGACATGTCGGGCTACTTAGTGCACTAGAACAAGTTCCGGCATTCTCTTCTAACGCTTTTTGTTTGCGACATGTCTCTTCTAACTTCAATACGCATGCCAAGTCTGTGAAATTGAAGGATATGTGTTTCAAAGATATAGCAGAACCCAGAGTTACAGTCTTCCATAGAATAATGGAGCTTATTAAGGCCATTGATCCAGATGCATTTGCATACTTGGATGGCATTGATAAGAGCAAGTGGACACTGTCCCACGACGGAGACAAACGGTGTGGCATCCTGACGACCAACATGTCTGATTCCATCAATGGAGTGATGAAACGTGCTAGACGGCTCCCAATAACTACTATCGTCTGAATCACATTTCTTCGAAGTGTTCAAAATTTCTATGATTGCTTGAAGATGCGACAAGAGTCTAGAACATGCAACAATTTTGGCCTGATAAGATATATGACCTATTCAGGACAAGGCAGCATTTAGGTTCATATTACCACATTACGTGCTTTAATTGGGCGGCACAAATGGTCGAAGTCTCTGCGAGCGTCAACGGAGGAGTTCGTACTTGAAGCTTTTGAGTTTCCTTGTCGAGCGCAGAATGCTCTTGTGGTAGATGGGTGAGCAGCGGTATTCTGTGCTCTCATGCAATAAAGGCGTGTACCAAATTCAGAGTGGATCCTCAAGTTTACGTCCAAGATTACTATAGCACTACTGCGTACCTACGTACACGCTCTGCTGGGGCTTTTGAACCGTTGTCCGATGCGGAGGACTGAAATGAGGCAAGTTTTGATTGGTTCATGATCCACACACGAGGAGGCAGCGAACCGTTGGATGACTCAAGAGCAGTAGGATCCCCAACGAAATGGACCAACCACAAGTACACGTAAGACAACAATACCGTGCGCAAGATGTGACTAGCTCATCACAAGGCGGTGGACGTTCTGGTTCCAGGCACTAATGTTAGATACGGCGATGATCTTTCCATGAGTCCGATGTTGTAATTTGCTAAAACTAATGGATGTTGTAATTCGCATTTCTATGAACATTAATAATTGTTGTTGTATGAATTCCCTAAGTAATATTCATCTTGATGTTGTAATTCGCATTTATATTTGAATTAATAATCTGTGTTGTATGAATTCCTTAAGTAATATTTCATTCTTGTATAAATTTATTAATTCCTACAACTTTTTGTCTAATATTTCATTCTCGTAATATTTCATTCTTGATCATTTCTACGTATTTATCTTGCAGATGGCATCACTGCTCTTGAGCCGGCAGGGTTTACATAGATCGACCAGCGTTCCAGGTGGTCATATGGATGGGGTTCTAAGGGTGAAGCGTGCAGCAGGTAATATTTTCTGGGACGAGCGTAATAGTCTACATCCTCGAGTTATGTCGGTGCTACATCGCTGAGGGTTTTACGGGGTCGCATGTTGCGGAGCGATTACGAAGCTGGACTGCTATTTGATCACCGCACTAGTTGAGAGATGGCGCCGCGAGATGCATACGTTTCATCTGCCCGTAGGAGAGGCAATGATCACTTTGTAGGATGTGGCTATTATTTGGGGTCTTCTGATTGAAGGTGGCCCGATGACCGGCGATGACATGGAGTGGAGCAGGGAGGAATGGGCGAATTATATCATGTATTACATAGGCCTGCAGGTGGATTATGGGGAGGGGATGAAAGGTTCGAGTCATTTTAAACTCCTAACGTTGAGTGAGCACCTCAGAAGACAGTGGCTAGATGATGACACGCCGTAGGACGAGGTCGTGCAATACGCTCGTAGGATTGTACTTTTACTGCTAGGTTCGTTGTTGTTGCCCAGCACAATGAACAATTATGTTTTCGTAAGCTACCTACGTCATTTTGAGTATGATGACACAGCATCGGGTATTAGTTGGGGTAGTTCTGTGCTTGCACATTTATATCGTGAGTCGTGTATGGCTGTGGAAGAAGATAGGAAGACGATCAGTGGTCCAATAGATTTGTTGCAGATTTGGGCATGGCCCCGAATTTTATCTGTTAGACCACAGTCCACGGGCAGTTCTCTTAATCTTCATCGGACCATTTACGATGCAGCCGAAGACGTCACGTTTCCCGTACCTCCGTATGGTGCTAGGTGTAATTTTTAACTGCAATACTAGCTACACATCTATTAGTAATCATTTCCATTTTAATAACTTCCTTTGAATGTTTACGCAGGTATATTGCAGAATATAGTTATACGCGGAGCTCTAGGAATACGTTACGAGTATTTCGGGAGTCACTTGATCGACTAAATGAGTTAGAGGTAGAGTACTGAATATATATTTCTTATATTGATAATATGGTGCAAACTGGTGATGATTATTCAAATGTGCAGTGGACATGGGAACCCTACGATTTGGATGCACCTGAGATACAAGTACTAGGGGAAAGATGTTTGAGTCAAAACTGGCTAAGCCAGTGCCTACTGATATGCTGGTCGATTGTCGAGATCCATTTTCCCAATCGAGTGACCCAACAATTCGGCATACGTCAGAGTACACCAGAGAACATCGTAGTTGATGTGGAGGCATTGCACAATGTCTCTCGAGCACACGAGCACCACGTTCAGTGGACTGTACGTCATCATGCTTGGATCCAGGCATAGGAGGTACGATGGTCCACGAGGATACAAGGCACTCTAGTTCAGAGAGGTGCGGGTACGGCGAGCGGATATCGCAGATAGTATCAGTAGCATACACAGCGTTTCATCACTCCTCTGGAGAGACATGCAGAGGGAGGATACCAGCCATCAGACGCCGGCGTTTAAGAGGCGATTGTAACAAATCTTATTCACTCTTTTCCCACTCAATGAATTTAATTATTTCTTAGTTTTGATGTTCAACCGTCTATGTTTTGTAGGGTACTTGGAGTCAGCGACTCTCACGTGTTTCTTCACATGCTAGAGACGACGATTTTGACTCTTATCGCCGTATGCACGATGTGGTTGATTCGGTTGCTGATGAGATGACGCAACGACTTCGAATTCGTGAGGAGTTACTGAGGATATGCCAGATGAGTTCACGACATATGCATCCGGCAGCAGAAGACGGAGTATATCTGGCCCGTCCAGGAGGAGTGTATCTCGTGATGCTCTAGATGAGCGCAGGGCATCCGTGTCTAGTAGTGGAAGAAGGAGCATGTTTGGCCAGTCAACATCCTCTCGTAGAAGAGCACCCACACTCGCACCCGGGCCACCACCAGTCATCCATCATGGTAATTGTGTGATTCGTTAATAACTATTTTATATGTCACTTCCTTACGATTAATATTAAAATAATAATTTTCTCTCTATGTTGAATATAGATCCTCTTGGTCAATCATCGTATAACGAGGGAGGTGACTACGTTCCTACATTTGCACCATCCGAGTTTTATACTCCTTCATATGTTGGACAGTCATTCACCGATCTTCTTCGTACTGATTATCCGCATTTTAACCCCAGCTTCACAGCTCCACATGACATGGGCTTTTTGAGGGCTAGACTTCCAGACGACACCCATTCCGATGTCGATTCCCACTGACACTGCGGATCGTGCACATCAGAGTTGGGGTATATATGTGGATGAGGACGAAAGTGACAAGCAAGTGCCGATTCAGGAACCACCAGCCCCCCTACAAGGACATGATCACGACCTACATAAAAAGTATAAGAAAAGGCGGTGTGCCACTAGATCACACTATTTTTCATGATGTGTAAATTATTTTAATTGTGTTGAAGTTTCCTAGTGTTTGGTTCACTTTCTATTTTCTTTCGCTCAATAGTTATCAAAAAATATTACACAATGAAAACACAAAGCAATCCACAGCAGTTGAGCAGTGTCGGGACAACAATATAAAAATATTATATAATGAAAATACAAACACAATCTACAACAATAGAGCAGTGTCGGTACAACAACATAAAAATATTACACAATGAAAACACAAATGCCTACTTTTTTTGCGGGTCGGCAATAAGTCCAGTTGAAAGTCTCTCGAGCCGGATAATCCACACAGGTAGAGCAGTGTCAGTAAAACAACGTGCAATGATCAACGATACTTTCACTCGTAGAGCTTCCACTGTGGTTAGTTGGATACACATCTCCAAAGAGTACTTCCATTTTTGTGAGCAAGGGTTCCTCATCAAAAGCGTTGGCATAGCTTTTAATTGGACAATCCCTCATTCATCACAAAAAGTTAGAATAGTAATGAATTCAAATTACTTGTAATAATTGAAAAGGGAGTGTAGAACTTACAGGCATAAACTTCTTTCGTACGTTATGATCACCGAAGACCATTCTCACATTCCCGTTCCAAACAGTACCAGGGGTTCAAATCAGTTCATTGAAGAACCTGAATCATCTCTGAAGTTGTACAATCATGGTTATGACATCATCTTCGGAAACGGAATGTTGATTTTTGAAGCAGCGGTTAAGTAAACACTTGGCTTCTTTCAGTCGGTTGTCTGGTAACGGTCCGTCATTTGGATTCCATCCTCGAATATCATTTTCGAAATTAGGAATTCCAGTAGACGTTCGTCTCTGGTAAGTGTCCACTTAGTGTTGATTGAATTCACACTCGTAATTGAGTGTTTTGACCCGAAGTGTAGGAGGACCATTTGTGTCATTGAAGTGATATGTCATTATCTTTATTTCAAATAAGATATGAAGTGATTGATATGTATTTGCTGATGAATTGTCCATTATGTGTTCCCCAACGTATTTATAGCAAGGAGAGTAATTATTCAAGTAATTTTTAGAGTGTCCTGTGACATAATGTACCTGATGACAAGACAACACAATGGCACGGCAGTTGTAGCTGGCAAAGCTGCATTTCATTAATGTGTGAGTGGACAAAAGTTTATTTGTGTTCTGTGACATAATGTACCGGATGACAAGACAACACAATGGCACAGCAATTGTAGCTGGCAAAGCTGCATCACATTGATGTATGTGTGGACAAAAGTCTATTTGTATTCTGTGACATAATATACCGGATGATAAGACAACACAATGGCACAATAATTGTAGCTGACAAAGTTGCATCTCATTGATATGTGTGTGGACAAAAGTTTATTTGTATTATGTGACATAATGTACCGGATGACAAGACAACACAATGGCACAACAATTGTAGCTGACAAAGCTGCATCTCATTGATGTGTGTGTGGACAAAAGCTTATTTGTATTCTGTGACATAATGTACCGGATGACCAAACAACACAATGGCACAACAATTGTAGTTGGTAAAGATGCATTTATATATATGTACACACAGACAAACTTACCAAGAAATATAAACTATACTAGCTAATAATGGCTAATTTTGACGAAAACCATCCAGATGTCCTAAAAATAAACAACAATTACTACGATCCTACGCTCATCCCATGGACCATGGAGATGGAACAAGTCATTTTGGAATTTCAGCGCTCAGAATGAAAGTGTTGAAAGAGGTGCAAAAAAAGCGTATGCCATCTTGAGAGTCCCGCAGGTAAAAAGTCTACTCCAGAGTCATTTCATGATTTCACCTACTATTCCAGAACTTTACGACAGGATCGAAGAAATGGAGATGAGGTACAGTTGGTGGAAGGCAATACTTTCTGAGGATGGTGTTTTTCTGGATGAAGAACGTGAATTGATCTGTATTGATACCACTATCAATAATATTGTCTCTCCAACCTATGTAAAGTCCACACATCTGTCTACAACTAATTATGTGGCTTGTGTTGGTTTCATTTCAATTACTAACTTTTTTTTAAATAAAGGAATACGGTGATGATGCATCACCGAGGTATTATTTGTATGACGTGCCACCATTATGGAAGAAGATGGAAGCAGCTTTCAATTGATGCATTCTCAATGTATTAGGACTCAAATGTGTAATAAAATGGGATCAAAGTGACCTTAATTTGAGTGTGTAACTATGTACTATGTTTAAGTTGTAATGTTTGAATTTGTCACGTCCTCTAGTTTTTTATTTAATCAAATGTGTAATCTTTTGTTTTTTCTTTATTTAATAAAATTATTTATTTAATGTTTATCCAACATTGCTGGTGACAATACTACACATGTATCAATAGGTTTTTCAACTTTTGCTCTGACAATACCTGTCACTATTCCACACGTTTCTCAACTTTCTTTGTGATAAGACTACACCATAAGCATTATGTTTTCATATTTAGTTGTGACAACGACTACACATTCAATACAACTGTCTTGTGAAATTGTAACTCATCTATAAGTTTGGAATATTGGACTAAATTTTTTAAAAATAATTCACTCAAACCTTTGGTTTTCTCCACCATCTAAGTATTCTCATAACAAAAATAAAAAATGAGTTCAAATCAGCCTAACAATGTACCATATTTTGATTTCGAAGAAGATCTCCTTTTCTACGATACGAATTTAACCGAGTGGAGCATCCATATGGATACTAAGCTTGTTGACGACCTCCGTGAGATTAAGCTCAATGGTGTCTACGATCCCAGAAGAGGATTAAGCAACAATATCACGTGGATCTTGTTGGACAAAATCAATGTTGCGTTCGGGGAAGACTTCATAATGGACGACATAACCGCTCGAGTTCAACTTCTGGAAAAAATATACAGGCATTTTCATATGATGTTGGGAAATGAACATTGCACTTGGGATCATGAGACCAACAAAGTGCAAGCGCCAGATTGGCTAGTACGATTTTAGAACGACGTAGCAGGCGATGCTGAGTTTACTGCTGCATATCTAAAATATGGAGAACCTTTATTCGATTCGATGGATTGGGTATTCAATAAAAATTATTTATATTACATTTGTCAATACCACAATCTCATTGTAAATCCACCATTACGAATGTGATCGCATATGTAATATCAAATTACTGTAATTGCTATTTTAATCTTAGTTCTTGTTGTATATTAATTTTATTGTATTTTTAGTTTGGTAATAAAACTTCTTGTAATTTATTTATTTATATTATTTTATTATATTTTTAATTTTGAAATAAAACTTCTAGTAATTTTAAGACATTATTATGATATGTTTATTTATTTTACCTAATAAAAAATTAAAATAAATTATAAAAATAAAAAAACCTAAAAAATAAATAATATAAATAAATAAATATATGTGTGTTAGGGTTAGGTTTAGTGTTAGGATTAGAGTTAGGGTTAGGGTTTGCAACCGGTCGAATTTTTTTTTTCAAAAAAAATCCCGGGACACCATTATATATAAAAAATATTGATTCAAAATCTTTAAATATATTAAATTTAATTTGGATAGTTATTACTATTATTTAACCAAATAAATTTCAAAACATGAAATTAGGAAAATTATATAATAAACTATTTTTATAAATTTATATAATCATTTAATTATTTAAGAATTAAAAAATATTATGGAATAATAATATAAATCATTAAGAATTATAAAGTAAGTTAAATAAATATAAAAAATAATCAAATAATTATTTTATACTGTTATTATTCCCAATTATAATATAGTGTTATCAACTTCAAAATAATGATCTCATAAATCAAAAAAAAAAAAAAAAAAAAACCAAAAACTACCTTTATAAAAGCCAAATCCATGTATGGAGGCTCGTGTGGGGCTATGGTGAATAGAACATTTTATTCTGGTATGTTATACATAAAAATAATTAAATCATTATTCTATAAAACTATAATAAAATATGATTAACTTCTAAATAATGATTTCATAAATCTTAAAAAACATAATATAAAATAAATATAATTGAAAAACTACCAAATAAAAAATATATTAAGAATATGAGGTGTCAGGGCCGCGGAATTAATTATAAAAATTTATTATACAAAAAATTTAAAATGATATTACTATAATACTATACAAATATCGAGACTTAAATTCTAAAAAAAATATTTAATAAACTATTTTTTAAATGCATATAATAACTTAATAAATTTTTTAATATAAAATATTATAGAATAATAATATAAGTTATTTAATAATAATAAATTAAGTTAAATAAATATACAAAATAATTAAATAATTATTCTATGATATTCTATAAATAAAATGTGGTTACTTCTAAATAAGTATTTCACAGGTCTTAAAAATAAAAAAAGAAATATTATAATAATATAAAATAAATAAAAAAACTGCCAAATAATAAAAGAAAAAAAATAGTAAAATGAGGTGTCTAGTCACGAAGTTAGTGAGAACTTTTGTTAAAAAAAATATATAATATTATTATATAATATGAAATAAATTTCAAAACTTGAAAAGTATAAAATTATATAATAAACTATTATTTATATTTATATAAAAATAGAAAAACTTAAAGGATATATGGAATATAAGTAGTTAAAAAATTATTAAAGTAAGTTAAATATTATATAAAGAAATAATTATTTAATCATGCATAATTAACTGATATATTTAAAAATGAAAAGCATGACATAAATGTTATACAACATTATAAAATGAATCTCAAAGTATTTTTAAATTAGATACAAATATGATAGAATGTGATTAATTCAAAATAACTATAAGTTCTTATATTTTACTTATATGATTTTATAATTACTTATGTTTTTTTTTTTTTTTTTTTTTTTGTATTTTAGAATTACTATTAGTACGAAAACCAGTATGTTACGGACAACAAGTTATGACATTCTTTTCTTTTCTTTTTTTTTGATTGAATTACCCGTATATTTATATATTTTTTAATATTTGTAACTATCATAAAACTTTAAAAAGTATTATTTTACAATTCTCGTGTAACTTACGGATCAACTTTATACCAAATATCGAGAGTTAAAGTGTTGAAAATTATTTTGTGCAATGTGAACGATATCGTTTATATCGGTAAATAAAATTTTATCAAGGTTGTAATTCATTTTTCAAAAAACGTTTAACACGCAGGTTTGAAACTATTATATTTTAATTGTATGCAATTAGTCATATGAATATGCTCCCATAGTCGTGAATGGTGTTTTTAATTTGTTAATCATTAATGACCCACTAATAATCCATCTTTGCATTTGCATCATCACACCCTCAATATACAATCAATAAAAGTCATCTAGGCAATTGGCATTTTATAAAATACTTTAAATTGGCAAGTAAAAAGGATTGATTAGTCATACTCCCTCTCTTTTTTTAATTAAGTGTCATTTAGGATTTATCCAAATAATTAAAAAATATATAAATTTGACCAATACACCTTTAATCAATTAATAATATTTCTAATTAAACTATCTTTCTTCTGTAATCATAACAATCTTATTACCATAATTTTTTTTGATGAATAGAAATAAAGATGAAAAAATGGATAAAAATTTATAAAACAACAATTAATTTGGAACAAAACTTAATCTCTAAAATGATACTTAAAACGAATCGGAGGGGATATTAGACTCTATTAAAATCTCCAAATAATTAGTAACATGTATTTTTAACTTGCGAACTGTCTATATAGTTTTCAATAATTGAATTGGAGGTGTGTTCATGCAAATGTAGGGATACTTGATTTGAATATGCAACGGGCACATTAACAAATGCCCATCATGGGTGGTGTGCACATTCGAAAATATGAAACCCAAATTCCTAAAAAATATAAAAATGCCAATTATATCGTACTTGTTGAAGGAAAAACACAATTAGTGTAACTTCGTCAACAAATAACTGATGAAAGACAATTTAGATATTTGTTATCTTTATGTATTATGCAAACATATAATTGATACCCTTATATAAAGGGAGTATTTGATGAATAGGAGAACCCTAATTTCTACCGTCCTCATCGTCTCCTTTGTATCTTCTTTTTTTATACTTTTACTTTTACACGTTCTCAGCAAGATCCTCTAACCTATTGAGAGTGATCGACAAATAACCTCCATAACCAAATCAACAATTATATAATTTTCGTACGTCAAAAATCTAACCGCGCTGTAAACTTAAAAAATCCTTTTCTCGCATTTCAACCGCTGGATCGTGCTCCAATTTTTAAAAAAACTTGAAGACCTATTGAATCATGTTCTGAACGGTGGAGATTGGATTTATAGATACGAGAAAATATATATAAAATTTCGAACAAAACAGATTTTGTTTCCAAAATTTTCTGTGCAGATTCTTTCAAAATAATATTTCTCACAATCGGACCGTAAGATTAAGTCATAATTTGGATATATTATTCCAAACATATACAAGTTTGATATGAACGGTGGAGATTTTAATAACACGTCCGAAGAATCCGATAATAAATCTTGAATAGAGCTGATCCTGTTTTCCAAAATTGTCTGCTCAATTTCTTTTAAGAATTAAACTACGCATTATCTAACCGTTGGATGAATCTGGATTTTGGATATAATATTCACAAGATATATTGGTTAAATATGTACAGTGAGGATCGGGTTTGAAGGTCTATGTCATCAGAAACATATCGCGGACAAACCTATTGGAAAAAGAAAATTAGGAAAGAATTGTGACTTTCCTTCAAGATAACTCGAATTACCCTATTAATTATTAAATGCAACTAATAAATATTTGTTTACAAGAAATTTGATGTTCGATGACGATACATTTCTTCATCTAAAGTCTATCTTTTCGTCATTGAATATAAACGGTGACGAAATTTGACCGTCACAGAGGTTGTCATGGTATGATTGTCATATTAGGTGAAAGTGACAATTTTTTCAAGAGCGTCACTAAATGTTTGGTTTTGATGACGCTGATGTAATCGTCATCATAGGTGATACTATTTGGTGACGCTGAGTTCGTCACGTAAGTGATTGAAAAATTGTCATCGAAAGATCTGTTTTGTCACCGTATGTTACCATTTTCAATGATGAACACTTAATTTGTCATCAAAACATTTGACTTTCCGTGATAAACATAATTACAGTGCCAATATTTATTGAGTTATAATGACGCTCATATTGTCGTAATATGTATTAAATATTTGTCAAATATAATGTAATTCGTCACGATAGAAATATATAATTTAATAATATAGAAAATTTAAATGATACTTTATTATATATTTTCTGATTTGAATATTAAAAAATCATAAATAATACCAATAATATAAAGCAAATTTGAATTTTATAATATTATTTATTTATTTGTTTTTCCATATTTATTTAACTTACTTTATAAGGACTCCAGTTATAATTGGGTGCGATTAGTAATTATACTGGTGCCAATATAATTGGTTAAATAAAAAAGAGTTATGAAATAATATACTATCTTTAATTGTTTTTTTCCATTTTAATCTCTAGTTAGTTATTTTTCCACATCTACCATATTTTTGTCTTTTTTACGTGGTGAGTTAGAAATATTCCCAATAATATGATATATCTAGTTAGAAATAAAGGTACTTATATTTAGAATATATAAAACTTATATGAAGTAAATTGAATAATTCATTAATGAAAAATAACAGACATATTATTATCCACATATTTGGATAGTTTGAGAATGTGATTGTAATACTATTATCTTATAAGTATGTGTTTTGTGGATTTTTAAATGTTGATTTATGTATCTCTCTTTGTTCTCGGGTGCACTGCAATATACGTGTACTTAGAAAACTAAGGGGATGTGCTGCCAAAGATTTTAGGCCCACAAGATTCATAATAAGAAACCGTATTGCAAAATGTCACATTCTTTAATGGGCTAGGGCCCTTACCAATAATTCAATCGTTACATTAATTCATTGGTACTTTTAATGTAAATGATGATGATATCCACTGCGTTCCATATTTGGGGTGGATAAGAATGTCTATTCTTCATCCTAGCCTAGGAAATAGTATGGAGGCCTGGATTATATATGTACATACTCATTTTCAATACCCAATTCTCAACTGCACAGAAAAAGAAGGAGAACTGTGGTCGCAAAATGTTTACATTAATTCATTGGTTCTTTAAATGGAGATAATAATGATATCCACTGCGTTCCATATTTGGGGAGGAAATAATACACATTCGTAGGCTCCATATTATATATACTCTCCATTTCAACTTCACAGAAGAAGAACCAGAACACTTTCCGAATTCTATTAATTGTGCAGGTTATCTCCATGGAACAAAATCACGTGGTTCTTACCTTAGCTATTTTAGGTTGTTTTACTTCCATCCTCATCTTTCTCTCCCCTATGTAAGTACCTTGTTATTTTTTATCTTTTACTATATACATCACAATTAACTCAACTACATTCTAATAACTCATAATTAAATATTAATCTGATTCTCTTTATATTGACATTAAAACGCATTTACCATCAGAAGTCCACCAGGACTGTCGACTCGTTACCATTCGTGGTAACTTTCTCATCCACGATATTGTGGATCTATTACGGGTTACTTGATGATAATAACTTAGCCATCCCAATCATCAACTCGTTTGGGTGGCTTTTAGAGTTGGCGTACATTGTTACGTATATCTATTATGCCACAAACGAGTCGCGAGTAAGTTATTAACTTTTTTACTTTACACATAATTACTATAATTAGTATCATTGAGGTTTTTATTGATATTTACTAATCATTATATAACTTCGGTAATAAGATCGGTACATTTAAGAGAGTGGTCGTTAGTGTGATCGTTCTGCCCCCGATCATACTCTCCACATTTTTTTTAACCCACGCATATTTTTGTGTTGATCTCGTGAGTTGGGTGTGCACATCTTCGTCATTTGTGGTCTTCGTCTCACCTGTGTATGATATAGTAAGTACAAATTTACTTTAAATGAAAAAGAAAGTGAGTTAATTTAATTTTATTTATTTATTCTTTGCTTTCAAGGTACGAGTTATTAAAACTCATAATTTCCAACACATGTCCTTCTGAATATCATTGACATTAACAAGTAGAGGGACCACGTGGACGGTATCAAATAAAATAAACTCGAAATTGAATAACTATGAAGGATATATTGCATAATTGAAAGAATCAAATAATTATAATGTACATGGACTGAATTTTGGTGAAAACTAAATGGTAAGTGGTATCACTTGAACTACATGCTCATAGTACCATACATAATATTATAAAGTTAGTTTAATGTAGGATGTTCATCTAAAAAAAATACAAATCACGTGCAAGAAAAGTGTGTTTTAATAATTTTATGAATCACGTGCAAAAGATGTGCATTTTAATAAAACTCATAATTTTCGGCACATGTCCTTCTGGCTGTCATTGACATTAACAAGTAGAGGAATCACGTGGACGACATACGATGTTGCCAAACACGATCTCACTATTATTGCGGTAAGTAAATTTATTTAGATTACAATTAACAATTAAATTATAATTATGCTTTACTTTACATTATTCTTTACATACCATTTATTTCAATTAAATTTTGCAGGTCTTGAACGCCACTGGAATGTTGCTGTGCATGGGCCAATTGGTAGTTTACGGAGGCTCCATATTATATACACTCTCCATTTCAACTTCACAGAAGAAGAACCAGAACACATACTTTCTGAATTTTATTAATTGTGCAGGTTATCTCCATGGAACAAAATCACGTGGTTCTTACCTTAGCTATTTTAGGTTGTTTTACTTCCATCCTCGTCTTTCTCTCCCCTATGTAAGTACCTTGTTATTTTTTTTATCTTTTACTATATACATCACAATTAACTCAACTACATTCTAATAACTCATAATTAAATATTAATCTGATTCTCTTTATATTCACATTAAAACGCATTTACCATCAGAAGTCCACCGGGACTGTCGACTCGTTACTATTCGTGGTAACTTTCTCATCCACGATATTGTAGATCTATTACGGGTTACTTGATGATAATAACTTAGCCATCCCAATCACCAACTCGTTTGGGTGGCTTTTAGAGTTGGCGTACATTGTTACATATATCTATTATACCACAAACGAGTCGCGGGTAAGTTATTAACTTTTTAATTTACATATAATTACTATAATTAGTATCATTGAGGTTTTTATTAATATTTACTAATCATTATATAACTTCGATAATAAGATCGGTACATTTAAGAGAGTGGTCGTTAGTGTGATCGTTCTGCCCCCGATCATACTCGCGACATTCTTTTTAACCCACGCATATTTCTGTGTTGATCTCGTGAGTTGGGTGTGCACATCTTCGTCATTTGTGGTCTTCGTCTCGCCCGTTTATGATACAGTAAGTACAAATTTAATTTAAATGAAAAAGAAATGAGTTACTTTAATTTTATTTATCTATTCTTTGCTTTCAAGGTACGAGTTATTAAAACTCGTAATTTCCAACACATGTCCTTCTGACTATCATTGACATTAACAAGTAGAGGGACCACGTGGACGGCATCAAATAAAATAAATTCGAAAGTGAATAACTATGAAGGATATATTGCATAATTGAAAGAATCAAATAATTATAATGTACATGGACTGAATTTTGGTGAACACTAAATGGTAAGTGGTATCACTTGAACTACATGCTCATAGTACCATACATAATATTATAAAGTTAGTTTAATGTAAGATGTTCATTTTAAAAAAATTACAAATCACGTGCAAAAAAGTGTGTTTTAATAATTTTATGAATCACGTGCAAAAGATGTGCAATTTAATAAAACTCGTAATTTTCGGCACATGTCCTTCTGGCTATCATTGACATTAACAAGTAGAGGAATCACGTGGATGGCATACGATGTTGCCAAACACGATCTCACTATTATTGCAGTAAGTAAATTTATTTAGATTACAATTACAAATAAATTATAAATATTGCTTTATTTTACATTATTCTTTACATACCATTTATTTCAATTAAATTTTGCAGATCTTGAATTGTAACATCCCAGTTTTTCATAACGAAAACACAAGCGGAAGCAATTATATTTTAATAAAAGTAATATGAGGGACGTTACTTTTTATAATACTTTCAGTTAATTTAAAAATAAATAAACAATTAAATCAAACAACTTTATTGAAATAAAGCTAACTAATATCTTTTCAATGTAAATAAATAAATCTAATATCATTTGACTTTAATAAAAACTAATAATAATAATATTGATAATAATATTAATTTAATAATGAAGTTTCATAGATAGCATTCCAATAAATCCAATAGTTAATCTTTGCATAAATAAAATAATGAGTTCAAATACGACTAACTGATTATGTTTGAAATATAAATAAAATCTCATGACTTTAATTCTTAGTTTTACTATCGTCGTCACCACCACCCTTCCGCTCCGATTTCACAAGACCTGAAAAATATTATTCAAAAAGGGATGAGCTTTCAACTCGCTCAGTAGGGAGTACAGTTCATAATAATTGCATAATATCATAGTTCTGGACAATCATATATCTGTTGTGTAATAAATTACACCTCTGTTGTACAATAAATTGTACCTCTGTTGTGCATTGCTGCACATCTGTTGTGCATTGCTGCACCTCTATCTCTGGGTCATGCGATAATTTTTAAAACTCTCTGGGTCGCATGACTATGTGCACATAATTTGTGACGAAATGCCACCTCTGGTTTATACAATCATCAACATAGGCTAAAATACTACGCACTTAAATATGAACTGTAAATAAAAGGGTTTTAATTATCCCTACCTTTAAACTGACATTTGAAATATGCAGATGGCCATGTTTGCAAATCATAAGTCTCGAAATCAATGCTCCTACATGAAAATATAATTTAACTTATTATATGAAAACAAGGCTTATATAACTTAAAATACGAATAATTGAAAGAATTGATCGGTCAAACCTCGAAGTCAAGTCAAAGGGCTATTTTTGTAAAGTTCACGAAGATGGAAGGTGGAAAGAAGATAACTTGAAATGTCTGTAGGATGAAATGGAGTTTCTTATAACTATGGGGGCTGAATCTTGGGTTCTGAGTAAATTGGTGGCTCAATCGAACGAATTAGAAACTTGTGGGCTCAATTGGTAATTCCTGAAAAGGTTGGTGTACAAAAGGCAAAACCCAGCCTATCTTCTTCCTCGTTTCTCTCTCTGTTTCTCTTCCCCATACTCTCTCTCTCTCTCTCCAACTCACATCCAACATCAACTCCAAACTCAAGCCCTAAACTCCCCCCATTGGTATCAATCCTCAAATCATCACAATCCCAAATTCAATTAACGGCTCAATCAAAAATCCTCTGAGCCCCAAATCAAAACCCTCCTCTTTGCACCTTTTCCCCCCTCTCGTCCCATTGCACCAGCACACTCAACGGCGAGTGATGAGGATGAGACCAATAGAGGCGGATATTCGAGGGCGGCGTCAGACAAGGCTGAATTTTCTCTCAGCGATTGGCATCTAGCAAGACGGCGAATCCTTCCCTCAATTTGTCTCCAATTGTCCAAGCCTATTCTTCCCCTTCTTCGATTGTCGACGGCAGCGGCGGCTCCGACTCAATCAGGTAGCAATCGGCGAGGCGAACCCTCTGCCTTCTCCGAAAATTGACGGCGGCGACGAACTGGAAATCGAATGGTGGTGGCCTTGATGGACTAGTTCATCATGACAGACAATAGCAAATCGGCGACGGGATTCAGGCCGACTGGACTCGACGGCCGACGTTGGCGGGGGCTCCAGCGGCAGTGGCGTCAACCCGCCGCAGTGGCTGGCGAGGCGGCTTGGCTGGTTCATAACGTCGGCGGCTTCGGCGACTGAGATGCGGCACAGGCGCCGCTTCATTTGGAAGACGAGGCCGACGGAGATGGTTTTCGGGCCTCAACTTCGGGCTGTGAGTTCACGGCGTCTCGGCGGCGATGGCGACGACAATTCGGGTTGCGGTAAAAAGTGCAGGCTGAGGCTCTGTTCCACCTCGGCAGGTGGAATGACGGCGACCAGTGGCTGGGCTCGGGTCCGATCGGGCCGTGAAATTTAGGTATTGACTCGGGCCATCTCAGCGCGGATGCTCCTCGGGTTCGGGTTTCAGGTCACAGGTTCTGGAATAAATGGGTTCTCGGCGTCTCGGTGGCAGAGTCAGGAGGCGGCGTTCGACAGCGACAGTGGTGGACCAACAATGGTGGGGGTGGCTCTGGCTTAAATCGGCAGACGACCTCTCCACCTTCTCCGAACGATGGCTTGGGACTGGGACACGGTGGTTCTGGGTCTTGTTTTAGTTCGCGGGCCCTAAAACGGGCTGCGACTTCATGGAATTTTGGTCTTGACTTTGGGTTCTGCTTCGGTTCGTGGTTCACCAATTTGGATGACGTTGGTTCGTTGGCCTGATTCGACTCATGATGGCTGCAATTCCAGAGTTGGTTTGGTTTTGCCGAACTGTTCATTCAACTGGTCGTTGATAATATCTGGGTCTGTGGTTGGGTTGATTCTCGTGATCACAGCGGAGGTTTGAGACTGAAAATGGAATTGTAAATTGATGTGCTAAGGACTCTAATTAGGTTTGGAACTCAAAGTGAGCATGCCGTGAAATGATGGCGAGAAAGAATGAATAATAGCGTTAGGTTAAGAGTTCCAATTTCTTTGGATTGTTTGATCAAAATGCTGAAAACTCTCAACTAAAACGAATGAATGAAGGGGTTAAATTTGAGGAGTCCACATACTATTGGGCTTGCTCAACTAATGGGCTAAGAAAATATAAAAACAATGCATGGTCCATTTAATTCAAAGAAAAGGATAATTCTTTTGATAAATCAAATAAGTTTAGTTTAAAACTGAATCAAATATTTTATTAAAAATTGAGATTTAAATATGAAAATGAAATAGAGTGTTTATTATACTTAATTAAAGTAAAATAAAATATGGGATGTTACATGAATGCCACTGGAATGTTGCTGGCATGGGCCAACTAGTAGTTTACGGAGGCTCCATATTATATACACTCTCCATTTCAACTTCACATAAGAAGAACCAGAACACTTACTTTCTGAATTTTATTAATTGTGCAGGTTATCTCCATGGAACAAAATCACATGGTTTTTACCTTAGCTATTTTAGGTTCTTTTACTTCCATCCTCGTCTTTCTCTCCCCTATGTAATTACCTTATTATTTTTTATCTTTTACTATATACATCATAATTAACTCAACTACATTCAAATAACTCATAATTAAACATTAATCTGATTCTCATTAGATTGACATTCAAACGCATTTACCATCAGAAGTCCACCGGGACTGTTGACTCGTTACCATTCGTGGTAACTTTCTCACCCACGATATTGTAGATCTATTACGGGTTACTTGATGATAATAACTTAGCCATCCTGATCACCAACTCGTTTGGGTGGCTTTTAGAGTTGGCGTACATTGTTACGTATATCTATTGTGCCACAAACGACGGGTAAGTTATTAACTTTTTACTTTACACATAATTACTATAATTAGTAACATAGAGGTTTTTATTAATATTTACTAATCATTATATAACTTCGGTAATAAGATCAGTACATTTAAGAGAGTGGTCATTAGTGTGATCGTTCTGCCCCCGATCATACTCGCGACATTCTTTTTAACCCACGCATATTTATGTGTTGATCTCGTGAGTTGGGTGTGCACATCTTCGTCATTTGTGGTCTTCATCTCGCCCGTGTATGATACAGTAAGTACAAATTTAATTTAAATGAAAAAGAAATGAGTTACTTTAATTTTATTTATCTATTCTTTGCTTTCAAGGTACGAGTTATTAAAACTCGTAATTTCCAACACATGTCCTTCTGACTATCATTGACATTAACAAGTAGAGGGACCACGTGGACGGAATCAAATAAAATAAACTCGAAAGTGAATAACTATGAAGGATATATTGCATAATTGAAAGAATCAAATAATTATAATGTACATGGACCGAATTTTGGTGAAAACTAAATGGTAGGTGGTATCACTTGAACTACATGCTCATAGTACCATACATAATATTATAAAGTTAGTTTAATGTAGGATGTTCATTTTAAAAAAAAAATTACAAATCACGTGCAAAAAAAGTGTGTTTTAATAATTTTATGAATTAATAAAACTCGTAATTTCCGGCACATGTCGTTCTGGGTATCATTGACATTAACAAGTAGAGTAATCACGTGGACGTCATACGCTGTTGCCAAACACGATCTCACTATTATTGTGGTAAGTAAATTTATTTAGATTACAATTAACAATTAAATTATAAATATTACTTTATTTTACATTATTTTTTACATACTATTTATTTCAATTAAATTTTGCAGGTCTTGAACGCCACTGGAATGTTGCTGGGCATATGCCTATTGGTAGTTTACGAAGGCTCCATATTATATATACTCTCCATTTCAACTTCACAAAAGAAGAACCAGAACACTTACTTTCTGAATCTTATTAATTGTGCAGGTTATCTCAATGGAACAAAATCACGTGGTTTTTACCTTAGCTATTTTGGGTTGTTTAACTTTCATCCTCTTTCTCTCCCCTATGTAAGCACCTTGTTATTTTTTATCTTTTACTATATACATCACAATTAACTCAACTACATTCAAATAACTCATAATTAAAAATTAATCTGATTCTCTTTAGATTTACATTCAAACAAATTTACCATCAGAAGTCCACCGGGACTGTCGACTCGTTACCGTTCTTGGTAACTTTCTCATCCAGATTTATATTAAAAGGAATAAAGCAAAGATTTTCAATTAAATCCATATAAAATAAAACTAACACCCACAGCAATAGTTGAAAATGGAGCCTGAAAGTTTAAAGTCAATAATTTAAATTTCATATAATGGATTGCTGATTAAAAATATTCTTAGATTTAAAACTATCAATCAAATTAACGTTATTGAGTTTTAGGATGACAATTAGAGAGATTAAGAGGAAAAGGTCATTAATTATATGTCAAATGTATTCTTATTGAAATATTGATATGTGTTTAAGAAATTATACAATTACATTATTGATAAGGATATATGTTAATTTTCGTTAATCTTTATTTACTAAAATTTTACCAATACAATGACTAACATTCTGAGGCTATAAATGAGTTGGATTTTGATTGAATGTTATTCTCTTCATTTCCAGTGATTAGAATATTTTCTAATTTAGTGGTAGGGCTTGTGTGTTGAAGTTAAGGTAACTGTGTATTAGGCAAATAAAAACGGGGTGTGATTATTTTGTTAACACGGGAATTCAAATTAGACATACAACTTTGGGGGTAGTTCGAAAATTTGAAATTAATGGAGTGTGATTTAAATTAGATATATAACTTAGATATTTTGTTAACACAGGAATTCAAATTAGATATACAACTTTGTTAACACAGGAATTCAAACGGAGTGTGATTTAATTTTTTTTATTCAGTTTTTTCAGGATAAGTAGTTCTTAGAATTCCTCCTACGACGAGTTAAAACAATTCCATATTGAATCTTGGATTTGTTATTTTTTGTAATGAATATTTTATTCTTCTATTGCTATTTGTAATTATCTTTACTTACTGTTATTGCATGTTAATCTTTTTGTTAATTGTGGGATCTTCACCAATAATGTTAACACTATAGCTTCACCAATGTTTGTTTAATGCAAAATATATGTTAAAATTATCTCTGCTTTTCAACATGAGAAAACAAAATATCATTCTTATAGTATATTGGAATAACAAAACTACTCTCTTAAAGCAATTAGTAATATTCCTATATTTCTGTTGATTGCATTGATATGTGGATAATTTGGGTTTTTATGGTTGAAATTATTTTATCATTGAGGCCCTAGGTTTGTGACGATTCAGTTTTTTGGTTATGTATTTGAGCACATGAGACTTTATTTTTCTTTGTTTAGTTTTCGTGTGCTCAGACATGTAAATAACGAGGATAAAGTTTGTTAAGGGTTAAACCTTTTACGTGAATGAAATTTAGGATATCATATTTGTTCTCCTTTGGGTGGTGGTTCTCATTTTCTGCAATCAGATGTTAATTCTCATTTACTTGTGACAAAAGGATGTACTTTGTTTACTCTCAAATAAGAAAGTAAAGAGGACATTGTGGCTTTGATTTCTTATATCAATTTGCACACTTTATTATCTACTATAATAAGGTGTTGCTCTGCACTATTGTTGTAGGCAAAACTGTTCTTAGAAGGAGTTCAAAGTTGTGAATAAATTGTTTTAGACATGTACTTTTTTGCAATAGTATTTTCTTCATCTATTGCAATACTTTCTTTTATCAATGAATTTTGAAATAACATTAGTATTTTTATCAAGATCCACTCCAGTGTCCTATATTCTAACTGCAGCTTCTTTTGTAAATAACTGGTCAAATATATTTTGGTTTCTAATTACTGAATTGTATGGCCTTTTCTTTGAAAAGAGGCATTTTATTTTTCCATAGGTGTTTTGTTCAAATTAGGAGAAATCAGCTTTTTTAATGCTTTTATTTCAAAATGATAGTATTTTCATTTTGAAGATTATGTTGTCATTCAATGCTTATTATAAGTTGATTATGGGAGGTAAAGATGTGGTTCATATTAAGTAGCTTCGAAATTCAAGTCTCGAGTCGTCCGAAGTGTAGAAATTGTTGAAGCAGTTGGCTGATAAAAGGTTTTGTGACGATGAAAATGAAAACCCGGTTGCTAACTCTGATATTTCGACAAGAAAGCCAAAGGTACTTGGACGATGTATGAATTTGTCAATTAGATAATGTGGCTAGCAGCCTGGTCAATCAATTTGTGGAGCCTCTAAATGAAACTTCTTTCGAGGTCCTAACAAAAGAATAAAATCAAATTTATATAACGAAACCAAAAAAAAGAAGAAAAAAAACAATATAATAAACTGTATATATTAAAGAAAATAAGGCACTATATATATATATATATATATATATATATATATATATATATATATATATATATATATATATATATATATATTATATATATATATATATATAGATAGATAGATAGATAGATAGATACACACACACACACACACACAAATGTATTAATTTTGTCTGTTTACCTAATAGTTTTATAAGTCACTGGCTTGAAGTAATTAATTATATCAATTGCACAATTAGTTTTATTTATTTGTGTTGATGAGTTTAGTTAAGTATTAATTGTTTACAGGGTGAAGAATCCATGATGTGGGATCTTCAGTTACCATTACCAAATACATTGAGACTATCTGTTGAATCTCACTCCAAAACTGATGTGAGTATCACATTCGTATAATATTTTCGACGTTCATATTTTTGTCACGATAGAATACGTTAAAACTATTTCTTGATGCAGGATCTAATGATTATTCATATCAGAAGGGGAGGTTTAGATAGCGGTCAAAGTCATAAGCAGTGGCTTTCAACCGTATCGCAATATCCGAATGTCATATCGATGTCTTTTGTGCCTATCGCGTCCCTTATGAGTGGTATTCGAGGAAGTGGGTTTTTAAGCCACGCGATTAATCTATACATACGATGTGAGTATATATACACATATCGAGATCGAATATGCGTACATCGGTTAATAACTTAAGTTGTCTCTGATGGCATATCTTGGTGCAGATAAACCACCTCTAGAGGAATTGGCCCAATTTCTGGAATATCAATTGCCTCGACAGTGGGCCCCAGAGTACAACGATCTTCCTCTTGGTCATCATCGTAAGAGAAAAGCATCTCCGTCTCTACAGTCTACGTTGTTGGGTCCTAAGCTTTATGTCTATACTGTAAAGGTGAATATGCTGACCTTGCAACTTAAATACACTTTTATCATTTCTTTTTTTCTTGATTGAATTGGTCAGAAATATACAGTTGTAAGTAGCAACTAATTCATATGAGATTTTCAATTAACACCCACTACATAAAAAACTTAGTTTACTGTAGCTACCGACAAAATAAAAAATATTTTTTTCCCTCAAATGATAACAACAATCGCCAACAATTTTGCAATTTACCGACGAAAATATTGTAGGTATTTATCGACATTTTTAGATTTTGTTAGTAAATATCACCAACAACAATTTTACCTACATTTTAAAATTTACTTAACATTTGCTGGCAATTTTTCTGTAGGTAAATTGGTTTTTTGATATTTGTATTTACCTAAAATTAGAAAACAATTTTCAATGGGGGCATATGTAATTTTGAAAGATAACTGGGGTTTTGTGTTATTACACTAAAGTCCATGGGTAGTTTTTACGATTATTCCTAATATTTCCATCCCATTGAATTTTCAAATGTGTTTTTAGGGAAGATTATTCATTCCCTTCCACTGCATCTCAAATTCAGGTCGATACCGGTAACCGGCCTGTGATCGGCCTCCGGTTATACTTGGAAGGCAAAAGAAGTGATCACTTAGCTATCCATCTACAACATCTATCAACTCTCCCCAGTCTCTCCATCTCTCACCCTATCACGGTTACGAACCCGCCAACGAGTCCGTTGACCGAGGATACTTCAAACCCGTCAAGTGGAGCATATTCTCGCACATATGCACCGCCCCGCTCGAGTACCACGGGTCCTGCATCGGCGACTCAGCCTCGATCATGTTTATGCTTTAAATGCTTTGTGAAAATGGTTGTCTATGTGGTGTTTGGATAAATTTATAATTCCCTATTTTATCATATATTAATAAGATTTTATAAATTTGTAATTCCCTATTGGTATCTTGGTGGATTAAGTATAGATATGAAGTTGATTTCAACTAAATATCTCCATTAATCACGTTACCATAATTAGGTTATTCAAATATATATTATATAAATAATTACATATAAAATCACTCTACCCTTATAATTAGTACACATTTGGTAATTGAAGTATAAATGAAAAAGTATATTTAACATAATTAATTATTGTACCAAATATATAAGTGGTAAGAATATATTCTCACATATTTGGTTCGTAATTATTCCTCATATTAATAATTTATATACTTAAACTAAAATATTCATACCAAATATATACTAATTCATAAAATCAAAAAATTATAATCCTCATAGGATTAAACTGCATATATATATATATATATATATATATATATATATATATATATATATATATATATATATATATATTCTTAAAACGACATATTATTTTGGTCTTAAATATACTATTTTCGGAATTTACAAGAATTTACAATAATCCTCATAACTTCGAAATTTACAAGAATTTCAGTCTTAATTATATTTTTCATCTCTCGAAGGAATATGATAACCTTATACAATATACATTTGATATCCCTCAAGTGGTCCTTAATATTTTCACAACTTTGTTTTTTTTTTCCAGGTTTGAACATCACATTAAGGGTAATTTTCTATATTTAACAACTAATCCCGTTGATTGCATGTATAAATGCACACGGACATTATTTAATGTGAAAATAATGTAATGTAAATAGAAAATATACCAGAACTTGAACTATTTTTATATTGGAACGAGACGCCACAAAAGTTTAAAATATACATTAAGATTTTTTATTTTATTTTTATAGTTAACACAAATCTTTCAAAAGTATCATTATAAAACTCGCGTATAATGCACAAGTCATATTTATTTCACAATATTGATAGTTAAGATCATAAAGGGTTAAAAATTCTTTGTTGCGACGAAAATGATATCATTATAAATAAAACAACTAATGTGGCATAAGAAAATTCAAATTTTAAAGTGAACAACATTTTTTTTTTTTTGATATAATAATTCACATTCTTAATTTTTTTTTGATAAATTTTATTTTTTTAACATTTTATATATTTGCCCGCGAAAATCGCGGGCTTCACACTAGTAATATTAATTAGCGGTGATACCCAATTTCAAAATTGAAATCATCCGGATTCGCCTCTCCCCCTCACGCCGGACTCGACTGTCCGTATTCCATCTCTCTCACGCCTTCCATCCTTTCATCTTCCTAAATCAAACCCAATTTTGAACTCCCATCCCATCTCAGACATCCCGTGATATTCCAGAACCTCTGCAAATATTCTAAATCTTCTTCAATCTCATACATTTGAAAACAATATATACCCAAAACCCTAACTACAGTAATGGCAAAAAAAAATCTAGAAAAGAAAAAAAGAGGATGAATGTTGTACCAGAAACCAGCCTATCCACTGAGGAGAGATCTCTATCCAAAAAACTAAAGCACCAGAGTAATATTATACTTAAGAATCGAAAATTCTCCATGTTGATGGAGAAGGGGAAAAAGATATCGGTCGATTATGCAACGGAATCGGATTCCGATTTTGAATCACTAAAACAGCTAGATAGGAATAATACAAGGCGAGACAACCCTTTATCCCACCAGAAGAAGAAAAACCCCAGGAACAAAAAATCTTCTTCAAATTTTAGAGCAAATCGGAAAAGATCGAGGAAGATTTATGCTTTAAGCGATGGCGATTTCGATCTACCGGCGAAGGGAACAAAGGTGACCAAACACATTTCTGACATGACGGACAAACAGAAACATAAGGTTTTCACGATTTTATTCTTTTTAATATGTGTTTTTAATTTTATAACTAGTTTTTAAACCCACAACCTGTTTTTATCTAACTTGGTATATAGGCATTGCTGAAAATATTATTTTATTGTTCCATTATTATATTAATAATAATATTCATTATTCGACCATTCTAACATTATAGTTACTTTCATGTTGTTGTTTTATTTATTAATTGGACAAATTAAACCGTGTGTTGTGTCCACATTTGATATGCGTTTCCCGAGTAACAAATACCACAAGTTATGAAAATAGATTTTTAACATCTTTAGAACATGTTCCCAGTGTTATAGGAACATATACTTGATGGAGTTAATGATGTATTTTTTTAATATCTAAATAGGATGTTTATATTTTTAAATATCTGATATATATGTATTTTTGATGCATTATCTCCATGTCCGTTGTGTTGTTTTATGACTTGTTAACAACATCACCATCAAGACAGAAGGGTCTCTTAATGCATCCAAAAAAGACACCCAATGGGTATTTTTCTCCTTTTTTCAAATTTCCATTTTTTTCCAAAGTAAAACTTTTCCTTTTTATTTTTTTTAGGTTTATTTACATATATTTTGATCTCTTGTCACCGAGTCGAGTGATTGTGTTTTTCTGCCTATTTTCTCATTATTTAGTTTTGATTACTACAAGCTGAGATGTGGTGACATAAAGCCTGCCTTTGATTTTAATGTCGCTCAAGTTTCTAGCAAGAACCGGTTTTTCATACTGGATGGTCCTGAAAAGTATTGGGATGACATTGTAAGAATCCGAATATATTGTCATAATTCTATTATATTATATTCTCACCCACACGAGTTTCGAAAATATGATGATAGACTTTGTTTCATGTTTTTGATCACCCAGCATGTTGATGTGATATTCTACTACCCGCGGAAGATTGCGTTGTATTCAGAGGTTGATGTCCACAATCGGTACACAACAACTGATGTGTTTTTTGATCAATCTATCACCAGTTTGTACAAAGTGTACTCATCAAATCCATCAGACACCACAATCATAAATGCACACAGCCCTATTATTGACTATTTATTCGGTTACAAAATGATTTGTGGGACTTCTTGGTTCGAGGTAGATTACATACTGTTCCCTATTCATATTCAACTAAGTCAAGCAGGGCACTGGATATTAGGTAGACTATCAGTACAGGGCACTCCACTCGAACGAGGTTGATCGTGTTATCGCCAAAGTTGTCAAACCCTACTCTGTACTTCTACCATTGTTCCTGGATCTGGTGGGATTTTATAACCTGAGAGAAGACATCAATGCTCACCATGGTGGGTACAAAGGGAAAAGAACAACCGACCCTTTCGAAGTTGTAATTGCTGATAACCTACCAACGCAGCAAGCCGGGAGAATCTTTCAACTTCATCTATTTAATGTTTTACGTCATCAACAAATATTCGTCATTATTTAACTTTTCTTATCTAACTGTTTTTTCATTTGGACTTTTCATTTTTTTTGTCATGTTTGCAGGGATTGTGGGTTGCACATGGCGACGTTCGCTGAATATTTCATCCCAGATGATGACATTCCAGCTGATGATTTTGATGCTGAGGTCCACCGAAAGTGTTTGGCTTGCCTGCTATAGAATCATGGGAAGAAGAAGATTGATGAGGGCTATAGCAGTGAAGATGAGTCCCCCGGTCCATTGCCACAAAATATCAGGGAAAACATCGTCAAACATAAAATGAAGTAAATTTCCAAGTGGTCTACATTTAACGTTTGTCGAACGATACACGTGGTTATTATGCGCTTATTAGACTTATAAGATCGTAACGATCTTCTGAACTACTTTCTTATTTTCATGTTTTTATTTCTAGTTTTTGTGTGGTCTACAAACACATAAGTATGGGCTATTTCTTTTGCAACATATCGTCGAGGATGTTTAAATTTGATCATTCTGTTTACGAAACCTAGCAGGAATATTTTTTTGCTTGTTAACTTGTATATCCCTGCAACATCACTAGTACGTTTAAGTTTTTGATCATCTTTTTTTCTAGACACCCATGAAGACTTAATTTTTTTTTCATTTTTTTTTGTCATTTTTATATGGAGTTTATCGGACATTCATTACTCGTTCAGATATTTTTCCTCTAATATGATGTACATCACATCTACTTCAGCAACGTTCTTACATGTGTTCTTCCTGCATACGTAGTACGTTTATTTTTTGTGTGTATGTCATGTTTCCTGAATCAAGATAGGTCGAATGTTCATTTACCTCACAATTACATTTACAGACTTTATTTATTTTATGTTTTCAATTTAAACATCCTATAAACACTGTAATAAGTACCAATTCAACTCTAATAAGTTAATGTTCTATTATACATCTTTCCACGAACATAGATGCACCACTGGCATTGGAGAAGATTTACTATTAACAATTTATTTTATCTTCTGTATTTGCACGTACGCAGACATTCAATAATATTTTCATATATACAAACTATCAATCGCACACATAAACAAATGATTGTATTGGTCACCAGTTCATATGTCTATAATACTATGCACCAGACAAACAATTAAATTAACACATTCTAGCAAGCTTGTTATTCGAAATTAAAATACAAATAAGAAAAAGGTCGTTGTACTCCAACGCCTATAAACTATCCATATCAAAGTTTACAAAGAATTTTTATTTAGCTGAAGGCAGATCCCTACAAGTCTTCATATTGTGTCCTCTTCTTCCACATTTGCCACATTTCGTTCTTTGGGTGTACTCGCCTACAGAGGTGTCCGTAGCCTTTTCGGCATACCTGATCTTACTCATCCGATTGGAGGGAGAATGACGCCATCGTCCCCATCATCTTGTGGTGTCCACGCCTCATCAACCTGAACAGGATAAAACGGACTCTTCGTACGTCACCACCATAGACTCTTTATAATAATACTTCGAACCATACAGAATCGCATCTTCATTCTGACCCCTCAATACGCTTAGAGCGTGTGTACATGGGAGTTCATCCATTTGGAACCGCTTTCACGTGCATGTTTTCGCTTTGCAAATCAACTACAAAAACTGACTGACCAATCGACACCTGGTATATTCTATCATTCACTCTTTGAACCTACCATATCAAACAAATAAATAGAAGTTATAAGATTATAAATACATATATACAAAAGAACAAATAAATACTAACCGTCATATGCAGTGACATCTTATAATTTTCTTCTATCATATCTTGAACTTTTCTAGCCAACGTCGTGAATGTGCTTTTCGCTTCATCACTGTTCACAACGTTCCACTTTTGTTGCAATGCCCTCAAACATTCTAGTACAGTTGTTACATGTAACTCCCTTGGAAACCTTAAGGCCGCGTTCACTGACTCGGCAGCGTTAGATGTCATTGTTAAAAATCGGTTATGTGGACAATGCGCTCGAGCCCATTGAGCAACCCCCACTCCCTCGAGGTATTCAACAATATTATCGTCCATATTTCTCAACTCATTCATTCAAAGGTTGAATTCATCTGTGGTGTACACCGTAGCAGCTGCGATGAACGTTTGACGTACCACTTTTACGTTCTTCTTGAAGTGACGATTCAGGTTATTTCCAAGATGATACATGCAAAAACATTGCGCCACCTTGGGATAAACTTGTAAAGATGTTTAGTATATTCCTATCGCAACCAGATACGTTAAATCAGTCATGACCCATAATTTTTTTTCCCAATCTGCGCACATTCAGGAAAAATGCAAATTGTCCACTTTCTTATGAAATATACATTCACCACCCTGTACGTGTTAACTAAACTATATATATATATATATTGTTATTATTATAATTTTTTTATGAAACCACTATACTCTCCCTACGTTAACTAAATCAATCAAAGGCTCAATAACATAATACATACTCATAATGGAAAACAACACTGCATTATTTTTGCTATAATATTCATACTTCATAGGGCAAAAAATACAAATATTAGCTAGGAATAAGCACACCGCAAATTTTCAATCGAATTAATTATTACGTGTGTATATACATACATACATACATACATACATACATACATACATACATACATACATACATATATAGGGTTGGGTTCAAATGAGAACCTGTCATTATATGTGAACCTAGGGACTCATCTTGACCATTAGATTGGATAATCTTGATGGTTGAGATCATGACATGTCAGCATGGTAATAATGTAAAAAAATGCATTAATTA
>BMAC01000994.1:185698-218198 GCA_014905375.1 Phtheirospermum japonicum | reverse complement strand
CTCATGGTGAGCGCCATACGGATGATAGAAATTGCGTAAAAAATTTCCGAATATTTACTTCGTGTTTCCTGAACTCGTGTTTGCTGTATACTTCCGTGTTCCTTTTCGAGTTCAATTTTTCCATTAGTTTTTCGAAGATTCTTAGTCATCGCAATTAATAAGCCGTCCATGAATTCAGAGATTTGAGTGAATTCTGTTACAGTTTACGTCCGAGTTACATACAAATTAAATTAGTGAGAAGCGTTTTTAAAATCTTATTTTTGGTATTTCTTTTAATTAAGCATAATATTTAGGAAGCTTGAAAATCACGTAAATTAGAAATTCTTCTCAAATTGGTTAATTATATTTGTATTTTCTTTAACTATAGTAATAATTAGAATTAAATTTCTATCGGATATCTACGTCAATAACCCAATAAAAAATATAAAGCCCAATTCCTTATGTATATATATATATAAGAATATGAAGCCCAATAACGTATATTAAATTTGGTGTGATCGGAAACGGTTACACCAATTATCTTTATTTGCGGACTGAACTCTAAATCTCTAATTACCAAATAAACCTTAATATTGTGATTGGGAACCAAATCAATATGGATCCTAGGTGGGCAATTTTGTCATTTGACACGAAACCTAGTTTAGTTATAAAAGGTCCGCTTTCGTCAGATCTTCGTTCCCACACTCCTACAGCATTTCAAACCAGAAATTCATATTTCCCCCAAATCGGAAAGATATGGCGAACGACGTCGAGCCACCGGCGGACTACAAGCTCTGCGGTTACCTCTGTGCTGTGCTTGCAGTTCCCAGTGATGCCTCTATCCTCCTCAACTCGATTTGCCGCGTCGCTGGCGTTCCCCCAGACGTTTACTTCGTGACCCAAAATGACGCCCACTTGACTCCCATTGGCAAACCGGAGGCTCTCGATTCCAAAACGACGCCGTATACGAAGAAGCGGTGGAGCAGAATTGGAATGGTCCACGGATCAATTGGCGTGGTGCACCAATTGCAAGCCCTCGTGGCTCACAAATGCTTGAGAATTGTGGCGCGAATCGTGAAAATTTCGCCTCTCGAGGATGAATTCGAGGGTGGGAACAGGGAAATTAGGGGTGTGGTGTTAGTGGATGTATACTTGCCGATGACTTTGTGGTCTGGGTGGCAGTTCCCGCGTTCGACATCCACCGCCACCGCCCTTTTCAAACATTTGAGGTGCGCTTTTTCTAATATATTTTGCGTTTAGGTGGTCTATAGTAAAATTAAAATTTGTTGATAGCTACATTCTTGTAAGGTCATATGAGTTTTCTTGATTATATTGCGTTTTTTGGCTCGTTTTAATGACTATCCAATCTTGACTCTGATTGGCTGTCTTCCATAGCTCGAGTGATGTTGTTAGATGACTCTGAACTGGCTGAATGTGTTTTTGATGTATACTTAAAATCCCATAAAATTATATTGGAGTAGTGGGTTCTACCTTTCAACTGATTCTGATGTAGTTTTAAATGTTGTTGGCAGCTGCGACTGGGAAGCTAGAAGCTTGATGCTCACGTCTGTGAAAGTGGATTGCAGTGATTATCGTAACGTTTGGAATGTAACAGATTGCCACGTCCTTGGCTGTACGTGGCATTGTAGTGTACCTGACAGTTCCAAGAAAAAAAAGCTTTTTGAACTCCAGGAAATTTTCGAGAGTTTGCCCTGTGTGACAAGCAAAGTAGACTGTGATGGCCCAGGAGTAAAACCAGCTGAACCATCCTGTGAATCCGGTATCTGGGTGCTGTCAGATGATGTTTTGATTAATATTTTAGCTACACTAAGCCCGGTTGACCTTGTTAAGATTTCTTTGACATGCCATCATTTAAGATATTTGGCTGCATCCATCATGCCATGTATGAACCTTAAGCTGTATCCTCATCAGCAGGCTGCAGTTGAGTGGATGTTACAACGTGAAAGGGATCCTAAAGTTTTTAAACATCCTCTATATATGGATTTCCGAACAGAAGATGGGTTTGATTTTAACATCAATATGGTTTCTGGTGAAATTGCTTCTGGTGTAGCTTCTACCATTAGGGATTTTCGTGGGGGAATGTTCTGTGATGAACCTGGGCTGGGAAAGACCATTACTGCCCTTTCACTTATTCTGAAGACACAAGCATCCTTGGGAGAGCCCCCGGATACAGTACAAGTCATCTGGTGTATGCATGGGAATCAAAGGTGTGGCTACTATGAAGTCAGTGCGGACGATATAGCCATGGGTAATTCTTCAAATGCTAACAAAACTGTGGGTAAGAAAGTCCGCAGGGGAAGATTATCTCTCGATGAACTCACCCCAAATGAGATCTTCAGTGGCGCTGCTTCAAATTCGCCCAGGCTTCTTGGTTCCACTGAGCAAATGCTGGAATCCTCTGATTCACATTCCAGTAAACGAATTAAAACGCATACACCTGCACACTCAACACCTGCAAATGTCACCGTGCAGTGCAGCAGGGGCTGGTCTAATGCCAAAAGAAATCTCCTGGATTCATATGAGGAGCCATCTCCTATTTCCGAGAAATGCTCTAAGAAAGGGAAGCGTGCCTTTAAGAGTCGTAATCAAAGAATATTGGGCAACCAAGTTACTCGATCCCATGGTATATCGGTAACTAGGAAAAGGGATAAGGGGACAATGGCAGATGTTACAGAATATAATGAAACTTGGGTCCAGTGTGATGCTTGTAGCAAGTGGCGGAAGGTTGTAAATGGACATGTTGCAAATACATCCACAGCATGGTTTTGTAGTATGAACAGTGACCCGTCGTACCAGGGTTGTAATGTTCCTGAAGAATCCTGGGATTTAAAGGGGTCTATCACATACCTACCAGGGTTTCATACCAAGGGTTCCCCTGGAGGCCTGGAGGAGAATATATCATTTTTTACTGGTGTGCTAAAGGAACACTACAAATTGATCAATTCTGAGACGAACAAAGCCTTGACTTGGCTAGCTAAGCTTTCACCTGATAAACTCGCAGAAATGAAAACAACTGGGTTGGTGAGCCCAATCGTGGGAACATCTTTATTTGATACTAGGGTTGCTCGTGATTATCACAAAATCTTTCAAGCATTTGGCCTTATAAAAAAAGTAGAAAAGGGTGCTCTGAGGTGGTACTATCCAAAAAGTCTTCGGAACCTTACTTTTGATTTGGACTCCCTTAGGATTGCTGTTTGCGAGCCATTAGATTCACATAGGTTGTATTTATCAAGTGCAACTTTGATTATTGTCCCCTCAAATCTAGTTGATCATTGGATAACTCAGATTGAAAGGCATGTCAGGCCAGGTCAGTTGAGAGTCTATATATGGGGTGATCAAAAGAAAAAGCCTTCTGCTCACAGTTTGGCTTGGGATTACGATGTTGTAATAACTACCTTCAGTCGGTTGAGTGCTGAGTGGGGTCCTCGTAAAAAAAGTGTGCTGATGCAAGTTCACTGGCTTAGAGTAATGTTGGATGAGGGGCACACTCTTGGCTCAAGTCTCAGTTTGACAAACAAATTGCAAATGGTGGTGTCATTGACTGCCACTAATCGCTGGTTGTTGACAGGTACCCCAACTCCCAACACTCCCAACAGTCAGCTATCGTATCTTCAACCAATGCTGAAGTTCCTCAAGGAAGAGACATATGGACAGCATCATAAATCATGGGAAGCAGGTATCCTCAGGCCATTTGAGGCAGAAACGGAAGAAGGCAGGTCACGTTTGCTGCAATTACTTAACAGGTGCATGATTGGTGCAAGGAAGAAAGATCTGAAAGCTATCCCACCTTGCATAAAAAGAGTAACTTTTGTGGATTTTTCTGAAGAGCATGCAAAAAGTTACAATGAGTTGGTAGAAACAGTTCAGCGTAATATTCTAATGGCCGACTGGAATGATCCATCTCATGTTGAGAGTTTATTGAACCCAAAACAATGGAAATTCCGGGCTACTACTATAAAAAATGTAAGGTTATCCTGCTGCGTGGCTGGACATGTCAGAGTAACGAACGCTGGCCAAGATATTCAAGAAACTATGGATATCTTAGTAGAGAATGGTCTGGATCCTATGTCACAGGAATATGCTCTGATAAAGTATAATCTCTCGTATGGTGGAAATTGCGTGAGGTAGTTGGCCTTTTATCTTTCATGTCTTGTTGAGTTCGTTTAACTTAGTAACTATAATGGTTTTTTTCTTGTATTTATTCTGCTAGGTGCGGTGAATGGTGTCGTTTACCTGTCATTACACCTTGTAGGCACATTTTATGCCTTGGTTGTGTTGCTTTAGACAGTGAAAGGTGTACATTTTCTGGTTGTGGTAACCCATACGAAATGCAGAGTCCGGAAGAGTTAGCCCGTCCAGAGAATCCTAATCCTAAGTGGCCTGTGCCAAAGGATCTCATTGAGCTACAACCTTCATATAAACAGGTACATTTAAGTTAGTTCACGATATTGAGTATAATTTGGAATTACCTCTTTTTATTCTCTTCTGTATTAGAAATTGGCGTTCGTATATTTATTATATTCCATGTTCATCTTTTGTTTTGTAACCCCTATTGGCTAATTTGATCAATTTCATTCGTGTCCCTTTTTATGTCGTTAATCTTCTTCTAGTGATGTTTCAAAAAATGCCTCTGTTTGATGCAGGACGACTGGAATCCTGATTGGCAGTCAACATCTAGCAGCAAAGTTACATATTTAGTTTGCCAATTAAAGGAATTGCAAGAGACTAATTGGAAGATGATTGGGTACCCCATTGAGAATAGTGAGGTTGTGTCTAATGAATTTAACTTCTCCTCCGAGAGGAGCATACCACCAGATCAGGAGGCTCGCCTTAAGTTGGGAAATGAGTGGAGCCAGATTTCTTTGGAGAAAGTTATTGTTTTTTCGCAGTTTCTTGAACATATACATATCATCGAACAACAGGTAACTTTTGATCAAAACATACACATGGTATTTCGTGGTTTTTGTCTTTTCAACTGACCAGTTTATTTTCTCCGACATTTTCCCAGTTAAGTATTGCCGGTATTCAGTTTGTTGGAATGTACAGTCCAATGCACTCTAACAATAAGGTATGTACTCATTTGCTTTTGTTTCTTGTGATTCCATGGCTTCAAAATTTTGATTATTCTCAGTTGCTAATCCGCACTTATGGATTTCAGATGAAGTCACTTGCATCTTTCCAGCATGACGCAAATTGTATGGTTCTCTTGATGGATGGAAGTGCGGCATTAGGTCTTGATTTAAGCTTTGTGACTCATGTCTATCTGATGGAACCTATATGGGATAGAAGGTAATAGATGGAATTTGTATGTCTTCACATATATAACTAATACTCGCCATGCTTATATCCATGTCTTTTTGTGAACTATTCACTTATAAGCCTGAACAGTTCCTTTTTTGTTTTTTAAAGCCTGACAGCTTCTGAATTCAGTTTTGACGTGAATATGAAAGAATTAAAATAACTGTTTTCGCTATACTTTTATTTATTTATAATGGCTGGAATTTTGTTGTTATAAAAATTGATTAGCATGGAGGAGCAAGTTATAAGTCGTGCTCATCGAATGGGTGCTTCACGTCCTATTCATGTGGAAACATTAGCAATGAGTGGCACAATCGAAGAGCAGATGTTGAAATTTTTACAGGTACTACAATGCATTAAGTTTTGGAAGATGGGACATCTACTTGTTTTGGTTCCACCTCGGAATATAATGCATTAAATCATTTATTTTATTTATATTTTTTCCAACTAAAAGCGTGCACACTCCTTTAGGATGGCGATGAATGCAGAAGGCTTTTGAAGGAAGACTCTGGTAAAAATGATCTCGAGGGTGCACGATCATTTCGCACACTACACGATTTTGCCGAGAGCAATTACTTGGCTCGCCTTAGATTCGTGCGAACTAATTCCAGGACAGAATAATGCATGTATTGTACTCTTCTTTACCTTTGATTTTCTCTCATAATTTTTTATGCTTGTTTTTTCCAGTTAATTTTGTTTCTGTTAGTTTGTATAACGTGGACTTTAATGACATTTCTTCATATAAATATTTATGGCTGTTGAAAGTGATTTTTTCTTCTTCTTCTTCTTCTTCTTCTTCTTCTTCTTCTTCTTCTTCTTCTTTTTTTTTGTTTTGCCTTGAAGGAGTAATCCCGAGTGCCCAGATCATGAAGTGCTGTGGATGATTATTGACTCTTTAATTATTATTAGTGTAGCTGTAGAGGATGTTAACGATTGTTTTTGGCTGCTTGCATTCAGGATGGGCTTGTGGAGAATTCTTTGATTTCATTTACACTAGAAAAAGAGCTTCTGCTGAAGAAACAAACCCACTTTGTGCTTCTCAGATGCATTTTCAGTTATCATTTTGTTTCACCTATCATGAGATTGGTGCTTTGTTAGTTGTGTATATGTTAGTTTGATATTCGAAATAGAATTCAGAATGTGTATATGTTAGTTTAATTGAAATCTTGAAAATAAAGAAGATGCCAATTTTAGTGAATCGATAACAGACACTTTTGAAATAATAAAATTGGAGGTTACTATAAAAAAACAAAATTGAAATCAAATAAATAATATCTATAATAAACACACGCCATGTAAAATATTACTGTCATAAAGCTGAGAGTTCTAATTAAATAAAAGTGTGGAAAATTGAAGGCAATAGCAAATAGGTTATAGCATTAATTATTAAAGCAATCTACTATGATAAAAATTACTACATTTTAAAAGCGATGGGACATTCTTCGACTTCGTTGTATATTGAGGTTTGGTCGTGAGAGCAAATATTTTTGTTGGGCATCAGTTCTTTATTATTTTTTTCATTTTTTTGAGATAATACAAACATAATAATAACTTGGTTTAAAAAAGTCTAATAACCTTAAAAATTGTTATCTTTATATATTATGATTGATTTTTGTGTTGATTTGTTTAAAATGGTTGTCGAAGAAAACATTTATATTTACAGACACATATAATTTATGTACAATACTGCGAGTGTCTTTTGGTGAACGTTCAAATTTCAACAAGTATATTATATTATTGTATTTTGAGGGCTTGTAAGATTTATAAAGTATATACTTCGTGATTTTTGCAAGTAATAAAAATTATAATTTCTAAATGTTAAACTTGAGATGTTAACAATAACTTTATGCTTTGGCTTTATATCTAAAAAGTTGGTTTAAAAAAATTCCAATCATTGTGGCTCTAGCTTTTAGTGTGAATAGTAAATACTGGGTTGGTGTTTACCAACCCAGCTTTGTGAAAAATATTTTATATTTTTTGAATATTTAATTGAAAGAAATAGTTTCAGTTTGTTGTTTTCTTTTTAATTGGAACATGTTTTCTTTTTAACTGGAACATGCATGATAAAGCCTTTTTCTTTTTTTCTTGTTTTGTCATCAACTGCACGAAGGTAAATGAACGGCAATATTCTTGCAATGAAATTTTTATTAACAGAAACTCCACTTTAATTAATAAAAGTAAGACCCATTTAATATAAAAGTTAATATTATTTGTGCTATATAAAAATTATTTTCTATAATAATAAAATAATTTAAATTAAATGTATTATTAACCTATTAAATTAAATAATAGATAGTAATAGTAAAATATTTACATTTGTTAATGATATAATTATAGTAAATATTAAAGTGAAAGTTTAGATAGTGAATATTGAATAAAGAGAGTGTATATTAAAAATATAGATAATGGTGTGAGTGGGACCCTTCAAAATTTGTCCGTGGGTTTATAATTGTGAGTCGAAATTTTTTAAAATAGTATTTTTTTTTTTTTGTGTTTTTGATGTGGAACTAATGTGGCACAGTGGAACCACCATAAAATTGAATTTGGGGGTTTATTACTGCTAGAGCTGGCAATTTCTGACCTGGCCCGATCCGATTTCTGTCGGGCTTGGGCCTTGGGATCCCTGGTCCAAAAAAATCGGGCCATTTTTGACTCGGCCCGATTTGGCTCGTCAATTACACTACAATTTATGCAATGGGCCGGGTTTGGGCCGATGAAATCACGGCCCGATGAAATTTCGGCCCGACCCAATTTTGGTGGTTGGCCCGACGGACTCGGGCCGGGCTAGTCCAGCCCAACCCATCGCCAGCTCTAGCTACCACCCTAAGAACTCCTAAAGACGTGTTGTAACATTGGTTGGAGAACAAAAATTAAGAGATCGGAGCAATAATTCGCAATTTACACTTAAAAATAGTTTGTTTTAGTATTAGTTTTATTAATTAAGGAATCATAAATAAAATATTATAAATTTTGTCATCTTAATTTATTCTAATATCTAAAAAAGTTATAGTATATATTGATGAAGTCCAATAATATATAAAGGGAGTTTTTGATAAATGAGAGAACCTAATTTTACTGTCTTCGTTATATCTTCTTCTTTTCTGCCTTTTCTTTTACACGTTATTAGCAAGAAACTCTAACCTATTGAGAGTGATCAACAAATAAGCCTACATAACCAAAGCAACAATTACACAATTTTCGTAGGTCGAAAATCTAACCGCCCTGTAAGTTTGAAAAGTCATTTTTTCATGTCTCAACGGTTGGATCACGTTCCAATTTTTACAGAACCTTCAAGATTTTTTGAATTACATTTTTAACGGTGGAGATTTGATTCTGAAATACGAGGAGATGTATATAAAATTTCAAACAAAGTAGGTTTTGTTTTCGAAATATTTTGTACAGCTTTTTACAAAACAGGATTGCGCACGGTTGAGCCGTTGGATCAAGCTAAAAATTGAATGTATTATCACTACTGCAAAACATTGATTTAACGACGGTTTTTGAACCGCCGTTAAATTTTACGGCGGTTTTTAAAAACCGCCCTAAAAAACCATGAATTAACGGCAGTTTTTTGGATATTTAACGGCGGTTTTAGAACCGTCGTAAAAAGCGTCACTTTTACGACGGTTCTTGAGAAATACCTTCTAGATAGTCTATTTTCTAGAATGGACATTTTACAGCGGTTCTTTAAAATACCTTTTACAAAGTAGTAAAAAAAACTAAAAAAAAAAAGAAATAAAAGCAGAAAATTGATTATGCTAAGCAGAAACAACTAATAATTATTTAACCATACAAGCGCAAAATACAATATACAAATCTCACAAGTATAGACACAATCTGAGTAATTATTTAGGTTTCAAAGGGAAAAAAACAGTAATATGTTGTGGTAAATAGTTACATAATATCTGAAAAATATAATATGTTTAAAATTAACGTCCTGCTCCAGCTGCACAAGCTTTTGCCTACTGTTTTCTAACTGCTGAACGAAAACATACGCCTATTCGAATCAGCAATTTGAACATTATTAGAAATGTAAATAATTAAATAAATAACACATCATTTTTGAAGCTACAAAATATTGAAGGGGGAGATCAACAACATACCTCGACAAGAGTCGTACAGACCGAAGAACCCAGCCAACAGAACAGAGATATCCTTCCAATTAGTTCCCGTGCGTTCTTTGTTCTGTATAAAAAAATAGCATCAAGATTATTCATACGATTGTTTGCAAAAAGAAAAAAAGAAAAAGAAAAAATATTAAAAAGAATCAGAAGTGATTTATTGTACTATAAGTTAAAAAATAATTGAGAATCGTAATAAGTTCGTCGTGTTTGCAAATACAAATTAAAGTTTGGATTAGTTTAAAGAGAGTGTTTGGTTAATAAGTTGTAAATGTGCTTATCTGTTTAACTAGTAATTAGAAAATCCTATATAAGGAACAAAATTACTATTAATGACGTCCAACATATACTAATTGTATACATATTTTTCGATTATAGAATATAGGATTTTCTTATAAGAGCACTTGGTGCAGTGTATAAGGGCAACTGGAGGACTACTCTTTGGCGGCAGTTTGGTGAGACAATATGATCATGTACGAACAATTATATATCGCCAACAGAACCAATATATCAACTAACAAACTAATATTCAAATAATAAAAAAATGAATACTTGACAAAGCAGCAGCATCTTAAAAAACCAAAACCAATTATCCCCAACACATAATATTATTCAAACTATTCATTAAATATTATACCCCTCGACTTTTCAAAATATTACAAAAAGGCCTAACTTTTCGTATGCCATTTATAACATTATGAAATTTTGAGGGATGTAAATATAAAGTGTAAGACAAAAAGTAGGTGTTATTTGTAATATCTAGAGAAAATGGGGGATGTGATTATATTTGATTATGTCAGCAATTTCCATTAGCTACACTAACAGCATATGCACATTTCAATTTAATCACAAAAGAAAATAAACCGAGTCCCAATCCCTTGCAATATTTACTGGGAAAAAAAAATGAAAAATCACCTGAAGTAAGCAGCTAATCTCATTGTCAACATCTCGATCCTTAACATACTTTCCAAGGAACAAATTTCGGAAAGCAGCATAGCCAATTAAGAGGACACCACCATTATCTTTCCACTTTGTAAGCAACTCAACCCTTTTTTCCCTGAACAAATAAACATAACACGATTATATGAATGATTTACATTATATTCAAGCTCTGTTTTTTTTGAAAGATATGTAAATAACCAGTGAAAAGGAATTCCACAAACTAAATGAATCATAAATTAAATGAAGACCGCCAATTTCTGAAATTATCTGTCACAAATATTCTCACAATCAAGACCACCAATTTTACATGCTAACTATGCATTAATAAAAAAAAAAAGAAAATTAAAAAAAATGAACAACAAACCTTGGAAAATCATCATGCATGAAGATGTGAAGAGGTTTAAGCTCACACGGTCTCCATTTCGTAAACTCAGTCCGCTTATGTAATACACTCACAGGCGTCACAATAAGTGCCGTTTTTAATCCTAAGTCCACACTCCTCATGACATTGTATAAAAAAAGCAATCACCTGCATTCACAAATAATGTTTTAAGAAAACCACATTTACTAACAAAACAACATAATTAATTCAATCTAGTTTAGAATTATTACCTGAAAAGTTTTACCTAACCCCTACGAGCCAGAATACAACCAAGACCTTTGTCTCCAGACCTCACTTTCCTCACAGATTGAATAATATTTTCCCACATAAAGATTTAAGCCTCTTTTGACGTTCCTGTAAAAAAAAGAAAAAAGGTGACACATTGAAAAAGATGTTCATAATTTTACAATGCAAAGAGTCTGGTTTTATTTTTACCTTTTCAATTGCAATTTTCTTCTTAGTCTCCTCTCCTAGTTCAGTGTCATCGAGAATTCTTCGAATTTTCCTTTTCCAACTCTTAGTGCTGGTAAATACAAAATGACAATGAGATTTGGAGTAGAAATATAATAGTTAATCTATTCAAGAAACTAAAAAGACGCCACGTGGGAAAAAGGAGATTTTATACCTTGTGATGACAGTGACATCAGCATCTGAATCAGAATCGGAACTAGAAACTACAACAGCTTCAGATTCATCTGAACATGAAATGACAACAACTTCAGGTTTTGAGACGTCCTCGTCTACCGATGAAAGTTCGCCGCAAATAGTGCCCTGATCATATTTTAAATAAAAATAAACAAACTATGATGTTAAACCAAGTGAAAAAATGTATACAAAAGATAACTTGAAACTAAAACCTCTTTGTGTCGCATCTTTCYTCTCCTTCGTTTCWTGRGAACGTGAAGCTTYAGATCGTCATTTGCATCATCTTCCTCTTTAATCTATTTAATTTGATGTACGTTTAATAATAAGAAGTGTTGTAAAATCCCATACTTAATTTTATACATCTTCCATATCGTCTAACCTTCTCAGACTCCTTTCATTTGCTATAGCATTCGCAAAAAACAGATCATTTGAAACACCATCAACATCGTCAATCTCTTCTACCTGTGCCAGCAATTTATGTGAGGTAACAAATAATCAAAAATGTCTTCATTAAAATTAATAAACAGAGGGCCATGCAGATATTTCCAGCACCACAGAAAAATGATTATTTAGGTGGTATGTAGTTCTCAGAATTTCAAACAACTCAAACACATAAGTACCCGTAGGTTTGGCCTAATTACAAAACACCCCGCTAACTTTCAAATTTTAAAAAACAATATACCCTTGAGATTTATTTTGTCTTACATTAACCAAATAACCAAATTAATTAACCAAATTAGACGAATAACCAAATTAACACAAACAATTAGACGAATAACCAAATTAACACAATTAATTAACCAAATAACCAACAATTAACTGCAAAAACCTTCAAAAATTCAGATCTTTGGGACAAATTAGTCAGACAAGAAGAGTTCAAATAGTGAAGTTTATTTTAAAAAAACAAGAGCAATTTAGTAAAACATCTCAAATAAGACATGAAATTCTATTTTTTGGAAGCAAACAAGAAAAACAAAATGGTACACACACTACCAAAAATGATAAAGCAAGACACAAAAAATTCATCAACGCCATTACACAACCAAACAAGAGAACATAATAAYCAGCTGGAATTATTTACATAACCATTACACAAGCATGTAAAAGAGAGGGAAACAGGAAAMGATACATGTAAGGAGTATGAGATGGGAGGCAAGAGCAGAGATAGCATCCGCCAATGCTGATAATGATTTATTTATGAACTGTGATTCCCTTAATCTTTCACCTTCAACTTCAATCTTACTAACACTCTCACCTCCTACTAGGTCAACCGGCAACAAATGGCTCATTTTCCTTTGCCCASTATTTAAATCTTCTACCACCACAGTTATCCACAACAAGCTGTGAAATAATTTCAATGAAAATGGAAAAACGTTCGACCCCATTCAGTAAACCTACCCATTTTTTCAGTAAATTCAGATTCTGAATCATCTGGGAAAAACCYAAACCGAAATGAATGTGCTAATAATTACTAGTGAGAATGACTACTGATTAATTTTCACAATAATGAATCAATTTCAAAAAATAAAAGTTAAGAGAGAAAAAGGGGGGAAATTGGGAGCAAACTTACTTGGTTGCTGGGTATCCATGACTGAGAACTGAGAGAGAGATAGAGATGAAAGTGGGCATAAAGGTTGGTGGCGATGTGGTGGCCCTTTGCAAAAGCGGAATCGAGTGGACTTGAGCTTCTAGCTATGGAGTTTAGGTGGTCGGGCTCAGCTTCTGGCTATGGCGATTCTCTCTCCCACTCTCCAGAAATTTTTACGAATTCTCACGAAAAAGAATGAAATTTCTACGAATTCTGGCTATGGCGATTCTCTCTCCCACACTTCTTCGAGTTTAGGTGGTCGGGCTTCTGGCTATGGCGAGTATCACCAATTTCGATCCAGAGTTAAGGTTTAAGGTTTTTTTCTTTCAAAAGGGGCTAAGCTTTTTCTCTTTTGTATTTTATTTTTGCTTTTGCGTGAAAGTGAGGAGAGAGACACGGATGACGTGGCGAATGTAGATCATCGGATGAGATACGGATCAACGGTCGAAACAACATGCTTGAGCAAGACGCGGATCGGTGACATGGCAGAGTACTTTCTACGGCGGTTCACAGCGGTTCTAATAAAACCGACGTTAAACCCAGCGAACAAATTAACCAGTGAACTGATTAACGTCGGTTTTTAAGAAACCGCCGTGAATACCTGTTAATTCACGGCAGTTCCTTCAGAATCGCTGTTATTTAGTTCAGATTTAACGTCGGTTCTAAGGTAACCTCTGTAGATTGTAGGATTCTACGGTGGTTTCTGTAAAACCGCCGTAAAAACAAATTTAGTGGCGATTTTTACAGAACCGCCGTTAATAAGGCGCCTTTGTATTCTGTTTCTGCAGTAGTGTATTCCAAACATATAAAGTTCAATTCGAATGGTGGAGATCTGAATATAAGGTCTCTTCGGATTTGATAATGAATTTTGAAAAGAGTTGATCCTGTTTCCCGAAACTGTCTACCTAGTCTATTTTTAAAACTAAATTACGCACAATCTAACCGTTTGATGAAGATGAATTTTGAATATAATGTTCAGAAGAATAGTGTTTAAATCTGTACGGTGGAGATAGGGTTTGAATGTCTATGTCATCAAAAACATATCGTAGACAAATCTATTGCAAAAATAAAATTCGATGAATGCTCTGGGAAAGAATCATGTCTTTCATCCAATGTAACTCGAATTACCCTATTATTTATTAAATGTAAATAATAAGTATTTTAATATATGGATATATGGCATGGTATGTATTATTGTGCATTATTATACATAACATGTATATGTATATATGTTACCTATGATTATATGCATGTGGTGTTATGTAAAATATTGACAAATATGAAATTTTGCAATACTTTAATGATATTCATAGAGTACATATATATTAGTACGTAAATAAAGTTATTTACATGAGTAGATGAGAGATTGATCATGATTTTGCTAATATGTTTAGTTGATTGTGAGTTTTGATGAATCGATAGATTCGTGTATGTTGGTAATTCTCTTCAAGCTGATATTTTATAAGTTACTTTCAATACATGTATCACGATTGTACATTTGCATATTTTCATGGTAATGAAAGTTCATGAACTATACAAAATTATATAAATAAGTCTTGTGATAAAGTATATTCACATAATATCAAAGAAAGAGTATGACATATATTCTTCAAATTCGCTATCTAAACAAAATTGATTGAACTAACTCAACCTAAATTCAAAATAATATACTCCGGAAAATTGAGTACCATCATCATTCATTTGATGTGAAAACTAGAATAACTACAATTCCACACCATCAACTCTCAACTGACAAAGAACCGTCAAACTAAGTCAATGTCAATTCTCTAATGAATTTGAGACTTCATATTGACCCCAAATCTTATATTGGAAGTATATTTAGTTACAAACTTTTAATAAACTCTGGGATATACTCTAAATGAATATTCTGACAATTTTATAAAACACTATTTCAAATATATTTAGCAACAGGGCATGTACTCTGTGACAGAATCCAGATAAAAACATTTAGAAGTTTTCTTTTATTTGTTGATATTTTTGTATCATCATTGCACGAGAAATATGTTTTCACTTGACTCGTTCATTTCAAAATATTTAATATTTTACATTTAACGAAGCGAGACAGCATGTGACAAAGAAATTTAATAGCATTTAATTCTGCATCTTTTAGTATTTTTCTCATTTTCTTAAAAAAAATCGTTTGTGTACTGGACATGCTGTTTTGGTTTCCGGTTGAGGCGAGGGTTTTGCGCGGCCGTTTTCTTATTCCATTGAGTGTCGACGAATTTACTATGCCTTTTCCGTTTTTGCCGGGAGTCTGTGTGAGACACTGATTTCGCCCAATGGTTGGGCTAGGGAAAAAAGCTCGGCTGGGAAACAGAACAACAAGAAACAGGTTAAGAAGAAAAGATGAAGCAAAAACTTGGTTTTATCACTTAAATTATTCTTGGTTTTATCAGATGAAGTCACTTACATAGGTCTCATTTTTCTGTTCCGTGCTTTTTCTGAAACATCTTGATTGAGAAGATATGGAGCTATTCTCATTTTTTTCTTGTCAGTTTAGCATTAGTTTCGTTACTAACTTTAGGAAAAATTACAAAAACTAAACATATGATATATTCTTTCTTAACCAACGTATGATATTTCTTCATATAAATATTTATGGCTCCGGGGGATTGTTTTCTCTTTTTCCTTCTTTCATTTTTTTAAAATAATTTCTTGAAGGAGTAACCCCGGCTGATTTTCGACTTTTAGCTGATAATTGATAGTTGGTAGCTAGCTGATAACTGATAGCTGATTTTCAATATAGCTGGTAGCTAGCTGATAACTGATAGCTGATTTTCAATTAGTATTTAGTAAATTAGTTGATTAAAATAGTTGATTGAAGGTTAATTTACCAATATACACATAATTAAAAAATATAAAATATTATACATAAAAAAAAAGAAAAATATAAAGAATAAAAGTAATAAAATTATATAATTAATGAAGACTTCCCAAAAGATTATTAAAAAAAAAAGACAAATACTTAAAAAATAATTATAATAATAAATAAAATTTTAATTATGACTAATAAAAATATTTTCTTAAAATATAAAATAATATATTAGTTTATAAATAATATATTTCTTACAATATAAACGGATAAAAAATAATTTTACCAAATAATGTAGGAGCTTATTAGAAAAAGTTACGATTTGTAGTTTTTTCTGAACAGGAGCTTATTAGGCGGAATAAACTACCAGGAACTTATTATTTGTTCTTACCAAGCAGTCTAAAAGAGCTTGTTGTAATGAAATAAGTTATAATCACTTTCAATAAACTCAATCAAGCAGGATAATTGGTGTAGCATAATGATAGAGACTAGAGAGTTATAATTAGGAAAATTTAAATCAAATTAATAAACGCAAAGACTTGAATCATCATTGAGTGTAACTTTTACTTGTTAATCAACAATTAGTTAAGCTACCATACTTAGTTAAAAGTATTGAATATAATTAGGTTTATAGTGAAATTAATGCAATTGTAAAGTTTTTATTATTTGATTGTATAGAAAATGGTCTAATATATATTTATTTTTCGATCCGGTTGGTTTAGCTCGAATTTCATTTCGATTCGGTATTTTTATCATTATGTGGATATTATTGAATGACTGACCAAAATGAAGTTTCACAAATAACCCCGTTAAACAGTGTACTCGTTAGATATCCATCGAGGTCTTCTAAACCTAAGGGGATGCTTGGTTGGAGGGTTAAGAGAGTAGGGAATGAGAAACACTATTAAAGTGGTGCTTGATAACTACCACACTATGGGTTTGATTGCCCTATTTTTGGTATTGAGCCATACCCACAAACATGGGTTATCAAACCCATTAACCTTCACAATCAAACCCATTCCCATTCCCATGAAATTCACCAAGCATCCCCTAAATATTTTCTTAAAAAAAAACTAGAAAACCTTAAAAACTAAATTAAGTAAAAAATAAAAAATCCTAAAAAACTAAAAAAAGAAACCTGTCTAATGCATGCTTGCTTAGTTTGCCTAACAGAAATGTGCCTCATGAAAATTTTAAATCTAATTTTACTAAATTTCTAATCTTTCAATTAATTTGAATAAATTCTCTATATTTATTTAAAAAAAAAAAGTCTGAAAACCTTTTTGAAAAAGAGATTAATAGTAGCACTAGCACAGAATACGAAGGGCTCGATACAGAAAAAGGGAAAAAGTAGGGGACTGAAAAAATAATATACGATTGATATCTTATCCGAAACCCTAAAACACCTTCGGCAAGTCCAGTGCCAGCCAGCAGTTTTCCCCACTCGCCTTGAAATTACCTGTGCCAAAAACCCCAAATCGAAATCTCACTGAAATTGCATTCAAAATGTCTGATATACCTCCTCCAGAAATCATGAATGAGCTCCCCGATAAATCTCTACCGTTGGAGCTCATCGAGAACATCCTCAGCCGCCTCCCGGTGAAGAGCCTGAAGCGGTTCCGCGCCGTCGAGAAATCGTGGTGTCATCTAATCGACAGTGAGAAGTTCGCGAAAACGCACCTGCAGCGCTCTCTAACGTCAAATTCCAACGGCAATCTCATCACCCTTAGTAAGTACGGCTTTTTCTGGATGGGCTTGGAGTCGCTGGACAACGCGCAGTCTATCGAACCAGAGTTCGAATGCGCTAACCTAGATTGCCATGCACTTTCTAACTCCTGCAACGGTATGGTTGTTATTGTGAGAGATTCAGAGCCTCACGTTCTTTGGAATCCATTTTCGAGAGAGCACAAGGTTTTGCCTAAGTGTCCTTGTGATTTTCCAAATAATCCGTCTCTTTCCTGCAAAATCTCGTTCGGGTTCGGCTATGACTCGAAAAATGACGATTATAAGGTTGTTAAGGTTATGTTATATGAGAAACCCTCTTCTTTTATGTTATCTGAGGAATGGATTTATAGCCTGAAGTCGGATTGCTGGAGGAGAACTAAGGGTACCTATTACGGCAGGGGATACTGGCCCGCCCATGTTAACGGGTCGCTGCATACGATCATTCGAACTGGGCCTGTTGGAATGGAGCGTAAGAAAATAATGGGTTTTAGCCTTGTGAGTGAGAAGGATTACGAGGTGGCGATGCCGGAGGAGATTGATGAAAAGGGTCTGAAATACCCGATGTTGGATGTGTTTGATGGATGCCTGGCTTTAGTTTGTAATTACGGTTCCTTTGTTCACATTTGGGTGATGGAGGAGTATGGAGTGAAGGAATCGTGGACCCCATGGCTCTCGTTTGAGGTCGAGGCAGATGAGGTTGTGCGGCCTCTTGCTTATACCAAGGACCGTGATAAGGTTGTGTTATACTGTGGCAGTAAAGCGCTGGCGTTATGTGGTTTGAGGCCGACGAGTGTTCAGAAGCTTATTTTGCCTTTTGTGTTTTGGCCTGGAGTTATTGTTGAGACACTGATTTCGCCCAATGGTTGGGCTGGGGAAAAAAGCTCGACTGAGAAACAGAACAACAAGAAAGAGATGAAGAAGCAGGAGAAGAAGGAGATGAAGAAGAAAAGGTCGAGAATAAACTTGGTTTTATCATTTAATTATTCTTTATTTCACATCTGTACGCTTACACTTGAATTATTATCAATTAGTTTAATTGATAACCGGTGTGTTTTTCTCATTTTTGCATGCATGCAGGGATGATTTTCTTTCAGCTGGATTCAAGCTAGTGCTCTAGGTGGATGGATGAACAGTCTAATTTATGGTAACTAATCTGAATCATGAATCGGTCTTTCTTTCTGAAAATGAGAAATGTTAACTTGATGATGCCTTTGAATTTGTTTTGTGGTGTAAAAGGCTCTTCCTATTATTAGTATCTAGCGGAATTAACCAACCAGTTCGATGTCTTTATTATTAATTTAATGTACTGTCTGGATGGGGAGATATATAGTTCCATCCGACACTGTGTTATGTATGTATCTCGCTATCATCGAAGTGCTAATGTCCTTTAAAGGCAAGGCGAGACAGCTTAGTTTATTGACAAATTTAGTAACTACCAACTCCGTGATCTGCTCTTGATTCATCCATCCATGTGTTATATTAACGTATATGTGTGTGCAATTGATCCTTGCATTGCGATTGTTTTGACTTTGCCTAATTTAATACGTAAATATATTTTCGTATATTTAATAGTTTCTTTTTAGTATATTTAGCCTAATTTAATAATTTTCTTTTATTGTATTTTACCTAATTCAATATTTTCCTTTTATTCTCCTAATATAAATATATAAATAAGTCACATATAATTAGTATAAAAAATTTCAAATTTGTTATTTTAATTAATAGACAATTACATATGAAATTATTTTAATTACAACAAAAAACTTAATTATGAAAATAATTTAATAAGTTGTATTTATAATAAAATTCGAAATAGATTTTTTTTTTTGAATTTTAAATATTCTATATGGATAAATTACAAATTATGTACAATAATTTGAATATTTAACTAAATATATGTAACGAATTCAATCTAAACATAAAAATATAAAATTATATAATAATAATTAATAAATGTTTATTAGATAATGGCACAATGTGACAAAGCTTAAGAGTATGATATATTCTGAATTTTCCAAAGTATATAACTAATAAGTATTAACGAAATTATTCTAAAATTAATATATAAAATGAGTTAATAATAATAATTAATTAATATAGATTAGGCACGGGTTGAAAATATGACATCTTTTGAATTTTTCTAGGTATGTAATTAAATTATTAGTTAATTTAATCTAAACATTAAAATGTAATATTATTTAATAATTATAATAATTATAAATAGATTAGACATGTACAAGGCACGGGTTGAAAACACGTCCTTTCAATTTTTTTTATTTTAAATTTAAAACTCTGTAATTGTCACAAATCTTTTTTTATATTTAGATTTTTATAAATCCCGCGTAATACATGAGTGTTAAAATAGCCACACTCCCCTATCTTAACTTAACTGATGGGATCTTGAGATTAAACCAAGTTTTAAAACTCTGTAAAGGACCTTAAAATGTAATGTAATGTAAACTAGGACCAAAATAAAACCGAGAATAGAAGCTTCTTTCTTAATTGTTCTTATTCGAATTTAAAACTTCTTGCATTTATTAAGAACCACAACAGTAAATCTCAAAAAAAGAAAAAAAAAAAAAAAGGAACCACAACAGCAACATGGTCTTTTACCTTTTATTTAGGGTCTTCGTTGAACGAAAGGAAAATTATTTTCTGCAACCTGTGCAATAGATGTTACGCTTTGCAATATATATATCATTTTTGTCGGTTGCAACCAGTACTACACTGGATTCAGTAAATGCTATCCCCATTTTCTGTCAAAAAAAGTCATTCAAGGTACATAATCACATCTTTAATAGTTTATCTTTAATAGATTCATACGAGGACTGCCACCATTTGTCCAAGACTCGTCGGCATTGAAATGGATTCGAAGAAGAAAGTGTACATTGTATTATTAACGGGTTTAGTGCTGCGTTTCATAGTATCGGTGCCGTTGATTATGTCAGGGACCAACTCATCATTTTGGACAATAAGTTAATCCGAATCCAAAATTTTCTAGTGTCTAGGTGGTAATTGAGTTGGTAAGTAAGGAACGCTGATTTCAACTCATTCGTTGAACACATTTTTGTTAAGATCAAGGTTATCAAGAGAACATAATAGTTAAAATATCTCTTCACGGGAAGTAATCCGTGATCACCCTTACATAACCGCGAAAGCGTTTTAGATATCTACACACTTTTGAGGGTTATCATAAGATGATCACGGACTACTTCCAGTCAAAAAGGTATCTTAATTGTTATGGTTATCTCGATAACCTTGATCTTAACAAAAATATATTCGATGATGAGTTGGAATTTACGGTCCTTACTCACCAACTCATCACCACCTGGACACTACGAGAATTCCATATTCTGATACCTTGTTCAAAATTATGTAGTCCACGGTGGGGTTCCTAGCGCCGAAAACAATGAAACACGTCACTAAACTCTTTGGTAATTACTATCATATCCGGCAAATATTGCAAGATATAAAGAATGCGTTTTGGCCATTTCAACTCGACAAGTCCATTCCTGAGGGTAGCACAAGATGCACAATGTTTCATGGGATCCAAAATTGCCGAAGAAAGGTATTATGAAGTTTTTTAGTTTTTCTTTTTAACGTGTCTATTCATGCGTAATGAAGGGGTATATAGTATCATCTTCTTTGTTCGTTGGAACTTGCCTCTGCAAAGGCTGCTCGGTATCGGTTGCAACGAGGTGTTTGGACAAGTGTTCATATTATGCGACGTGAACTTTCAGGTATGTTCATATTATATATGGATTCCACTTTGATCAATAATCATTTGAACATGGTATATGATAAAGTTCAGTTATAAATTTAGTTGAGGTAATTAAATCAACAGACAGAATTCAGAAATCAGCTCTAGAAATACTCGGGATTTTTTTTGTTTTACCTTAAGAAAGTGTTAATTGTGTATTTAAATCAGCTTTTGAATTTGAGTTATAATTTTAAGTTGTGCAACGTAAATTTTCTCACCAGGTTTATTATGAGATTGAGCAACAAGATTAGAAGTCTAAAACGATACTTATATAGGATCAGAGGAGTATGTTATTACTACTTTTGATATCCCTATTGAGTTTAAATTAAACTGTAACTTCTATAAAAAGATATGTTCGTACTTAATTTGTTAATTATGTTCAAACATCGAGCTTAAACGAATACTCAATTAAATGATAAAATATGGAACATTGATTTCTAACTTTGAATGAAATCCAATGGATGAAAGTTATCCCAAGTACATTGTGTTTTTTTTTTCTTGCATATTGAATATTGGAACTATGTTCCATAATCACGGTATACTTTAAAACTTGAAGGATTTTTAGGAGGTTTTAGCCACTTTTTTTTTTTTTTTTTAATATTCTTTTCTTGAAGGAGATTTGTAGCCACTCTAGCTTGAGTCTCCTTGTATAATATCTGTCTCTAGCATAATTTCTTAAAAGCTTTCGTATAAAATTGTCATTATACATAAGATGATATAAGAGTTTGGAAATAAATGATCATTTAAAAATGAAGTCAAGAAAAATATTATTATTGATCAACCTTTTCTCTTCAAAAAATCAAATATATGAAAAAGAATTATGGGTTACCCTTTGTTTGTGATAATTGTTTCTTTCTAATGACTCATTACATTCTTTGACTTTCTATTAAATTACCGAATATTAGCACAAGGTTATTTAAAATAGTAATTTATACCGTTCACCCGTTTTTTGTATTCAACACTACAACTTCTATATTTATTGTTCACCACTTGTATATTACATATGTGTGATAAATATAAATTTATAATTTCATATTAATTACCCACAGACTTGTATATTCACACATTTCTTGCACGTTTGTCATTGCATGCTGAATATATACCTAAGTATATGATGCATCATGCATAATGCCCATGATATACCTAACTTAGGGGTGTGCAAAAATAGCCCGGACCGAACCAGTGATATCCGGTCTATCCGGTCTGGTCTACCATCCAAAAAAATGGAACTTTCTGGGTTTCAGTCCAAACACGTAACATTTCGATAAAACATATATATTTATAAGATATTAATCTCTTCGATGCAATGCATGTGTTTCGATCGCTGCTAATTTAAAGTATGTCATTTATGCCACGTGACATAATTAATATTTTACGATGAGAGTAGGGTTTTCCAAAAGTTTATAACACGCCGTCCACTCGAAATAATTATCCAACAACGGACAATATAATATGCCAGTATGAAATCAAGATTATATATTTGTCATCAGGTTAGCCAAATTACATGTAACGTGCAACGACCATGTATCATTCTAGTTCTAATTTAATAAAAAGAGTCCAAATTAGTGTGCATATGCATGGGCAGGGACACTTTGGCAAGTTTTCTAAATAATATAAGGTCAGGTGCAATCAGCATTGTGCCCTTTGGGCTTTGCCAGAGGATATATTTTTATTTTAATAAAAGACAGTGAGTATTATTTTGAAAAATTGTATCCAAGAAAAAAAGGGAAATTCAACTCTTCTAATTGCAAGATTCGACTTGGGAAAATCCTCAAGATTCTGAATGATATTTCTAATCTGTTCATATCTTTGATTATACTCTTTTCCCAAATTTCAAAATATTATAGGTTTTCCAGCAACTGATGTCAAAACAGCAATTTATGTTATTTTTAATGAATGATTGTTCACCTAAAACTTATAAATATTTATTAAAAAAATATATGTTTGTTTTCGCTTCACCACAATTTTTGTGTACAATAATAGTTTCCCTCCTAAAAAATATTGAGGTAGCAATTAATTTCTTTATATGTTATCCTATAAAAATATCACAAATCTGTGGCTAAAATTGGCTAAAATATAAATGAATAATAAATGATTCTCAAAAAAATATTATGATCATTTGATACTATTATTATAACACTCATCATTTTTAATTTGTGCACAACAAATAAAATATCAACAACAAAAGAAAAAGAACAAAAAGGTGGAAATCAACTCCAATTTTTTTTTATTATCCTTAGAAAATTAACACGAGTTATTTGACATTTATTGTAGAGCAGGTAATGTTTTCTGGGTTGATTAAAAAACTATCCATAATTAACCTAATCACCAAGAGAAAAAAAAATACCCATAATTTATAAATACCCCTAACATTTTGTTTTGATTAAAAGTGCACCCTCCACAAGAATCCATTTCTAGGAATTATTTCTATTTTCTTTCATTTTGGTGAAGCCCAAGATCCACCTAAAGTCTAAATTTCTTCGTCATTTATAGACATGTTGATTCGGTTTCAGTTCGATTAGCAGTTGACCACTAATTTCGATTAGAACTGAAACTGAATTGGTTTTGGGTGGTTCGATTTTGATTTGGGAAAATCTTGAACCGTGAATCGTGGTACGATAAAAAAATCGCGTTGTCGATATCAAATTAATTAACGGTAGAAATAAATAACTCGGCTAATCATAGTTACAGACTGAAGCTGGTACAAAGTAATATCGAAATTTAATTTTCATTTGGTTTAGTTATGATTTACGACAGAACCGATTAAAAAAGACCTAAAAATCAACCGATTTTAACCGGATTAACATGTGTCCACATTTACACAATTTTAATTAGTAGGCATCTACATTATAGCCGACCTATATATTCAATAAATACTATATTTATAAGATATTAGTCTCTTCAATGCATGTGTTTAATTATACCGAGTAAATTGAATTTGTTACTTACTTTCAAGACCTCTGCTGATTTAATGAAGGTCATTTATGCCACATCACACATGACATAATATTTTGCGCTGAGAGTATGATTTTCCAGAAGTTTATAGCACGCCGTCCACGTTAAATAATTATCCAACAACTCAATTTGCAGGCGTATGATTTCAAGATTATATAGGTTACCCAAATTAAATGAATCACGTTGCAACGACCAGTAATAATGTATCATTCTAGAAATAAAATGAGTCAAAATTAGTTTGCATGCTATCCATCTAGATAACATAAGTCAGGGGCAAATTGGGCAATCAGCACTGTGCCCTTGGGCTTTTCATAGAATCAAAAGGATATATCAATTAATGTTTACTTATTTTTATTTTAATAAGGATACTAAGTATAAATTTGAAAATATGTATCCAAGAATATAAGAAAGTCATAGCTTCTTCTTCAAGAATCAACTCTCAGGATTCTGAATTAATTTTCTAATTAATCTGTTCATATCTTTTTTTTATAGGTCTATGATTTCCTAGAGTAGATAAAATCTTCTGAATATGATGTGTTTTTTTTTTTGAAATATTAGGTCAAAATAACCATAAATAACCTTTTTTTAAAAATCCATGATATCAAGAAGTGATGCACGAGTCCAACGTAATCAAAATTCAGTTATGACAGGTCAGCAGATCACACTGCGTCATCTGCCACGTGCCACTATTGAGGATGTGTCATGACGAGTCGGATTATGTCACAAGCGGAAAACATTATTGGCAATATATGTTTATTTTTTTGTGTACATATATATATATCACAAGCGGGAAATAGTAATATGCAATTTAATGAGACTAGCTTATTGTTAGGAAAAGGATCTCTAAGCTATTTTGGCCATCGTTACAATTTTGAATTTTTGAGAGGTAATTATCCCGTTTTCATTTTTTTATTATTTAGTGTTATATATATATCGCCAACGTTACAATTTTGAATTTTTTGAGTGGTGTTTTAACTTTTCATTAATTCATTTCTCTCTGTTTTATGACTAAACACTCCTATAACTCCCGAGAGATTTCAGCCCTTGAATTGAATCAAAATTTCATATGCACAAGTCAATTAATTTCTTTATATCCATTTGTCTCGTTTTATCTATTATATTTTTGAATTTTTTTTTGTCTAATTCTATTTGTCACATTATATTTTTAATAAAAAATTAATATGATTTTTTAAGTTTTCAATAAAAATTAAATATTATTTTACTAATTTTGTTACCCTCTTTATTATTTAACACTTTTAATTTCTAAACAAAAATATATTATAGTTATTTGATACCTATAATTATAACATCAATTATCTTTTTTAATCTACATGAGATGATGATATGATCAATTAGAACAGATAAAATAAGACGAATGGAGCATATGTTATTTATAAGATCACAAATATCTTGCATTTAACCATAGTCGTCATCCTTTTTCTCTTCTCTATCTTCCCTTCATGAGAGATAGGGAGAAATAATATTCTTTTTTTTTATTATTCCCTCCGTCTCATTTTATATATTCTAATGTTGACTTTCTAAAAAATTAGCAAAATGTATTCAAAATGATAAACATACAAGAATATTATTGAATTACCTTTATTTAATGAAGTTTATAGTTAGAAAATTCATATTAAATTAGATTATAATAGTAAAATAGTATGTAAAATAATATTAAATATAGAAAGTGGACTTATAAGGCATCCTAAAAATGAATAGCGAATTAGTAATATTTAGATTACTATTATTGTTGTTATTTACTTACTTTTCGTCCATTGAAATCGTGTATCCTTAATAAGTGGAGTTTTATTTGAGATTGTGTATCCTTTACGGTCCCCTTAATAAATGAAACTTTATTTATTTAATACTCCATACCGGGGAGTTTTATCTAAGATTGTGTATCCTCTGTCGTCCTCTTAATAAGTGAAATTTTATTTATTCTATATTTCATCCGCCCACGAAAGATATTTTCGTTCGTTCATAAAAGATAGGTATGTTTGCTTTTTAAAAATAGAATACCACAAAAAAGAATAAAACACCCCTATTTAGTTTACTATATTTATTGAATACTTAAAATATTAAAGGTAAATTAAGAAAAATAGCAAGAAAATTATAATTCCAATTCCAATTATTTGTCTTCTTAACCTCCCTGTTCTTTTCTTTCCACCTCTCTTGTTCAACTACTAGCCGCAGCGGCCGTGACAAGGTTTGTGGAACAACATTTTTTTGTATCCAGACATTTAAGTAATATTTATGGTATTTGGTAATTTATTTCAAAAATAAAAAAGATCACAAATATGCAGCTAAATATAAACGAATAATAAATGATCCTCAATTTCGACTTCCTAAAATACATGTAAATCAATATGTACATTGAAAGATAACACTGATTCTATCTACTCCAATAAATCAGTAAACCCTAAATTCAACCCTAAAGCAAAATTGTTATTGTACTAATTTCCAAGTCAAGTCAACGTGTCCTGCTCTTGTCTTGTTAGGTGCAAAGCATTCTCTTGTTAATAATATTGTGCTGATTTTGTCTCATCAAATGAGGCTTAAGTTTATTGACATCAGATTGTTGAACTGGCTTTAGGAAAAACTCTTGAGCCCCTTGCTCCAAGCAACTGTTTATTCTCGACGGAATATTCTCCGATGACATTATCACTACCGGAATYTCCTTTAACGTTTCCGATTCCTGAAAAATAATAATTTAATCAAAATATCATTAGCTATATTCTTTGTTGATATTAATATAAATAAACATATAATTAAAAAATTCCAAGTACCTTGATTTTTCTTAGAAGCTCGTAACCGGTCAGCGCTGGCATAGAGTAATCTGTGATGATCAGATTTATTTCTACTTTCTGCTGGACATGAAAATCAATTACTAATTATTATTTATTTATTTATAAAAATTTTTTGAAAATAAGTGGAGTAATTAATTCTTATACATACATGATGATTCGAATTTGAATTTGTGTTTGGATTTGAATTTTCATTGTCAATCAATCCCAGAAATTCTAGAGCCTTCACCCCAGATTCCACAGAAGTAACTGCACATAATTAGTACACCAAAATTAATAAATTAAATACACCATTGATTTAATTAGAAAAAGACTTAAAAAATAAAAATAAAATTTGAATTCAATTAATCACCTTGATAGGAAGAAGTCTTGAGGAGCCTCTCAATCAGCTTTCTATCGATAATGCTATCATCAACTGCTAGCACGTGAAACGGCGCCGTTTCTACTCCACTCATTGTCTATGATATGATATGTAATTGAAGAAAAATCAAAATTAGAAATTTGAGGAGAAATAGAATGGTAGGTGTGTTAGGGGTGTTTGATGAGGAGTAATATATATATATATGATGAGGTGGGTGTGGATAATAAAGAGATTATCATGAAAGATATGAACCGATTGTAGAGATCAAAGAAATCTCAGACAGGATCCTCAGGATTTTCCTTTTGTCGATTTTTGATACTTTTTGCTTTTCTTGGATTCATTTTTAAAAAGTCGTTGAGATCTCGTAATAAATTATATAAATTTGTAGGGCCCAATGGCTCTTTGGCAAGCCTAAGGCTACAATACTATTTCCCCCTTGACCTTCCTTAATTATTATTATGAAGCTAACGAAAATTACGAAATTATCTCTCCCTCCCACCCAATGCGTGTGCACACGAATTTTGACTCTTTTTTTTTTTTTGTTTAACTGTACTATATAAAATATGGTAAAGAATAAGTCAATATATTATTAATTTTTCAACCTTGTAACCTTTCTTATAATAATAATAATATAAATGATAGAGAATAAATCAAATACTATTTGTCAACCTTACATGCGGTATACTAATAAGGTAAAGGATTTATTCACATGTTTTCACATTATATATGAGAATTTGTTAACGCCGCACAAAAAGGCGAAGAGATGCGAAAGAGTTGAAGAGACCTTTTAAAAATTTTAAACTCTGATGTGCTGATCCATATTGATATGTGGGCCGGGATTCATAGGACTTTGTATCGTGGGATGATTCCTTTATTTAGTTGGGAAGTACGGATAGAGAACGTTTGTATATCGGATACATATTGGATACAATATTCCATATGTTTTAATGTCTGTAATTTTAATGTTGATGTAATATTGAAAAAGTGATATTGTATATTATTATTTTATTTTTTTATTTTTAAATAAATATGATAAATAAAAATATTTGAAACATTAAAAATAATTTAAAAACCTTAAAATGATTAAACAATTAAAAACCTTGCAACTTTTTTATTAAAAAAATTATTTTGAATTTTTTAAATATATTTCGTTTTGATTGAATTCACTTAATTATTGAATTAAAAAATAATAGATTGTATTTTCTTTCTGATTTCATTTATTGATACTGGTACTGCAACTTCGGGTTGAGAACCACAAAACTTGAGTTAAGACCTTCTGGCAAGGAGGACGAGTGAAAAAAGGACAAGACCGCCGCCGACAAGATCTTTACCGATAATTGGCCAAGTGACTTGATCCAATTTTCCGCCAAAAATACTCTCCTCTAGACTATGATTTCCCCTGGCTAATAAGAGAAAGGGCTTAGAAAGTTATAGAAAGGCCTCTAAACCCCTTCTTAGATAAAGGATAAAGAGAAGACGAAAAAGTCATAGTCGGCTCTAAGAGTAGAGTACAACTACTCTTCTTATTCTCTTAAATGAAAAGGGGAATCCATCTTTGTTTTTGGCTCGCAAAAAAAGCTAGGGTCCTGATCGAGAAAGTACTAGGCGACTTGCTTGAAATCTAGCCTTCCTTGAATATGAAAACCTTTTTCAAAATTATAAAATGTTGTTATTTGTTTTTTTATATTTTTTTTAATTTAATTAATTGTTTTATTTATTTTTCAATTAAAATGTATAGTGTACAAATTTTATGTTTTTTATTTATATTTTTTTCAATTTTTTCTTGAGTTCTCTTCATTTTTATTGATTTAAAAAATAATAATAATAACAGGGATGGGCACGAGCATCGCGGGGCTACCAAGTGGGCGCGTCGGATACATGGCCGCTGGAGTAATTCCAGCAGGCATTTGATGGATGGGCAGGTTGTGTGATCGGTGGGCATGCTCTAATATGTCCACTTGTTTAAACAATACGGTCTATGATTATAAATTTATATATATATATATATATATATATATATATATATATATATATATTAGTTTAACACCCGTGTGTTACACAAAATTTATCAAAAATAAATATAATAAATACTTTTCGATCATTATAGAGTTTTTAAATTTAAAAATAAAAAATTCAAAAGATATCCTATTTTCAACCCGTGTCTTGTACCGATTTCTTGTTACTATTTATTAACTATTATTTTTTATTGCTACATAGTTTTTTATTTTAATATTTAGATTAAATTCGTTAATATATTTTTATTTACATACTTAAATAAATTCAAAACTCATCACACGCTTGACCCGGTCTAATTTTTATTAATTAATTAATTATTATTATTATTAAGTATTTTTATATCTTAATGTTTAGATTTTATTTTATAATAACTTTTAGTTACATACTTATAAAAATTTAGAAGATGTCATATTCTCAACCTATGCCACCGGTGTTTAATAAATTTTAATAATAGTTATTATTTTATTAGAATTTATATTTCTTATGTTTATATTGTAATTATTAATAAAGTAGTTACATACTTAAATTTTTTTTTGTATATATATGTGTGTGTGTGTGTGTGTGTGTGTGTGTGTGCGCGCGTGCACGCGCGCACGTTCACACACTAGTGTATTACACGAATTTATCAATAGATAAATATACAAAATATTTGTAATAATTATAACATTTTAAATAAAAATAAAAAATTCAAATGATGTATTCTCTCATCGTGGCTTGTACGTGTTTTATTAATTATTGTTATTATTAAATAATCTTATTTTAAAATTTAAGTTGAAATAATTATTAGTTACATATTTTAAAAAATTCAAAACATGTCATACTCTCAACTCATGTCGAATTGGAATGATCAATATTTATTAATGATATTTTTTATACAAATCTAGATTTTTTTTTTATGTTTAGATTATTACAAATAACTCATAATATACCTATATGGAATATTTAAAATTTCAAAATAGAATAATTTAACTTTTTATTATAAATATAGTTTATTTAATTACTTTCATAATTAAGTTTTTTTATTGTAATTAAAATTATTTCATATGTAATTTTTTATATTAGGAGAATAGAAAAAAAATCTAATTAAATAAAAGAAAAACATTGAGTGGTTAATAAAAGAGAAATATTGAATTTGAGAGAATATAATAAAAGCAAAAGATTAAATTACGCAAGATACAATAAAGAAATTAAATTAGGTATATATTAGGCTTGGATGACACATAAGCAATCGAAGCACTATATATATATATATTTTTTTTTCCAAACGAAGTATGCTAAACAAACACATAGGTTATGAGGGTTTTGCATTAATATATATATATGGGTGACACACACATACACACACACACACACACACACACATATAGGGTTGGGTTCAAATGGAACCATGTCATTATATGTGAACCTAGGGACTCATCTTGACCATTAGATTGGATAATTTTGATGGTTGAGAACATGACATGCCAGCAGGGTATTTATGTAAAATATTGAAATAAAATAATAAAAAGGGTATTTTGGACATATAACAACGTTTATAAAGAGCACTGCATTGCTCTTTAGAAAGCACAACGGATAAAGAAAATAAGGCACTGTGACTGTATACAAAAAAGTATCACAAAATTCGTTTACAATTACTGTCACGTGGGCAAATTCAAAATTTAAAAAAAAAACTCAAATCTTCAACAAACCATAACTTTCTCAATTTTTATTCGTTTTAAATAAGATATATATCAAATTAATCACATTCTCAAGATTTACGATTTAAGATACATATTGCATGTTTAAAAACATAAAAATAAATACATGTAATTAAATTAAAAAACTTAATAGTAAAGCATCGCATATGAATAATATTTAGCAATACAGTGATGTATACAAAAGTACCACTATTTACGAGTAAGAATCTGAATTTTACTATATAACTAGTTCTTTTATAATAAAGTAGCAATACTTTTTTAATATGTTGGCAGTGCTACAAGTTTGACAATCTCAGGAGTGCTTTTCTCATATTGTGGCAGCGCTTTTTTACTACACTAAAACTGCTTTTTTGGCCCAGCTCATAGTAAGCCCCCCAATGCTTAACATTTCTCCATCCCATGAGTTGTTAAAAACTTGGCCCAACATTCAACCCTACCCTTTGCAACATGGGTCAGCCGCCGCCTGTGCAAACCCACCACCGTCCAACCAGCATGCTCTTCATCTCCCAAGCTAACAAGAAATAATAATAATTATTATAATAATCACAAGACTTTTCATTTTTGTTCCCCCTTTTGAAAAATGAAAATAAACAAAACAGGGGCACTCCAAATTCCATGGTGTAAACCAATTATAATAAAATTCAGTGACATACTTGAAATAAGTGCTCTAAAAAATTAAATAATAGAAATCTACTTAAGAACTGCTCACATTAAAAAGAATAAAAAACGAAAGAACAATGGTATTCAAGAACTGGGTTTCGTTAAATGCACACAATACACAGTCACATACAAACAAACAAGCTTCATTTCTGCTGAAACAGCACTTGTGTAATAAGAACAAAATGGCTTTATTTTCAGTATAACAAGAATAAATTAGACAAACCCAAAACAGAAAATAAATAATTATTGAAACAAGTTAATGAGACAAGATATGGATAGAAAGTTGATACCTTGGAGTAGAAAATTGGAGAGAAGAAAAGCAATAGAAAGACCACTCAAATAAAACGCTCTCATGGAGACGCCGGTGATTTGCGCTAGCCACCACCTTCAACTGGTGTGCAACAGCGGCGCAGCCGGCGGCTGTGGCATCATCCGATTCGATGTTGTCGCCGCCTACATACGGCGGTGGGTTCAACCGACTTGAGCCGGCACCGCCCACATACGGCCGTGGGTTCGCCGTTTCGAGGCCATCATCTTGGCCGAGCAGCAGACCAGCCTCCCCACTTCGTCGCCGATTTTGGTGGCCGTGCGTTCTGATTCTGGTGGAGGCGGCAGACAATTGATTTGAGCCGTCTCCGCTCGCATACGACCGTGGTTCGCCGTTTCGAGGCCGTCATCTTGGCCGAGCAGCAGACCAGCCTCCCCACTTC
>BMAC01000994.1:104819-181175 GCA_014905375.1 Phtheirospermum japonicum | reverse complement strand
AAAAAACTCATTTTGGAATATGGGCACTTGTCTAAGTTTTGTTTAACCATATGGCTATTGTCAATTAAATCCGCGTTTTCAGATAGGGCCCTTGATTTTAATAATGTCACACTGAATTAATAATCACTATGGAACTTGACCTCTTCCCAGAGAAGGATTGCATATAAATCAAGAATTGATATTGGCGCGACACAAATTTTAAAATGAATATTTCAAAAAAATACAATCGGATCTCTCGATTCGCTTACAATTTTGGTTTTTGAACATTTAATTTAACACACTTATTGTAGAATATTCAACACCTATCCAAGTGCACCTTGCATGTTGTATCCTATAATTTTATTTATTATTGCATATAGTACATATCATCATATACATATCATCACAAATAATTAAGATTCTAAATCTCAAATTTAAAATCTTAAAATTAAAAAAATAAACCTAAAACAAAAAATCAACCCTAAAAATAGAAAATTCATTCCTAAAATTGAATATTAAACATTTCTATCATATAACTAGTAAAATGATAAATTTTTGTTTGAACCCTAAAATGGAAAATTAAATAAATAAAAATAAAAAACTAAACCTTAAAATGAAAAATTAAACCCTATGAGCTAAAATGTAAAACTAAACCCTAAAATGGAAAAGTAAACATTGAACTCTAAAATTTTATGACATATCATCACGTATAACTGTCATATATCATCACGTATAATTGAGTGATAATAAATTTTTACAAGATGCACCTAGTAAGATACACTTAATAAATTGCCGAATAATGAGTATTATGAACATTTACATGTTTGCGATAATGTATAACTTTTTTTTTTATCTTTAATAATTAGTAGAAATGCTATTAAAAACACATAAAAGAAATTAAATCAATACTTTGCCTTTAGTCTAAAACTATGAAGCACTGATACTGGTGGTACGGGACACTGGTACGATACGATACGATATGATACGATACGGGTACGCATATACGTCATATGTTGAAATTTTAAGGATACGGGTACGGTATATATATATATATATATATATGTATAAAACTAAAAAAACTAAAATTTCATAAATATTTAAATTTCAAATGTGATAAGTTTAAAAAATATGTGAAACGAGTAAATTATTTTATACAATAAAAATACTATTTTATTTTTTTTCTGAAACCTATAAACATTTGTACTATCTCTCACAATTTGTGGTTTCATATTAGGATGAATTAAAATTCTTATTACTTCATTAAATCTAGGAGTTAGGACGGTCAATTTTTTTTTTAAAACACCGACACTTTATGGGTACGTATTAATACGTGTCCGCATAAGTGTCGTATTCGGTGCGGGTACGGCATCCTAGTAGAAGTATCCGTGCTTCATAAGTCTAAAATTATTTTTTGACCTCGTAAATATTCCTAAACATTAAATGTCAATATCCACTCTCATTACGGGGATTTTTTCAAATTTTTTAATAAAAATATTAAAACAAATATATTAAAGAATTCGAAAATGAGTGAGCACATGTCATACTTGTGGCATGCTATTGCTTGCTTACTGTAATTTGTCCTTGAGCTTGACAAAGAGGCAGAGTATCTATTTATTTTAATAAAAGATCCTAACTAATTTTTTAAACTATTGAATCCAAGAAAGAGCAAGTAAAGTACAGTACATTGCTTACTCTGCACTTTAAAAATCAACGTAAGAAAATCCACAAGATTCTATTGGGATTTATCTAATCTTTCCAATCTCTTCATATCTTTAATGATCTCTTTCCCATATTCAATCACATAACCACCACTCCATATATATTCCCCCATTATTCCTCATCACCACCACCAATATAATACCTTACCATCCTCTATTCTTATCCCAATTTCTCAATCTCAAAAACAATGATCACTGGAATGGGCACCGAAACGGCGCCGTTTCATGTATTAGCAGTTGATGATAGCATAATTGATAGAAAATTGATTGAGAGGCTCCTCAAGACTTCTTCTTATCAAGGTGATTTTTCTTTTTTCACTAATTAATTATGTGTTTCTTTAATTTAACTTAATTTAATTTTAAGTTTTTATGTGCTAATTAACTCATTGTGTTATATGATAATATATATTCAGTTACTGCTGTGGATTCTGGAATCAAGGCTCTCGAGTTTCTGGGATTGCTTGATGATGACAACACTAATTCAACTACCACAAGGAATTGTGATGTATGATTTTTATTCTATTTAATTAGTCTTTATTTGTTCTAATTATTTCAAATCAAAACATTTGAGCTAATCATCATCAATAATTTATTTGCAGAAAGTAGAAATAAATCTGATCATCACAGATTACTCTATGCCAGCGCTGACCGGTTACGAGCTTCTAAGAAAAATCAAGGTACTTGGGATTTTTTAATTATATGTTTATTTATATTAATATCAACAAAGAATATAGCTAATGATATTTTGATTAAATTATTATTTTTCAGGAATCGGAAACGTTAAAGGARATTCCGGTAGTGATAATGTCATCGGAGAATATTCCGTCGAGAATAAACAGTTGCTTGGAGCAAGGGGCTCAAGAGTTTTTCCTAAAGCCAGTTCAACAATCTGATGTCAATAAACTTAGGCCTCATTTGATGAGACAAAATCAGCACAATATTACTAAAAAGAGAAAGGCTTTGGATCTGGAAGAATGCTTTTCACCTGACAGGACTAGAGCAAGATATAATGACTTGGAATTAGTACAATAATTAGAATTTTTCATTAGTATTTTTAAAAAAATGAAAAAAGAAGAAGTAAGATTTCCTCCTTTTTGTCCTGTTTTTGGAGGTAAATAGGCATGCTAATTCTATTATAGGTTAGTTATATTAGGTTATTATTGATTGAGAATAGATAGATCGGTGTAACCTTGTGTGTAGATATAATTTTGAAAAGAGAAAATACATTTCTGATCTTTTTATTCAAGGTACTTGTTACAGGCTTCTCTGGAATTAAAGCTACAATTATCTTTATTGGAAAACCCTTCAAACGTAAATCCATTCATGATTACTATTAAACAAAGAACCATTAGATTTTTAATAAAGAAAAGCTACAAATTCTATATTTCCATTATTTCTTTATCTCTATTTTAAGCCATAGAAATTAAATACTCAGGTCTAAATGATTTATAATTTACTAAGCATTTTAAATCGGAGCATCAGAGGATACTAATCCAATAATCGTTATTTTTATTTTTAATTTCTTAGTTTCTCTTCCTTTTTCATTTTTTTTTAAAGAATTCTACTGACAGAAAAGAAATGATGACTAAGAGAGGTAGGCACGTATTCAAATTAATTAGAACCCTTTGGTTCCACCAACAGGTCATGCTATCAATAAAATGAGCCATAGATTTATTAGATTTATTAATGCAGAATCTCAACATAATCTCAATTATTGACATGGTGGAGACTTTTTACATAGTTTAGAATTATTTCTGATACAGAGATCAACTTTTTTCCAATTAGCTTCCCCAATCATCCCTTCTGTTAAGTCCAACTGTCATAAATTTAATATTCCTCTCTTTTGGCATTTTTATTGTGGTTCACCGTTGTAGTAGGGAAAAAAAGCTCATACTCTCACCCACACCACCTAAAAATGAATAATAATAATAATAATAATAATAATAATTAAAGGAAAACGATGTAAGAAATTACAGAGAAAAAAAAATGTGTATACACGTATATATACATGTAACTTGACCAAGTGTGTTAGAAATAGGGATGTAATCGAGCCGAGTATAGCCGAACACTGTCGGGTAGAGCTCGAGCTCGACTACAAAACTCGAAGCTCCGAGCCGAGCCGAATACTGTCAGGCTCGAGCTCGACTACAAAACTCGAAGCTCGAGCTCAAACGATCTCAATTTTCTGAATCTCGAGCTCGGCTCGGCTCGAGTTACATAATATTAATAAAAAAAACTAAAAAGTATAAAATAAATACTTAATATTAATTTTTTATTAGATATTTAGGGATTATATGTAAATAAGTAAGCATAATAAGGATAAAATGCTAAATCTAGCAACGCTCGATTAGGCTCGCGAGTATATCGAGTCAAGTATCACTGCGCTCGATACATAATTGAGTAGCTCGAGCTCGAACTCGATTAACTTCGAGTCGAAGTCGATCCCGAGTAGTTCACGAGACGGCTCGACTCACTTACACCCCTAGTTAGAAATAGGCTCTTTCCATGTTTTTAATACTATATAGAATTTGGAATATAAAACCATCTATGACTATTTGTTTTTTTTTTTTGAATAATTCCCTTTCTTGGTTGACAGCGCCATAATTCTATTTGAAATTAATCTTAGTTGTGCTTAATAGCAGTCCAGTTTTGTGTAGAGTTAAGCTGCAATATAATAGGTTGATAACTGGGGTTGTAAGTTCCAATCCAAATATGAAACATTATCTTATTTACCTCAGTTCAACTTGTTTACAAACAACAATAGTGTTGCCAAATTGATGGCTCTCACAAGCGCACTAGCGAAAGAACTTTCAACTTAATTTGTCATTACTAATAATTAGTCAACAATTTGTGACGATTCGTGTATAATAAAAGAAGATTTAGTCACTATAGTTCTCATGAATTTTCATTAGGATAGATTGCACACAGTAACAAAATCTTCAAAAACAATATTTGTAGTGGCAAGACTAAGATTCTTGATACATCACTTATTAACTCTGGTCAAGTCTGTGTTTTCAATTTTTATTGGTGTGAGCCCTAGTAGACTAGGTACACTACTAGAACTACATGACACAACTTATTCAACTTCTCCATATTATTAGTCAAGAACACAAAATAAAATAAAAATGGAGCATCACATTTTAAAAGCAAATTCTCCCAATATATTATTCTATAATGAAACACCTTACAAGTAAACATATCATCATACATCTCCAATAAAGTGAAAAAGTACATTCCAATCCATTCATGAGTTAACCACAAATTTATCATCAAATATCACCGGACAATGAAAATATAATCAAGGGAATGCATCAAGGCTACAAACTGCATCTCGCTATACCATCAAAATTTCAGAGAGCTAGCTATACTTTACAACACAACATAGGAGAAGAGAGAGAGAGAGAGAGTGATAGAGAAACATGTCCGCTGTTTCTTACCGGAAAAAAAAATAAATAAAAGATATACAAAATGAGTCTACTGATGAGCTTGACCGTGTGGTGGTGGGCCAGGAGGCAGAGGGGGAGGCATCCCAGATGGAAGACCGAAATTCGATGGTGGCATTCCAGGAGCATTAGGATTTCCAGGCTGCAGCAAAGAAAAGTGCAACTGGATTAGCTACAAATAGTGGAAACACACGACACAAGAAAATTCCAGACAGCTCACTTAGACGTGTTTCCCAATTTAGAATACATATTTTCACTTGTTTAATGTTCAAGATTGATTAAAGATGCCTAGGATTCTCTTATGCGCCCGCCTAAGCTCGTAATGCTTCACCTCCACGCTTCGCGGCACATCACACTTTTTAGAACCTTGAATTAAGTGCATTGTTTTAACTCTTCGTGCTGAAGATAAAATTGAATGAGAATACTGCCCTACAATTAAGGAGTATTCTCACCAAACTATATAAAATTCACAAATAGATGTATCACTATGAATTTAGTGATTATCAAACACCCCCTAAAGAGATATTTGTATTCCAAATTAACAGGCATAGAACTCCAGCTGGAATTGCAAAGTGAACTGAAAACTCTAGAGTTTTCAGCAATCGACTCATTAATTCAATCTACAGTTCATTTGTCATCCCAAATTGGTACGCACAACTCAACCAATATTACATATGATTGGGGGAAAAAAGGAAAAAGGAGTTGTCCTACCTTTGTCAAAGTAAAGGGTTTACAACTCCCCACCTGATCTTTAAAATGACCTCCCTATATTCTCGATGACTCATTTAGCAAACAGAACCCCTTTTCAGGGATTTGAGTAATTATAGTCGGATATCTTCCAACAAGAAATTAATCTTGCCATTGTAGGACCATTGTTATATGGAAACGATAATGTGGTTGTTTGAAACTATTGGACAAATTTAAGTAAACACATAAAAAGATAAGAATTTCTTGTTGAAAGATATTCAACTATGACTACTCAAATCTCTAAACAGGTGCTTTATTTGCTAAAAGAACCTTACCAAATGTCCTAATGCGGTTGGAGTCGTTAAAAATAGGGAATTCATTTTGAAGATCATGTGGAAAGTCGGGAACCCCTTACCTTAAACAAAGGCAAGACGCCCCCCTTTTCCAATTATATGGAGTGAGTCGGAATCCTCTTACCTTGACAGAAGTAAGACATCTAGCTTTTCACATTTTCCAATTATATGGAATATTTATTCATAGTTATGACTTGTGTGTGTAAATTTAGAAACAAATATATTGGCCCCGTTTGGTAAAGAGAGCTTTGAGCCAAAATTAGAGGATTGACCAGTCAAATCCTCTAATTGGTATGTTTAGTAAACAGAGGTTACAAGCTTTTGGGGTCCAAAAAGCTAATTTTGAAAAAGCTCAAGATAGGAGCTTTTTGAAAGAGAGGTTTTGAAGATGAATTGAAATGACAAATTTGTCCTCAAATTAACAAAAAAAAATTAGTAAAAATTTTATTTCAATTAAATAATAGTAATAATTATCCAAATTAAATTTATATATTAAAAAATTTACAATTCATAATTTATTTATAAATAATTTTTAAACAATGATTATTGTTCTGTAAAAATTACTTTAATTATTCAATATATTATAAATTTTGTTATTAATAAAAGAAATGCTCAACAATAAATTGTGCAAATGCCCGTCATTTTACACGATCAAACAGCTATCAGCTCCCAAATATTTACCACACACTTTTATACAAACTGCTAATACAATCAGCTATCCGCTAACAGCCAATGCAATCAGCTATCCACTGATTGCCACCATTATATATTTAATTAATGAGTCAAATGCTAAAACCTCTATTAAGTTTTCTATTCACTTTGCAATTCCAGACTCAGTCTCATGCTTCTCAATTTGGAATACAAATCTCTTTAAGGATGATATATAAAAGATTGTATCTTGGAATTCCAATTTTGGCAGCAACACTACTTTCAAAATGATAAATTTATTGGTTAATCTTATCTAGTTTGGTGAGTTCGGCAATAGGGAAATTCCTCTCTTTTTCAGCACACACACACACACACCAAAAAGAAAAAGAAAAAAGAAAAAGGAGAATAAACACCAGTCTAAGGTATATTCGGCATGAGAACAAAGTAACATGAATGCATTTTGGACGTTTTAGTTGGCTCCAAAACTTCCTTTTATAGGCTACATTAGTTTTCCCCATCTCTCTAAAGCATTTTGTAGCTGTCAGCATTCAATTTTGGGAAAGGATTTAGTTATAGCTGATTGCAAGGTGCCTAAGCAAAAATAATGTATTACTTGTCAACCTAATGAATCTATTTATAGTTTGGACTATATCAAATTATATTTCAAAAGTAAATGACAAATTTTATTTCATATTCTAATATTATATCGACAAATCCAATTTTTCCAAGTTCAAACTAAGGTGTTCTCATCTTAATATACCTATGAAAGGATATTATAGATTTCATTGGTAACATTTATATAAAGGTTCATGGAACCATGCATCCATGGAAAGTAGTCTTCAACCTTTTCTAATTATTTTGAAATTCATGATTTTTTTTGTTGTTGTAGTTGTAACTTTCTTGTCTAGTTATTTTTTCCATACATTAGATTGGTCGGAACAGTCGAGTTCCAATTTATTTACTTGGTTCAACAATGAACTCCACAATTTTCAAGGGTATATCACTGGTTCGATCAACAAAAAATATTGCTTAATATTTATGAGTTATTGTGTATTACTTCAAACTTCAAAGTGGTTACCATCATTAAATGCCCAGGCTGCAAACATTACACTCCTCACAATGAACTCAACACAATTATCCAGGTTCACTTTACCACCCAAATCAACTAGACTCCATAAAAAGGAATTTTTTTTCAAAACCAAACATAAATTTCAGTCTTAAAAACACCTTGTTTTTCATAGAATTTAAAACCATTATATTATTTGGATGTTGAGTATATTTCAAATTATAGTTCTCTGCCTATAATTAATTCAATCAGTGCCATACTTAATTAGTTCTCGACATACAGAAAACAAAAAATTAACTCGGAGAGGCCTGATCACGAATCTCTATATATACAAGGATGGGATTACTCCCATCCCCCGACATGTAGCACTAGGTGAAACATCACAAAATTAATAACTCAGGTTACAACATGGCAAGTCAACTTCAAGCTATACACTATGTCACAGCACAGATCTATAACCGCAAACGACAAACAAAAAAGGGAGGTACAATCATTGTAGACTAGATATCCTGGCTTAGTTGATGAATCAAAATAAGAACGCTAAATGTAGATATTTTGCAAGGCAATATAGAAACATTGGCATAAATTTTCGCACCTGGTAATGATTCATTCCTGGCATCATTGGCATCTGCCCAGCTTGCGGCCTGTTGAAGCCCCCGCCTGGTTGATACATTTGATTGCCACCTGGATGCATATTTCCAGGTGGACCCGATACAGAAGGCATGGAATTCATCCCCATAAAGTGGCCTTGCATTGGAGGACCCATTTGATTCATACCACCCTGCATCCCCTATGTAGAGTAAAAAAAATATCATAAGGCACTTTGAAATGATTGAATAGTGTAGAATTCCAACTTTAATTTTCTTACCATTGGACCCGCCATTGAAGACGGCACATTAGAAGACGTATTAAGCGGTTGTAGTTGGGGTGGTGGGCGAGGTAAATGAGGATGTGGTAACAATGGTAAATGCGAAGGAGGTTGCATCTGAGGCATATTTGGTGGCTGCAAGGGCATTGAGGACATTTGCTGGGGTAATCCTTGATGCTGGACTTGTGGAGAATTTTGTTGGTAAGGCTGCTGTTGTTTGCCGACAAGAAGAGATGGATGCGGACCAGGTGGCAGAGGAGGAGCTCCTAAAGGCATTGAAACTGACATAGGTGGCTTTTGATCTCCTTGAGCGGATGAATCGAGGGATGGAATATTGAGCGGCATTGCAACTCCAATCCCTGGGATTGTTCCTTCATTTCTAGCCAGCCCAGGTCCAAATGGTCCAGGAGTTGTGGAAGGCTCAGGCATCTGGAAAGGAACAGAAACACGGCCTACCACAGCAGGGTTCTGCTCACCAAAACCTGCCAAAAGACAATAATAATATTCAAGAAAATGAGGTATAGGAAACTAAAGCTACACTTTTTTTTTGTGGGTGGTGGGTGGAGGGAGGGGAATAATAATCACTTAACATGCGGGAAGAAGAAAAGATCAGTCTCCAGATACACAAAGATCCAATCAAAATCACTTTTAACAGAAAAAGGTACATTTCGTATGCTAATAAATCTGAAAACGAGAGAACATTTGAAAGATTGTTAAAAGTAAAAATGGGTTCAAAGGTCCATAATGAGGATGTTTATATGATTTCCATAGGTATAAATCCCATGTAATACCATTTGAAAACTTTAAAATGAGCAACTGAGAAGTATTAGAATATGATAATATCCTGAAGAGAATATCAGTGGTAACCTTGATTTTGTCCCAAGTTGAATTTATCACGGGCTGAATCCCCAGGCCTATTTCTGCACCAAAATTTTGTGGCATGATCATTGCCACCACTGCACAAAAACGATTTTGTCAATTGATATATTATCCATCTTATCGCCTTGGATTATAGATACTCCAATCAAATTTATTGAATTCACATATGGAAACTTTACTACAGAGTGATTGAGCTCCCCAACTAACTAGTAGTAAAAGGTGACTACGCACGCAAGTCAATATGTCCAAAACACTCCAAAGTAAAACCAAGCATTCCACAGATATGTGCAACTAGTACACATGCATACACTCTTACCACATGCAAAAACACTGACAGGCAAATATTCTTCACAGATAAATTAATACCTGCAAAGAAGGTATCCAATAGGATGCCATGCAAGATCCCAAACACTGTTATCATGCGCATTCTGTATCTCAACCTGAGGGGTCTCATGCCTGCCCACAGAAAATTTGATGGTTATGACATGAACAATTATCAGAAAATTGCTGCCAACTCCAAACTGACAATGTGACTAATTTCAAGGAATTAGTTGCCTCCTTTTCTAAAAGTTAAAAGAAAATGGTAAAATATATGGGCAAAAATAACAACCAAAGGAAAAATATCAGCATGTCATGTTTTCCTTCTCAACATCATCCATTGATCTATTTCTAAGAAAAGGGCTTCGCAAAGGGGGTTAGAGTAGTACACAAAAATGTTTTCAAGTATCAAAGGTGAAAATGTCCAGGATTCAGTTTTGATATTCAATTATGTGGAGATTTACTCTCTGAATTTCCACTACGGAAATGAGGAATACAAAAGGAGAAGTCATCCAAATGATGTCCATGTAACATTACTACATACTTGCCAGTCTCTTATAAAAGTGTGTGTAGTGTGAAATAGAGCAAAAGGATATCTCTGGTTCCGACAAAAGCATTGATCTTAGCTCTCATTCCAAATAAAAAAGGAGGGAAAAAAATAAAAGTGGGTACATGCTTCAAAACTTATTCAACGTTACTTATCATTTTCCAAAGGTCTGAACATAGTAAAAGAGACAAATAATGGGAAGTTATCTGACAATCGCCTAAAGACTTGTACTTCTAATTTCTAAAACTTTGCAACAAGGTGAAACTGAACTATTTCAAGGAATAAGGCAAAGAGTTTACCCAACCAGCCAATGGAAAATTGATCCGTCAAAACTCCCACTAACAAAGTATTCCTCATGAAATGGATGCCAAGCCAATGCTGTGACAGTGAAAAAATAAATGCATCATAAGCACCAAACGGACACCGAAAGGCAGAATAAAGAAGAGCATACTAAGATCCACAGACACTACAAGAAAAGACAAATATTATAAGTACAATAAAAAGGAGAAACAATCTTAAACTTATGCACAACAATAAATAGAATGACTAAATGAAAGGCAAGGCCTGCATGATCAAAAGCATTAATAGGTCATTAGAATTCTCCAGATATTGGAACAGCTTAATTTATTTGCTTTAGGAAGGCTTTCTCCCAAAGACATCTTTTTTTATACCTTTGAGATACCATAGCCATGTAACTAAATCTCACTTCAAATGTCCTAAACTTAAGAGTACCCAGTTAGAATCTCCATGCATCAGTAGCTTTTACTTTTCAATTTTCATAATAACCATCAAGGAGAAGTGCCCTACTTCGGATGAACCATATCCTTGCAGTTAAGGAGCATAATGCAACTATTTATGTACATGGCATCTGAAAGTCATTAAGTGATTAAGTTGAGTAAAAACTTCTAGTAGTCTTTAGATCCAATAAAATGTACAGTATGTATTCAGCAGGTAAAGTAAGAGATATCTAATAAGACAAAAGTACTTCCATACCAGTGACATCCTTCCGATGCCCACGAAAAGATTCAAGCTCCTTCATGGCCCGTATATCATAGAGCTACAAACAAAGAGGATCATCAAGTCTTGGGGAGAAAGAATTGTTTCAGATAGAAAATGAGCATGTGAAAACAAAAAACTTAAGTTCAACGGTCAATTTAGAAGCACCAAGACATTTAGGTCTACCTTGATAATTTGATCCTTCGAAGCTGTTAAAACCCAGTTGCCATTTTGATTCCATTTCACGCAAAGAACCGTATTCTTGTGACCATGACTGCAAAAGCACAGATATTATGCTATTAGATTTAAAAGAACCAGCTAGAGTCATGATTTGATAAACTGAAGGAATAACACTGGTGGTTACTCACAACGAACTGAGCTCTCTCCCTGACTTAGCATCCCAGAGTTTGACAAGGTTGTCTTTCCCACCTATGAAAATAGCAATGAAAAGTATAAATAATGGATTCCAGAACTAGAGAACTACTCAATACACATGAACTAATAAGGAACGCACCGGAAACCAATAATGACTTGGTAGGATGCCAGTCAACACACTTTACATCCCAACCATGGCCTGCCTGAGTTCAAAGGACACAATAAAAAATCTTAGGTTATATTTTGCACCCATATCATCGTAGAACTGATGAATAAACGAATTATTCATCGAATGTAACAAATCAGGAACAATATATACATCATCATGAGGGCGGAAGGCCATAGATCACCAAACATTTGAAAAGTTAAGTCAAATAAGTTCATGATATTACTATCAAGGGCAGCAAGTCAATCAGATTTCAAAGAACATCATACACAGAAATATCTTTTTACTTATGATTAGGCTGGATCTATTACTGCAAGAATAGTTCAACTAACTTCTTCCACAGCTGAAGGATACTGACAAATAAATTAATTATAAAAAAATCATACATTCAAATTAGAATCAAAATTTGCTCATTTGCTAGGATAAATGACATATTTCCTTTTTAATATTATAATAATTACAGCTAAGTAGCTATACTTATAAAAATATGTATCGAATTTAAACAGCTAGGGTTCTACTGTAGTTAGCCAAATTTGATAATGCATAGGGGGTGACCTATACAGGTGAGTTAAGCAATTCAAGATCTTTTTGGAGTTCGGCAAGAAGTATTTTCCTCTTATTATGGAGCGGCATTCATGTTCTTCCCGGTACAGTTGATAGAATAAAAATGCCTTTCTTAATACGGCCTATATGAAACTTTTGCTTTGTTCTCTCATTGGAGTCAGAAACCAAGAACAATTTCAACATACAAGATTTACTCTAAAACCATAAATAATCCTTAAAAGAATCAAAATCAGGACATCACCAGTTAATGAGCGCTCCTCCTGACACCTGGCGAAGTCCCAAACTTTAACAGTAGTGTCATCAGAACAGGAGCAGAACTTCAAATCTGTCCTACAGAAACTGGTTGGAAGGTAAAAAAAGTTAGAATGTTTATCTCAAAAAAATAAATAAATAATAATAATAATAATTAATTAATTAATTAATGTCATCATGGGAAGATAAAAGTACAATGTTTATCACGTAGTATAAAAGGTTCCTGACGTATTTTCGTTATCAATACAGTCAGTCATATTTCTCCCCAGCCGAAAAGATAAACAGGCAAGGATTGCAAGATAATATAGAAAACAATGAAAAACACAGGAGAAATGAAACCTGGGCATGAGATACAGATAGAGAGACAGACATTTGTACAACCAGCTTTAAGCAAGTTATTATACCTTAAGCCACGAACTGATTCTTTATGTGCAGATTTATTAGCTTTCACATTATTCATGTTATTTTGCCAGTACCTGCAACCAGGTAACAATATCATTTCGCCAGCCAAACTACTAAATAAAAGCTTGATAGTTTGCCAAAAATTGAAATTACTTTATGGCGCCACCATCATCCCCAGTGACCATCCAGTTCTCGTTATAACTCCATATCATAGATCTGACAGCTTGCTCATGGGCCTGCATACAAGTAATATTCTTATGGATCTCTCTTGGCATCTAAAATATTAAACAGCATGAAACAGGTAATTATAATACCTGCAGTATCATTTCAAAATTAAAGGACTGGCCATTCCACAGAGTGAATTCCCCACTTTGAGATCCAGTAATAAGGCGTCTCCCACTCGGGGTCCACTGTTAATAGATTTTGATCCAAACATATTAAACCAGAATGGGATAAACTTTGTATCAACCCCGTCTAGGGTTCCAAGATAGGATGTTTTTGGGCTCAAGTCTTAACAATATAACAAAAAAGGAACAGCATAGAACTCACCAACACTCGATTGATTGAACATCGGTTTTTGTTCAATGATGTATGTACAAACTTCGTCGCAAAACTAGTGGATGGGTTATCTAAGTAAGCTACATTAGGCAACATCTGCACCAATGATAAACAAAGAAGAGAAAATGAATAGCATCAGCAATAGGTCTCAGGTACGTTCAAAAAAAAAAAAAAAGAAATGTGATTGTTCCTGTTCAATTAAGAAAAGTTCATGGTAGAAAAATAAACTGATAAAGGACATGATGCCCATTTTTTAACATAAGTATAAAGAAGGTAGTTCTTAGGCGAATAACAAACATCAATAGCTGCTGCTGGGTTAGGTTGCAATATTGTCCTATCCCTTGAATCTCGCTGGAACATGCGTATCTGCCAAAGAACAAGACAAAGGAACTTTGAATCAACGATGCTTCAAAGTTTCCAAACTCCAAATAAACAATTAAATTGCAATTTCTATATCGAACTGAAAAACAAATTGAAAAGGCACACATAACAACGCTAATCCAAGACAAACAATGCAGTTCTCAGACCACATGTCTCCTATGACAACATATCTGGGCGTGAACAAAGTGCATAAATTAAAAATATATATATTGGAAAAGAAAACATCATCATATAGCAAACTCACAGACCACATCTAGTCTGCCAGATTTTATTCTCAATTCACATCAGTTGTATCTGCCCATCAACTACCCGTTCCAACCAAATAAAAACTTAGAGTTACTCACTTCCCTTCTTATACATATGCATGGAATACAGGAACTACCAGTCTGCAGACTCACATATCCTCAATAGCTTCTTTCCAGTGCTTCACACCTAGTATTCAATTTAAATAAGATCATATATCTACGCATACAGCTATCTAGCTGAAGGTACTTGTGACCTGAATGACGAGCTCCTAATACTTCCATCCAAGAGCATTTCAGTCAAGGATAAGATAACGGGCATACTATATTTGCTCAGATAAGGGATCAGTAAGGCTGATTTATAGCAGTCTTTAGTTATCAAGTACAAGAAGCTAGAAACTATGTTGAAGGTAAAAAGTAGAAATAAATACAAACTGGCACTTCAAAATAACTCATTACAAACCCTGGAGTCACCTCCTTACCCTCAGTTAAACATTCATATTAACATACTAACAATATGCAAAGGAAAAACAAACCAAACATCACCTGCATATATCGTACAACAGTGCTTGTATAGTCAACGGCCCGTCTTTGTCCAATTTTTCTCATCCTTTTTGCAGCAAAACTGTCAGCATGAGCTGCAACACATTTAGAAGAGTAAGGTCTACAACCGCTATAAACAAGCCTACATTAAGTCAACTATATCCCTCACACTAGTGGCATTCCCATGTTTACAGTTTACTTTCCCCAGTAAAGTAAGTTCGGTTTGGGCTAGCAATATCATAATATGACTACATCTAAGTAACTAAATGTATCTGTTCAAAACAAAATTCTCTTGTGAGTTTGGCAAACGTTTAATCTGCTCCGGTAGGAACTAGTCTAAACCTGTTTATGGGCTCCTAGTTTCAATAACCACGGGATAAAGTAAGGCGTGAAATTGGAGAACTCCAACCAGAGCTAAATTGAGCAGGCATTTAATAAAGTGGAAATGCAATTTGAACATTCGCAGCCAGTCTCTAGAAGAAAAAAATACGCTCTCACAAATACACTTTGGCTTTTCTACCTCAAACGTATAAGCACTCCATAAAAATAATCCGTAGTACCCCCTAAATCTTCTCAGTGATCTAAAGGCACAAATAGATTAAAAAAAATTGCAATTCTGACCATCATAAGGCGGCTGGCCGGGGAAAGGAGGCTGGGCAGGCGGGTGCTGCTGCTGCTGTTGGTGGTGGTGGTGATGGTGAAAATCAGGTGGAGGAGGATTAAGTGTAGTTGAGGAAGCCGAGGGCTGCCGCATTATCTGCGACGGCGGTGGGCCGGGTGGAGGGTGTGGGCCGCGAGGGAAGTCGTGCGGCTGTTGTTGGTGGTGGTGGAATTGGTGAGCATTTGGGTGCTGCTGCTGTGGCGGCGGAGGCAATGGTGGTCCCGGCGGCGGGCGCTGGTGCTGGTGATGCTGAGGATCTCCACCGTACATCATTGGATAACTGAGGTGGGACTGTGAGCGGGAAAAAGGAGCTTCCGGGGATCTAATTTTTAGGGTTTTAAGGTTTTGGGGGAGTAGGAAATTCGGGAAGATTTGACGATGATATTATTGCAGTATTGATTTCGTTCTGCCAGAACATTTCTTATAGTGAGTTACAATTTTGCCCCTGTTGTGTAGCCTCCATGAATCGATGGTTCACGGTTTGAATCGGCAGTTTACGCTTTAAATTATCGGTTGGATTTGTTAAGAAATGACAAACCGTAATCGAACCGTGAAATCAATCGGTTGTCGGTGGTTAACCCGCCGGTTCACGGTTCAATTTGACCGATTTTGCCGATTTATTTATTGGAATTTTTAAATTTTTAAAACAAATTTTTTTGGTTTTTTTCCCTATATTTATTTTTAATATTATTAAAAAAATATATATTAGGTTAAGTGACCAAGTAGAAATAACACTTTGAATTATTTCAAAAAACATTAAAAAGAAATTAAACGTGAACTATTTAAAATATTTGGAGTTCAAATAGAATATTTGAAAATTTTGAAGCTAAAATTTTTTATTTTTCTATTATTATATATATATATTTTTTAAATGTATGGGGTTAAATGAGAAAATAGAATTAACACTCTGAAATTTTGAATTAATTAAAAAAATTGAATCATTTAAAATATTTGAAATTAAATAAAAAAATTATATTAGAATATTTGAAATTTTGAAGTTACGTACGAAAATAGAAATAACACTTTTAATAGTTTTTTAAAAAATTGGACTTGAACTATTTTCAAATATTTGAAATTAAAATTTGAGATTTTAATTTCAAATAATTAAATTACGTATCCCTTGCCTTAGGAAACAAATTCTATGTATTTATCAATTACCTTATGAATCGAAAGCGGTGGTGCGGGGGGTTTCATGATCATCCACCCTCATCCATTTGCCAACTCGTTGCTAGATCTCGTATCATAATACGTCTCGTTCTCTTCGTCTTCACTAAAAATATTTTTTTGTTAGCGTCGGTCGGCGTTGACCCAATCATGCGATAACATTTGATACTCGAGATTGTGAGGTCTAATGTTAGATCATCGCGGGTCGAGCATGTATCCTCCTTCACTGAATGTTTGTTCGACTAAAACGGTTGGTACGGGAACGGTCAATATCTCCTTAGCAATGATGTTAACAACGGGATAAAGTGATTTCCTCGATATCCACAAATTCAAATATCAAACTCGCTGTCGGCTTCATTTTCCCCCAACATTCCGTACTCAAAAGTCGTTGTTAGATAAGTTTCAAGTTCTCAATAAGGGTTAGAATCGAATGAGTAACACGAACGCTACATTCGTGATTTCTGTTGTTTTATAAAATCCTGAAATCTCTCAATTTCATCGTCGCCGTCACCACTTTACTAAGATTACCACTTCTAGTAGAAGTTTATCGCCAATAAGTACTCATAGGAAGAAGACCATCAAATTTTATACTATATTCTTTATATATATCACATAAAGACTTTTTCACATTTTGAATAATATTTTCAACAGAATAATATTAGAACTCTTCAAACGGCAATGACGAATCATAATAACTGTTAAGATAAATTTCTAAACCACTTACTCTGTTATTAGGATCTAATAATATAGCAACTAAAAATATATTTGGAATTTAATAAAAATACTTCAACCATTCTCGTTTCATAAAAACAACACACTCTTCCAATCGTTCATTTTTCATGCACTCCCTGAAGATGATTGCAATTTTAACACAATATTCAACATCAATGTGAGAAGTATGTAATAAACATCAGAAAATAAATTAAAAGCATCATCATACACCTTTAAAAGTTTTTTCAAATAATTGCATGTAGTCCATTAGTTTGTATATAACATAATTCCAGTTTGTTGTTGGTTAAAAAATGAACTCTCTATACGAATATGTATTTATATGTAGAGTTCTAACGGGTAGGCACATCGGTTGAAAAGGCTTTTCCTTCAAATCCTTTTTCCATACAAAATCTCACTCATTTTCGTTGCAGAGATTTATTTATATAAATATACATGACTGTCATTTTAATATGAGAAAGCTCAATTTTCAAAGTATTCAAACCATCTTCAGCACACAAATTCAAAATATGACATATCTAATATGAAAAACAAGCAATTAATAGATAGTTTACAAATACTAATAAGCTCATTAATACTCGTCGTATTTGGAGTAACATTATCAAATGAAATAGAAAATATTTTTGCAACTAGACCATATTCTTGACAAATCATATGAATTAATTGACAAATATTATGCACATTGAGGAGGTTTAAAGTCTCTAAATGCAAGCAAATATTTTTGTAAAGTCCACGACTTATCAACCCAATGACATGTAACACACATGTAAGAGTTTAGTTCCCAATGATCGCTCTAAACATCCGAGCAAATTGAAACTTTGTCTGGTAAACTAGAAAATTCATTACATAAGTTTAACTTATACCCACTAGCAAGTTTTTTAATATCACGAGTAATGGTAGAGCGTGAGACTCTCGTACTCGATGGATTAAAAGAAAGTTAGGTGAACTTTTTATATAAATTATCACTGACAGGGTTAAAAGGAAGAGGCCTAGAAGAAACAAATTTTAGCGCCGGAATATGTAAATAAAGAAGAGGAGTTTGTACTTACTTGTCCACCTTGTAGTTGTGTTTGAGTCTTATCAATACCGGCTCTGTTGGGGTGTTTGTTGTTGAGATGGTTGCGCATATTGCTTTGTACATATTTGTGTGTGATTTTTGTATGTTTTCGTGTCTTTTCTTTGTGTGCTTTAGTCGAATTTTAGTCTTATTTTGTCCCATTTTTCCTTATTTTGCGTTTTCATAGCGTTTGTCGTGTTTTTAGTATTTCTTGTATTTCTCTCTTACTTTTTGTAGATTTTTATGTTATATTAATTTTCTTTGTTTTAGGTTTGTCGATCGAGCCCAATAGCATTCCCGAGAATCAAAACTAGCTCGATTTGACGAAAATACGACTTGAAACCGCGAAGCACAACCATCGATCGATGCCCAATCGACGCGCCATCGACGGGTCTAATTTTTAGCATCGGTGGCCAGGCCATTTTGGGCAAAAATGACTATTTTGGATGAGAACTTAATCTTAATTAGTAAAATATGGATTTTTAAGCATTGTTTGGATTTTGGATGAGAACTTAATCTTAATTCGTGTAATTCCTCGTTTGGACGATGAAACCTACCATGGTTTATGAGTAAGCTTTTCATTTTTCTTTCTTTGACTATTATAATTTCTTGTTTGTTTTCTTTATGAGTTTTTATTGGGTTTGTGATGCTCTTGTTTTAGTAGTTGGTTTTCTTGAATTGTCTCATCGTTTTAAGTTATAGGATTCCTAAAAATTTAAATGATAGTATTTTTTGTTCTTAAAAGCTCATTTTCCATAGTCGTCTTCAAGCTTATCTTTAATCATGTTCATGCTTGTTTTAAGTTTGTGTTATTGGATTTCTTGATGATTATATGTTAGAATTCATGGGTCTAGTGCCTATATGAGTTTAGAACCATCAATTGGCATTGCTGGGTGTTTAATTTACAAATTGGGATTGACACCCCTAAGTTGTAGATTAAGTGTTCAATCAAATACCAATTGATCGTCCAGACAAATCTAGAGCCCTAAACTCCCGTTTCATTAATCTTTTCAATGCTCTTGATCTCACTACTCATTATTTAAATCACCGTCTTGGATATTATAACTTTAAAAAGTAAATTTTGATCATATGTTTAGCATAGTTTTTTCTTTCTTTTATAATTCGTGACTCAAACACAAAATTTCCTTCCGACTAGTCTTCCTCGAGAGATTCAACTCGAGTCAAGCTTTCCACTTACAATTGCTTCGTTCTCTTGCGGATAAATTTTTTTATAATAAAAAGTAAGTGCAAAATCTTCGATTCAAAATTTGGCGTCGTTGCCGGGGAAGGCTAAAGTTTGTATTTTTATTCTTGCTCTTTGTGGCCTTTGTTTGTGTTTTTACTTGTTTCGTTTCTGTATCGTGTTTGTTTGTGATTTTTCTTTTTATTTATTTTTGTTATCTCCCACCGGTACGTTTAGTCTCACTATTGAATGTTGTGTGTGCAAGGTACATCGACGACCTCCACTGCATCCCTTGAGATCTGCGACTTGAAAAAAAAATTAAAAAAATAAAAGAAAAGAGATGCCCAATTATCGAGCGTATCCATCGTATGGCAATCCGTACACTCCTCGTGCCCCTTGACCAGTCATTCCATTGAGCCCTGCAATGCGAGAGTATGATATTTACGATTTATACTTTGAACAACTCTCAATTTTCCATGGTCTACCGAGCGAGGATCCGCTTAAGTTCGTTCACGAGTACGATGCCATCACCCAAACTTTCTCTCTTTAAGGCCTTATGAAGGATCAACTAATGATGCGACTCTTCGTCTACACGTTAAAGGATCGAGCAAGAACATGATTGACAAATTTAGAGCCTGAGAACATGGGAGGAAGCCTACGATCAGTTCATGGGAACATTATACTCACCTCAACCCGAACCTCAAGATCATAATGGAGCGATCGATGGGCCCCGTCTTTGAATTCATACAATTTGAGCCACAATAACCCATGTGCTCCACCTGATCACTACGATCCTTGTTTTGGCCCTCACGCCCCACCACATGGTTCCTACCGCCCGATCTTTAATGGTTCTTATGCCCCACTTGAATATTCTTATAATCCAGGCTTTAACCCCTCAGACATCCCACATGCCTTCAATTCTTTTAACGTGAGATATGATTAGAATGCTCCACCCAATTCCTATTCTTCGAGCTACTACCCGTTTGCTCTACCTACCTCAAATTCCTATGATTTAAGTTTTGAGCCTTATGTCCCCCTACCGAATATCATGATTTGAGATATAATGATTCATATGCCCCCCACGAATCATATTCTTATAATTTGAGCTATGATTATCAACCCTTGCCCCCGTCATGTAACAATCCATGCTACAATCATCAAACCATACTCACTTCACCCATAAAAGTTCATGAAGCTCGCAATGAGGTAAACCGACTTCGTTTAAATGAGGTGCCAATTTTTGATGTGGTGGATCCCACCTTGGATGTTGGTGATTCGAGCTTAAACGCCCATTTGGGAGAGGTGTATAAAGAGGTAGAGATTGAGTATTTGGTTGAGTGCATCGCCCCTATTGTGCTTTTTGACAAAGTTTTGGACAAGAGTGTAGGGGCGTTGCCTTTGGAAATCCCGGAGGATGTTGGAGATTCGAGCTTACTTGCTCCTTGTGAAGCTGGTGGAGTTGGGGTGCCGGTTTTGGATGAGGTTGAGCTTATCGAGCCTCATTTTGCGCCGCCCTATACATTGTTGAAACTTAACTTTGAGGTGGTGGAAGAGATAGTTGAGAAGGAGCCCAATCCCCCTTCCATATGCATGAATAATGCATTTCGTGTTTTTCAGATTGTTGAGGTGGTGATCGAGGAAATGAAGGAGCTTGGATTGGTTGATGGTCGTTCTGTTTGTTTGACGGACTTTCTAGTTATTCCGGTGACCGAACCTCACTCCACACTCCGTTCAACCTTCAATCTCTTCTCGGTGATCGACTACTCGCATTTTTGGCCTCCGAAGCTAGTTGAATTTTTCATTTCTCTCATCCTAGAACTTTCTTTCGGTGGCCGCCTTGGTGATTGTCATCGCCGGTTGTTGCTCTTGGAGAACACCAAGGCTTGGCACGATCGTGATATTTTCTTAGATCTTAAATAGCGTAACTCGTATAAGTTGTCGAGCTTTAGGCGTTGAACAAGTGTTTCTTGGGAGGTAACTCAAGTTCTTTCTTTTATTTTCTCTTCTTTTTGATATCTCGGGAGGATCGAACACAATTTGAGACTCGTTTAAGCATACCCGGAGGCATTTTCTGAAGGATCCAAGGTTTGGCTCAAGGGACGGCGCTCAAAGGAGCGAAAACAACGCCCTACAAAATTCTCGTTAATTGATGCATGCATCGATGCACGATTGACGAAGTATTTTTGCCCGCATCGGTGACATGTCAATGATGTGTTGATCGACGCAAAACTCTTTGTTGTCCCCGTCGATCGACGCCCAATTCTCTGTCGTCCACGTCGACAGTGCATCGATCGACGCCTAATCGATGCAAGACTCTACGTCCTTCTCATCGATGGACCATCGATCGATGCCTAATCAACGTGCCCTCCATGAGCCGCCTGACCCGACCCGTTTACCTTGACCCGGCCTTTCAAAAAAAAAGAAGAGTACACAAAATAAAAAAAAACTACATGTCAAAATTTTCTCATACATTTTCTTGCTCCTTTTTATCATGTTTTCAAATAAAAGTTACAAAGAAAATTGAAAATTTCCAAAATAAATAATTAATTAATTAAAAGAAAAATCGCCTCTCGTTTTCTTTTAAAAAAACTTGAAAATCTCCAAAAATACAAAAACACTTTTCTTTTGTACATTTTGATGTTTTTATTTTTATGTTCGAGTTTTTTGTGTTTGTTTTTCTCCACTTACTACTTTTTGTAGGTTCCTCTCGACTCGACCGCCCATTGGATGTCACTTCACGCTCGACTTATCATCACAAGTGCGACTCTAGGGACATATCTCTCTCTTCTCTTTTACCATATTTTTTCTTGTTTTATGTGCAATATAGGCATTGCGTGGTTTAAGTGTGTGTGCTTGGGGTGGGGGTGGGGTGGTGGGGGGTTTCTTGTTTAGTAATTTATTTTATATACTTGTTTGTGTATATGACTTGAGCTGTTTGGATTGATATTGGTTGGAACCTTGGCGAAGTGACGTGATTAGATGCGTTGGTTAGGTTGTTTAGACCTTCGTTCGACATTAGTGTAATTGTGGGGCACGAAGTCTAGGAAACCTATGAAGTGTTTTGACCTTGTTCTATTCGTGCAATTCATTCCGAGAGTCGAATACTCTCTACTAGCCCCATTTTTAAATGTCTTCTACAAGAATTTTTGTAAATTTTTCATTTTATTTTTTAAGATGTTAAAAACTCCATGTGCGTATCGGAAAATATCGTAAGTTGCTGCATTTAGCAACAAGAGATTGGAGTCAATGAACTCTCATTTTTGAGTTGTAAATATCGTGTTCGTCTAGTACCTCACCTTTACCGGTACTCATTAAAAAACTAAAAAAAAATGGTACAAGTAAACAAGCCCTTATACAAGTGATGTGTATTTAATAAGTCGTGCAACCCTTGTACGCATTTTCATTTTTACTTTTCAGATTTTATTATTAAAGAGGTGCGTGGATGATTGGGCTAGTAGGGTGCCAACTTAGTGGTTTGAGTGTGAATAGACCTGGGCTGAGGCATGTATGGGGGACGTGCATGAAAGTGACACGTTACTCTAGGCTTTCGGAAGGGATTTTAAACCTCTTATCTCAACGTAGCATATCGTCCTTTTAGTTCATTGGGCGGATAGATTTTTCTTGTCTATGTCTGGGTCGGTTTTGCTTGAGGACAAGCAAAAAGCTAAGTGTAGGGGAGTTGATTCATACATATTTGTATGTGATTTCCATGTTTTTGTGTCTTGTTTTGTGTGTTTTAATGGGATTTTAGTCTTATTTTGCGTTTTCGTAGCTTTTGTCGTCTTTTTAGTATTTTTAATATTCTTCTCTTACTTTTTGTAGATTTTTATGTTATTTTATTTTCTCTATTTTTGGGTAGTCGATCGAGCCCAAGAGCATTCCCAAGAATCAAAACTAGCTCGATTTGACGAAAATACTACTCGAACCCGCGAAGCACAGCCATCGATCGATGCGCCATCGATGGGGCCATTTTCCAGCATTGGTGGCCAGGCTATTTTCGGCCATTTTGGGCAATAATGACTATTTCGCCCACACTTTCACTCTTATTCATATATCCCCTCGTTACAAGTAAAGAGAGCTCTCGGACCCCTTAGCGGCCTGATTGTACTAACATTCATTGGGATTTTGAATTTTGGTATTCAGAATCTTAGGGTATTCAGAATTATGTGAATAGTAAGAATTCTTGTTTATTATAGGATTCATAATCCTTTACTCTTTACTGTAGATGTCAAATCATGTCTGAAAAGTGGGTGGTAATGTATTATTATGTTATACAAGATGTCAAATCATGTCTGAAAAGTAGGTGGTAGTGTATTATTATATTGTATTAGTAATATTTAATTGTTAATTGTAAGATATTGTTGTTTGAGTATTTGAATTTTGAGTCTTAGAATAAACGAGTATTCGATATTCAGAATACCGAATCCAGTATTCTGAATGCTAGGGCAAACATGGCCTCAGGGTTTGGATGCCCGAGCATGTTCTTATTTCCTCTTCATTTTCTCCACCTTCTTCGTTCATTTTTTTCCAACTTTTTAGTTTAGTAAAATATGGATTTTTAAGCATTGTTTGGATTTTGGATGAGAACTTAATCTTAATTCGTGTAATTCCTTATTTGAACGATGAAACCTACCATGGTTTATGAGTAAGCGTTTCATTTTCTTTTCTTTAATTATTCTAATTTCTTGTTTGCTTTCTTTATGAGTTTTTATTGGGTTTGTGATGTTCTTGTTCTAGTAGTTGGGGTTCTTGAATTTTCTCAGCGTTGAAGTTATAGGATTCCTATAAATTTATATGATAATATTTGTTGTTCTTAAAAGCTCATTTTCCATTGTTGTCTTATTTCAAGCTTTTTATATCTTTAATTATGTCCATACTTGTTTTAAGTTTGTGTTATTGGATTTCTCGATGATTGTAGGTTAGAATCCATGAGCCTAGTACCTATATGAGTTTAGAACCATCAATTGACATTGTTGGGTGTTCAATTTACAACTTGGGATTGACACCCCTAAGTTGTAGATTAAGTGTTCGATCAAATGCCAATTGATCGTGAAGACGAATCTAGAGTCCTAGACAACCCCCGTTTAATTAATCTTTTCAAAGTTCTTGATTTCATTTCTCATTATTTAAATCACCGTCTTGGATATTACAACTTTAAAAACCAAAATTTGATCACGTGTTTAGCATAACTTTTTCTTTGTTTTCTAATTCGTGACTCAGACACAAAACTTCTTTCCAATTAATCTACCTCGAGAAATTCGACTTGAGTTAAACGTTCACTTGCAATTACTCTATTCTCTTGTGGATGAACTTTTCTATAATAAAAAGTAAGTGCAAAAAGTTCGATTCACATATTCTCATGTCCTCCTCCTCTTATGAATTGGTAAGATGCTTTACAATAGTTGCAATTGGCATGGCACCTCTTTCTTCTTCTTCTTCTTTTTTTCCATCTTCTAGAGGCGGCTCATTTGCAGGTTGCGGGATTTCAACTTTTTCAAAATGTTTTGTGAAAATGTCAGATTTTAACGCCCCTGTTTCTTGTGAACGAGGTTCTTGAGAAGGATGTCTTGGAGGCAAATCATCGTGCTCCACCTCCTCTTGATCGGGCATTTCTTCACTGGTAAAGGCAGCGGCGGCTCGATAAGTTCGGTCAATATTGATATCACTCCAATCTTTATCAATGACGATGGGGTTTGGATTTTAGTCACCAACCGAAGGAGGATTGCCTTGTGAGAAGGGATGGACATTGTCAGTGTCATCGATTGATATGTTATTCCCCTTATCGGCTCGACAAGAACGAGAAGAACTTCCACGGCTTGCCATTTTTTTATATAGATTAACACAAAAAAATAAGAAAGAGTAGTAGACTAAAGTAAGATTATAAACTTAGAATTAACTAGAAAGTATGAAATATGTTTGGAGTTATAACACTAAACTTAAAACTTTAAATTTAAGAAGGCTTAATAATTAAAGGAGTTTAGTAAATCACTAAGTTTGCAAATAAGGAATATAGAATGGAGAGATTATAGAAGAGTTGATAGTTTAGTGTGAGAGAAGTGAGTTGGGAAAGAGGTGTATTTATAGGAGTGGAATAATAATTAAAAAAAATAGGCAACAAAATCATCGATTTTGGACCAAACCGGCCAGTTTTGGTTCAAACCAGCGATTTGATCCAACGATCATTTCATCTGGATCGTTGATGATCAACGGTCACTTGATCATGACTGTTGGTTTCAAATGAGATTTTGGCTGCCCACAACGTATAGATTTGAACGGTTAAACCGCTGATTGAACCAACAATTTTCTTTTAATTTTTAATTGGCGGTTTGAACTGGCGGTTGAAAAAAATCATAAGTCGAAACTGGACCGCCTTAATGGCGGTTCCGATTCCAGCTCAAACCATGGTCAGCGGTTAGCCCAACCTTTGACCTCCAGTTCGAACTGACGATTTGGCCGGTTGGCGCAAATTGGTGGGCATGTCTACAGGTTTGCCAGTGTTAAACTGGGATTGGATAAGTTGCTAGGGTTGCGGTTGGAAATAACTCATTATTTTTTTATAAAATAATTTCATGTTATGAACTAAAGTATTACTTACAACTTTTCAAAATTATTATTTTTATACATATTGAGATTTTTAGTTATTAATATAATTGTTTTGCTATCATTGTTTATATAAATTTTTCTCAATTTATTTTTTATATTTTATAGGAAATCTTTAATTATTATATAACCTTTTTATATTATTATTATTATTATTATTATTATTATTATTATTATTGCTTGTAACTTTTTTTTTAAAATTTCTTAATCATGCTTATATATGTAAATTAACCATGAATCAGCTACTTCAAGAAGCCAATTCACCAAGTAATAATAATTTAAATCTACGCAACAGCTATTAAAATCATCTCAACCAATCAACCCTTAATTCAATTAAAATTATCAATGAACAAAATAATCTTATCCAATATGAATTATTTTATCAATCATCAAAAATAGAACTCTTGGCAGGCCGAACTAACGGATCATCCGTTAGGCCAAAATTTCATGCCAATACATTATTGTACAAAAACCAATACATTACAGTAAAAAACCAATACATCATAGTATAAAAACCAATACTTCATATCACGGGCCAGATATTTATGAAAAAATAATACTTTCGATTACAAAAACCAATACATCACAATATAAAAACTAGTACATTTTCATATCGGGTCAGATGGCCTAAGGATCATGACCCGTCAATCTGGCCTAACACAAGTGTTTGCCATCAATTAATTATAATATATTATGATTTGTACTTTTTTCCCCAATAAGAGCGTATTAAACCCAATAAAATATTAGTACCTTATTAAAATTCTAAATGAGCTTATTGAGATGAATTAATGTACAAGCTTCTATAATAAACTCAATCAAATAGGATTATAATATGTTTGACATGTTTAATTGTGATGTATAATTTTTTTCAAGATGAGAGTAGTATGTTTGAGAATTGAGATTGCGTGTGTTAAATTTAATAATGACTCAATTGCCCCAACTCCATAAAAATATCGCAATACTCGTTATATACCATGTATTATGTATATGGAAGGTTTAAGTTAGGTAGTCATGCTTTCTTTTAACAAAAGTATTTACTATTTTGAGTTAATTGATACACTTTATAGATAATTAAATTTGTTTGTCTACCAAACTATTTGTATTTTGATATTTTGCCTCTTACCAAACTTAATAACAATTCTGACACAAAAAACTCATCGAAACTCGACGTGTGATCTTTAAGTGAAATTTGTAAGGTTAAATTGTCTTTCACTTTTTTTATAATAAAATTATCACAAAAATAAAAATAAAGCCAATTTAATTATTAAAGAATATCTATCTTTCAGCAAAAAAATCTAGGCAGCATAGTTACACAAAAAACACCAGAGTGTGATTTAGAAATTGGGGTATTCAAATTTTTGTAAATAAGTAATAATCTTTATTCGTTGTATGATTCAAAATATTTCTTTTTACTGTAAATGACTGAAAAGTGAATGATATTGTATTATTATAATGTATTTAATAGTATTTAGTCATTTAAATATACTGATAATTGGTGAAAAGGCGATGAGTATGTGAATATGATAGTACATGGTAGAAATTATGTGCAAAAAATTATTGGTTTAGTAGTGAAAATTCAAGTTCTACAACAAAAGGAACTTGAGGTTTGGAATCACTACGAGATTATAAATCATAGCCCAAGCAGGTATTCAACAACTTAGCCACCTCCAAGTCTCCAACAGCTCCGCGTATCGTGTTTTTCTTACACGATCACTCTGACGATGACCTAAGCCCTTTACCCCAAATCGCCATAAATCTAGTCATCATCGGTGGCTCTACCAAGTATTTGAGAAGCGGGACGGGGCACAAAATCTTTTTCACCACAATGCCTCCACCATCCCGTTTGGTGTTGGGTTACACATCTAGATGCAATGATGGTTTTTAGTTTTTTGATTCCAGATTGTTTTATTTATTTATTTAATTAAATATGTTTGGGGGGCAATTTATTACATAAACATGGGTGCACCTTGCTAGGTGCACCGTGTAAAATTATATTATCATTCAGTTATGCACCTTGCTAGGTGCACATGCTAGTTTTTTTTTAATAAGTTGGGTCAAGTGGTTGGAAAGTAGAAGATAAATCTCAAAGAACTTGAGAGGTTTAGGGTTTGAACCCTTGTCAACACCCTTATAAAGGGTTAGTGATACCACTTGAGCTACAAGCTCGTGGTGATGATATATGCTAGTTATACATGATGATATGTGACGAAAATTTAGAGTTTAGGGTTTACTTTTCCATTTTAGGATTTAGTTTTTCATTTAAGGTTTAATTTTCCATTTGTTTAATTTAATTTTCCATTTTAGGGTCCCGGCGAAAATCTTTCATTCTACCAGTTATATGTGATGATATGTGTCAGCCATTTAGGGCTTTGAGTTTAATATTCAATTTTGGGGTTTAGCTTTTCATTTTAAGGTTTATTTTTCTATTTTAGGGTTTAATTTTTCGTTTTAGGTTTTTTTTTTTTCATTTTGGGGTTTTAGATTTTAAATTTAGAATTTTAATTATTTGTGATAATATGTGTCAGTTATATGTGATGATATATGTCAATTGTATGCAATAATAAATTAAATTATTGGGTGTAACTTGCTAGGTGCATCCAGGTGCACGGTATAATAACTCTTTTTTTGTGTGCTTTTTTTTTTTTTTTTTTTTGGCTTTTGAATGTTTTATTTGGAAGCGAATGTTTTTTTCGGTTTGGAAGTGAATGCAATGATTGACGTGAATGTTCAAACTTCTTCACTTTGGGATGGGATTAAGATTGTTGTAATTACTTTTTGGTTTCTACATTTTTTTTATATATAATATTAATGTTTTGAAAATATGGTTCCACGTGATAACTTTATTGTTAAAAGAAAAGTAGAGAAAATATTCCTGACACTAAATTTACTATTGTTTAGATTTAATATTACTGTTTTATGTTTCTGTGAGCAGACAAATTGTATTTTTGTTTGAAATTCGATATAGTTTTATTTAAGTGATAATTTTATTGAAAAAAAAAGAAAAAAGGAAAAATGGTTTTACCTCTGCAAATTGTATTCTTGTTTGAAATTTGATATAGTTTTTTTTTTTTGACAACCAGATGTTGAGCTCCGATATTTTTTTTTCTTTTTTCTTTTTTCATCGGAATCCACCATCAGGAGGCAAGATGAAAAAAAAAGTTAGGAGATTAAAATGTACAAAAATATTGATTATTAGGATGTAAAATGTCCAAATGTGAAGAGTTTGTGAGGCAACATTTTTTATTTTCTACTTTCTAAAATGCATACTTTTTGAGCAAAAAATTACACACTTCAGTTGAATTTGATTTTTCACTTTTAAAATGTGCATATTTGTTCAACAAGTACGATGGTTAACGAAAATCTTATCGTGCACTTTCTATTGTAGTTTGGTCTTATTTTCAAACTTATTAAATAATTAGTTAGAACCCATTTTAAATTTTATATTTATTTAATTATTTTCATGATTTTTTCAATTTTATTGTATAATATATATATATATATATATATATATACATATATATTTTTTTTAAATCACCCCTATATATTACAAAATCATCATAATATATATATCTCTTTCGTATGCTTACGTGATATTCGCCCTAATATCCACATAATTAAAATTAATTTCTTTCTGTGTATCTTGCCCAATTTCATATTTCTTTTATTGTATCTTTCCAAATTTAATATATATTACCTCTATATATTAATGAAAAATCATTTTAAACTATGTGTCTACTTCGCATGCTTCATTTTACAAATAAGAAATTATGGTGCTTCGCTTGTTTATTTGACATTCGAGCTTAATATATACCTAATGAATATTATCTTCTTATTGTATCTTACCTAATTTAATTATTTTCTTTTATTATTTCTTTTCAAATTGAATAATTTTTTTATTATATTTTATCTAATTCAATAATTTTATTTTATTTAATTCAAAATTCTCCTTTTACTATCCTAATATAAAAATACAATATATAATTAGTAGAAAAAATCTAAATAAGTTATTTTAATTAAAAGATAAATTACATATGAAATGATTCTCATAAAAAAAATAATTAAACAAGTTGTATTTATAATAAAATTTAAATAAATTCATATTTATAAAATATTTTATATATGTAAATTATGAGTTATTTGCAATAAGTATGTAACTAAATGTTAGTGATGAATTCAATCTAAATATTGAAATATAAAATTATATGATAATGATTAATAATATTGATTAGTCACCAGTACAATGCGCACGGTTTGAGAATATGTCATCTATTAAAATTTTCAAAGTATGAAACTTATAATTATTGATAAAGTTATTCTAAATACTAAATATAAAATAATTTAATAATAATTAATTAATTAATAGATATTAGACACAGGCTGAGAATGTGAAATCTTTTGAATTTTTCTAAGTATGTAAAAAAATTATTAACGAAATTAATCTAAATATTAAAATTTAAAACTATTTAATAATTGTAATATTAATTAATAGATTAGATATGTACAAGGCACAAGTTGACAGTACATCATTTGATAATTTTTTTTATTTTAAATTTAAAACTCTGTAGTTTTTATAAATATTTTTTATATTTATTTTTTAATAAATTTCATGTAATACATGGTTGTTAAACTAGTTTGTTTAATAAATATAATCTAATTATAAAGTACTACAATTACTTTATTTATTTACGAGTATTTAGAGTTTAAATTTAAATCATTGTATTTTATTACCTGGTTTATAATTGTTTCAGTTTTATTTTATATTATTTTATAATATTTATCCTTTTCTTTTATTTCTTTTTTCAGGTCTATTAAATAACTATTTCGAATTATTTATAGAATTTTATATGTAATTAACTATTTTTTATTTTTCAGATATGTTTTATATTCTTCTAATGACCTTTACTAGTTAATATAAATATTTGAAAGAATAAATATCATTTTCTATTTAACAGGAGAAAATCAAAAATAAAAATCGCAAGGGGTGTCCGGATAAACCAGATGTCATTTCGGAAGTAAAAATAATGTACGTGCATTTATTTTTTATTTTTACTAATGTGTTTCTTTTGTGTGTAAATATCATATGCAACAAGTGGGTTACAATTACAATTTTTTCTGCTCAACAAATATTCCTCTTCACATGCAATTGCAAATGACCGAAATTTATGAGAGCTTATAAAAAAATTGCAAATTTAGGCCAATGTTTTTATTCTTTTATCGAAGACCAGATTAAAAAGGTGATCCATATGATAAAAAAGTGGGCATAATACTGCAATTGGTCATGAGTTCTTGTTTGCTATTACCCCCCATTGAAGCAACATGAAAAATACATGTATTCCAGATCCCCTTATTTTACCAAAATACAGTCAAATGATATATACACCCAAAGGCCAAATCAAATGTTGCACATGAAAGAAAGTTGTGACCCCATTAATTTTTTTCAGTATATTCATTCGATCATTATCTTGATGTTTATAACCGAGAATGTTACAGTTATATATAGCAAGGTGCCTGATTAGTGTAGCCCTAAAATATGTGGCTACAAATGTCACAATACAATCTGACAACGACTACCTCGAATATGTGGACAATAATGTTACAGTACAGTGATAGTTGTATTAGGCTGGCTGTACAGAGGGCTGACATCATCATTTGACATAGTGTTGGTTGACCTCTCATGAGACATGTTGCTAACTTCCTATGCGACCTTTTGGCGGCCTCTCGTGTGACTTAAAGTTATCAGGTCACTGAGCTGTATATGTCCATGCAACCTAATGTTATCAGGTCACTCTCTATTATCCCCCCCTTAATTTGAGTGCGATGAGAGGACGAACGGACAATTTATTTTGGAGCCGAAAGAAAATTTGATGTGATAGTGGCTTGGTGAAGATATCGGCAGTCTGATCAATAGATGGAACAAACTGAACGTGTAGTAATTTCTTCATAATAAGGTCTATAACAAAGTGAAGATCTAACTCAAAGTGCTTAGTACGAGTATGGAGAACAGGATTAGAGGCAACAACGATAGCACTTTGATTGTCAACTCAAATTCAAGGGGCAGCTAGAAGTTTGACATGAAGCTCGCGAAGCAAGGATCAGACCCATATTATTTCTGCAGTAGCATGAGCTAAGCTGCGATATTCAGCCTCGGTGCTAGACCAGGAAATAGATGTTCGCTTTTTAGAGCACCAGGAGACAATATTTCTCCCCAAAAATATACAAAAACCAGTGACAAATTTCTTGTCATCCAGATCACCGGCCCAGTCTGAATCTGAGAACCATGTGAGAGTGAAGTACGAGGTTTTATTGTAGTTGACTCCATAACGAACTGTGCCAGTGCCATATCGGAGAATTCTCTTGACAGCTCGCCAGTGTGTGCTGAGGGGGCAGTGCATATACTGGCACACCCTGTTGACACTATAAGAGATGCCAAGCCTAGTGATGGTAATATACTGAAGAGCTCCAATGATACTCTTATAAAATGATGGGTCAATAGTTGGTTCTCCTTGAGATTTATACAGGACAGGAGAGACAATCATCGGTGTAGGGGTGGCTTTAGGTCCAGCCATACCAACTCTTTCCAAGAGATTCATAATGTACTTTCCCTGATTTAAATGCAGACCCTGAGCTATGGGAGAGACCTCAATACCATGGAAATGATGCAGTTCACCTAAAATTTTCAATGGAAAAACTAAAAAGATGAGTAATAATCTTCGCAATTCTGGTGTTGTTACTTCCCGATGAATAAGATGTCATTAACATGCACCAATACCGAGATGCATTCAGAGGAAGTGTTGGTGTAGAAAACAGAACTATCAGTCTTTGAAGTAGAGAAACCAAATTGAATAAGAACAACTCACAATTTTTCAAACCAGGCTCTGGAAGCCTGTTTAAGCCCATAAATTACTTTAGACAGTCTGCAAACCCGGAGGCTATGACTGTCTTGTTCAAAACCAGATGGCTGAGCCATGAAGATCTCCCTGTCCAGCTCTCCATTCAAAAATGCATTATTAAGATTCAACTGGTTTACTAACCAATTACAGTTGACAACTATAGAGAGAACGACTCTAATACTGGTTGCTTTCACAACAGGGTTAAATATTTTAGAAAAATAAAAAACCTGGCACTTAATTGTATCATTTGGCGACTAATCTGGCCTTATACTGAGCTACTATCCTATCAGCATGAGTTTTCAGTTTGAACAACCACTTGTATCCAATCAAAGACTTGCCTGGAGATAGCTCAGAGAGAGACCAGGTCTGATTCTTAATGAGAGTTGCATACTCTTCACACATAGCAACTTTCCATCTGGGATGAGTTAAGGCTTCAATATAGGAGGAGGGCTCTCCGAAATCAAAGAGTTGTGTGTTGATCACCTTAGCTTGTAAATTCCTGCTTTAGCTCTTGTTATCATATGGTGTTTTCCTGTAAAAGGATTAGTAACTGTTCCAGAAGGAAAAAGAGAAGTATGTGTAGGACTCATAAGTAGTATTTCAATAGTGAGAGGAATAGTGGAGGGACTGGATTGACTGTAAAGTAGTGAGATTGGCTGATGTATAGGACTGGACTGATGTGACATATGAGGTTGTGGTGAGGGCACTGGGAATTGTGATGAGTTCGCAGATGATATTGGGGAGGTTGCTGTCTGGGGAACTGTTATAAGAGGATGTGGACCAAGTATAGATGGTTGATTATGAGGTTGTGGTGAGGTCGCACGGGATTGAGGTGAGGTCGCTGACATTGTATTAGCCTGGGGAAATATTATAAGAGGAGGTGGACCAAGTATAAATAGTTGAATTTTTTAGTAGGAGTGAGTTCCAGGATTCTTAGAGAAGGGGAATTTGAGCTCATCAAAGATGACATTTCTTGTGATTATGACCTCACCCTTTGGTAGTAAGACTTTAAATCCCTTATAGTGTTCACTATAACCAAGGAAGGTACTAGGTTGAGACTTGTATTGGAGTTTGTGTTTATTGAATGGTGTAAGATGAGGGTAATAGAGACACCCAAAGGGTTTAAGATGAGTGTAGCTGGGGTTTTGATTTAGTAAGAGTTGATGAGGTCTTTTGCATTGAGTGGTTTTTTAGGGTATTCTATTGATGAGGTAGACAACAGTGGTGAAGGCATCATCCCAATATTGATAGGTAAATGAGAGTGAGAGAGAAGAGAGAGTCCTTTTTCAGCAATGTGTCTATGTATTCTTTCTGCAAGACCATTTCGTTCAGGAGTGTAAGGGTAAGAGATTTTATGATGTATCCCAGGGAGTGAAACAAGTTTGTGAGAGCTATGAATTCTCCCCCTCCATCACCTTGTACCAACTTTATTTTAGATTGAGACTGAGTAACGATGAGATTCTGTAGGTGAGTGAAGGCATTGATCACATCAGATTTGTGTTTCAGCAGATAGATCCAAGTATATCTAGTATAATGATCAATAAGGGAAACATAGTAAGAAAATCCATTCGACCATTTTATAAGAGGATCCCAAACATCTGTATGTATGAGATCAAAGGGTTTAGTATATTTAGTTTCTGAGAGAGAAAAGGGTAACTTATGACTTTTACCCTGAAGACAAGAACAACAAGTGGAAAAGGTTATTTTATTATTTGAAATGGAGAGATTACAATTTTTGAGAACTCTATGTAGTACATTATTGGCAGGATGCCATAGTCTAAGATACCATAACTGTAAATCTGCTTCCTTATTAGTATTGGTGAGCTCGGTGATGAAGGTACTAGGGTCTTGGATTCTAAGAGAAATAGGTGCGTGGTAGGAATCAGGAGTGGAGGTGTTGGCGAGTTGTATGTCAAATTTGTAAAGGTCATTCCTAAGAGAGCCTCTGAGGAGAGTTTGATGGGTAACCTGATCCTTAACACAGCAAGAAGTATGATGAAATTCAAAGTATACAGAGTTATCTTGAGCAAATTGAGAAACACTAATGAGGTTTAGTTATGTGCGGAACATGAAAGAGTTTTTTGAGTAAGAAAGATTTGTTGCTGGATTTGAACTGAGAATTACCAATATGAGAAATACACAAACCTAATCCATTTCCAACTTGAACTTTGTTGTTGCCTTGGAATTCTGAAGCGATGTTGAGATTGGCGAGGTCATTGGTGACATGATTAGAGGCTCCTGAATCTGCATACTAACTTGCAGCATGACCTGAATCAGACATTATTGACAGGGTAGAGGGATCAATGGTCTGAGTAACTGGATAGGCTGAGTAGGAACTCGCAGAGATGTTTGAGCCATTCTGAGCATTATTGGATGGTGCAGTGTAGGCAGCATCATATCTGTAATAATACTTGTCAGCAGAGTGGTTAGAGTAACCACAAATCTGGCAAGGCGACCTGTTTCCTGGTCTGAAACATCTTCCACCTCTTCCTCTGTTGCTATTGTTCCTTCCTCTGCCACCTCTTCTAAAGTGGCGACTTCGTCCTCTATTAACTCATGCAGCAGTTCATGTTTCTCTTCTCTAACCAGAGGACTGAGTAGTGAAATTGATAATAGGGTTTGATCCTTTTGTATTGATGAGATTTTATGAACTTCCAGCTTCCAGTCTGGTTTCTTAGCTCAGTAAAATAGGTAGAATGTTTCTGAGAGTGAGAGAGTCACTCCTAGCTGTAGATGCTACCCCCGCTGGGTCAAAATCTCCTCCTAGCCCGGTAAGAACATGCATCGCTTGATTTTCTTCAGAAATTAGTTGGCCAACAGAGGCTAGCATATCGCAGAAAGATTTTACTTTGCTGACATAATCCCTAATTATCATGGTCCCTTTCTCATAGAGGAGAGATGCATCTTGTACTGCATTTTTCTGACTGCAGTTTGACTGGAGAAGTTAGCTTTAAGAGTTTGTCATATCTCTCTCGAGGATGCGAGGCCAACCATCATGGTAAGTAGATTTTCGGAGATAGAAGAGAGAATCTAGGATGCTAACAGCTGATCTTGCCTAACCCAGAGTAGGAACTCAGGGTTTACAAATCCTTCTGCGATCTGAGGTGGAGATCTGATTTCTCTAGTGAGGTAACCTTTAAGGTCGTATCCCCTGACTTCTGTATATACTTACATTTTCTAAAGCAGGTAATTTGAATCATTTAACTTGATCGAAATAAGCTGATTTTGTAGCTGAATAGCTGAGTTTGAAGTTTGTGAAGGTAGAGTATTATTCTGAATTACTGGGTGAGAGCTCGCCTGAGCCTCATGTGAGGGAGTGTAGTTGCCCTCTATGATAAAAGAGAATAGAATAGAAGAATAAGAGTGGAAGAGGTTTCCAGAGTCAGACCAAAACCTGCTCTGATACCATGAAAGAAAGTTATGACACCATTAACTTTTTCAATATATTCATTCAATCATTTTCTTGATGATTACAACAGAGAATGTTACAATTATATATAACAAGGTGCCTGACTAGTGTAGACCTAAAATATGTGGCTACAAATGCTACAGTACAATCTGACAACAGCTACCTAGAATATGTGGACAATAATACTACAATACAATGACAATTGTATTAGGCTGGCTGTACTAGACTAGGGCTCGGTTTCTTGGGAATCCTACAAGATCGGTTCGTTATTTTTTCTCTGATAGATGGTCAGAACTTCATCAAGGTTTGAATCCTACTGAGAGATCCACCAGAGATCAGAGATTGTTGAAGAAACAACAAGATCTTTCTTTTGTCTCTTCCTGGCGATTGGAAAATAAAGAACTGGTTAATATATCCAAGATAATTACGTATTTACAAAATACTGTCTCAATTCATCCATCATCATCTGACGTAGTGCAGGTCGACCTACCATGAGACCTATTGCTAGCTTCCCGTGCGACCTTCTAACGCCCTCTCATGCAACCTGTATAGTCGACACTCATGCGACCTGAAGTTATCAGGTCGCTGAGCTGTATATGGCCATGCGACCTGATGTTATCAGGTCGCTCTCTATTAGCACATGGTTATTGTAGGCATAAATCCTTCATTATAATAAATGATTGTGGTTTCAAAACCTAAAATTTTAGGTTCGAAAGAATTGCAAGATGGACCCGATTTTGTTAAATATTACATTTTTATCGTTTCAACGACAACTTCTTAAATTTCAAGCGGATTGATCTTGAACTCAAATGGAGATTCCAAGAGGATAAAATCGTTGATATAAGTTATAAAAAATAAAGATCTCACATTCATTTTGGGCATGATTGACCTACGGTTTGAAATACCAGATTTACTTATTAGACATGATGTGACATCGAATACAATATAATAATATATTATCATTCACTTTTCGAATATTATATGACATCTACTTTAAAAAGTAAAAAGATTCTTAATCTTAACAAATAAAAATTATTACTATTCACAAAATTGTGAATGCTTTGATTCAAAATCCTAACAAATGCTAATCCACACATACCCCTTAGGATGCATTAAGGCTTGTGCATTTAAGCCACATTTATTTTTATGATTTGCGTCATTTTTGCTATGGTAGTTGAAAATTTTAAGCGAATGGACCAGGGTAGGGGTGTTCATATTTTTCGATTAACTGATCAAACACACTACAAAAAAATAGCATTTTACCGATGGGAAAAACCCTCGGTAATCACCAAATAACCCTCGATAATCAGTTTAGCGAGGGAAAAACTGAGGGAAAATTCCCCTCGATAAAACCCTCCTCGGTAAACTTTTCCGAGGGGAACGTTGCCCACGATAAGTTTTTCCGATGGAATTACCGAAGGTTTTTTCCTTCGGTAAATTCCCTTGGCCCAAAAATATATGCCCTCGAAAAAATCAAGGGGATATTTGCCCTCGTAAAACTGAGTGGACAATAACCCTCGGAAAAACTAAGGGGAATATTCCCCTCAGAAAACCCGAGGGAAAATACCATTTCGGTATTCCCCTCGGAAAATATTAACAAATAATATTTTTTTTAAAAAAGGAAAAAAACGAGGGAATTAGTGCCCCTTGGTTTTTTCTGAGAGAAACTTTCCCTTCGATTTTTTTCTTTTTTTATTATTAATTTTAATTCCTGTTTATTTATTAAAATACCCCAATTTTTTTTTAAAAAAATCATTAATAAATAGACAAATAAATAAACTAATTATTATATAAATATCTAGAAATTTACAACTATTAAATTTGTTGAACAAAATTATTTAGTAACAAAGTTTATAAAAATATAAAACAGTCCTATGAAGGGGGAGGCTGTGGCTGGGGTACTGCTGTAAACGAGGCCATCTGGGCGTTCATCTGCGCTTGAAATTATTGCTGCTCAAGGCACTGCTACCAGTGTAGTAGCTCAGACTCTCAGTGCTGCTGCTCACGTAGTCGCTTAGACTCGGTGTATCGCTGCTCCATCGCCTCTTGATCTCGTCTCGTGGCCTCTAACTCCTCCCTCTGCGCCTGGAGCTGCACCTTGAGCTCTCTCACTTGGTTCCTATCCTGCTGGGAGGAGAAAAAAGAAGAACTGTCTCGGAAATCCTTCGCAACAACTTCCCGAATAAGCTGGTGCCGTAATGTCGGCCCTTGCTCGACCCGACGACATCGAGATAAATCCAGTCAAGGTCAACCTCGTTATCTGGATCCTGTGAAGACGCACGTACCTCATCTAGACATCGCTCGTACTCCTCCTGAAATACAACTCGTTGGTAAATTTTACATTAAAACCAAAGAACAAGTTAAAATTAGAAAGAGACTCACATTAGTATTACTGGATCTCACATCGATCCACGTTCCGTTGTCCTTCTTGTGTGTACGTATAAAAACCTAGTACGTAGTGGCTGGCGCACCCGTCTCCCACTCCTGTATCCAAATAAAATTATCAAATAATTAATATTAAAAATAAATAAATAAATAAATAATATATTATATTCTGAAATTACTTACGATATTATAAGCATAATCGACCGTAGATCTAGACCCCCTTGCTTCGACATCCCAGTACCCAGACCAGCAGGCTTGCTCCTCCTGTTCTTTCTGCACTTCTCGGACTTTTTCTTATTCTCGGGCTTATCCCACTCAACACAAGCCCTAGTTGAAATGCATGATATATAAGATGATATAAATCATCTGTAATAAATAAAAAATTCTAATTTAATAAGAAAACATATAACATAATCATTTACCTCCAGACCCCCTCGTTAACGCATGTCGGTGGCTGACCAGCATGAGAGTCACGATATTGCTTATACTCGTTCAACTGCTTTCCATACTTGTCCTGCATCGCATGGAGAAATGCTTTATGTATCTGCTCTACAATATACTCGTCTGTGTCCCAATAACAAATCTCCTAAAAATAAAACAATAATTACAATTCAATTGATGCATGATTCTCAAGTTACAATAAAGATTAACAAATTTGGACATAAAATAATAATTACCTGAAACATGTCTCACCAGAATCGACGAGTCTCCTTAGGGGACTGCCTTAAACTGCCTCCCGGTGGGATGGAGCTCCTCCTCCATGATCTCCCTGAATACGTTTGTAAGCCTGACCTCCCTGCTATGTAGCCAGTAATTGTATTATGATTACAAATATAATTAAATAATAACGATTATTAAAATTTTAAAATTATAAATTTACTTACTTCTTCCCGGCGATGAAGACATGAACTCCCCTCTGTGGTGGGCCCAAATCCCATCGGGATGTACCCGCATCGGACAGTGTCAGTGTCGGTGTGGTGGCATCCGCGATCGGCGCTGAATGGTCAGTACCAATGCCCACGTAATCGTCATCGAAATCAACTAAATGATTAACTGACCCCATATCTGATTGATCTAGGCTGGTGAATCCACGACCTCTTGGCATTTGATAAAATTATCAGATAATACGAGCATTTTACAAAATTCCAGTATATTTATATATCAACCATTTTAATAAATTCAAACATAAAATAAATTAATTAAAATAAGAGTGTTTTACAGACGTATACATCAATCAATAAATCACATAATGTAAACAATATCTACGAAATAACATATATATTAAACACAAAATGCATGTACCGATCACCACGATATTTCAAAATCATCAACACGAACAATTTAAAACATTTTAAAACTACCATCATTTCTTAAAATAATTTTGAAAATCATTATTGGAGGGACGAAATCTCCCGGCCGGCACCGTACACCACGTCATCACCGACGTCTTCCCAAACTAATCACAATATCAATCAATCGCGATTAAACCATAACATACATTAAATTAACATAACCGATCACCGCAACATTCAAAAACCACCATCGCATACACTTTAAAAGATAATTGCATAATTGAACTCTTAATGAATACTAACGAACCCTAATTGCATAATCGAACCCTATTTGAACTAACGAAGCCTAATTATATAATTATCCCTAAATTGAACCCTAATTATATAATTATTCTCAAATTGAACCCTAATTATATAATTATTCTCAAATCGAACCCTAATTATATAATTATTCCTAAATTAAATCCTAATTATATAATTATTCCTAAACTGAACCCTAATTATATAATTATTCCTAAACTGAACCCTAATTATATATTTATTCCTAAATTGAATCCTAATTATATAATTATTCCTAAATTAAACCTTAATTATATAATTATTCCTAAATTGAACCTTAATTATATAATTATTCCTAAATTGAACCCTAATTATATAATTATTCCTAAATTGATCCCTAATTATAATTAATCCTAAATTGAACCCTAATTATATAATTATCCCTAAATTCAACCATAATTATAAACTATACCCTAAAACTAACCCAAACTATAAATTAAACCCTAAACTCAATCCTAAAATTAACCCTAACTAATCCTAAAACTAACCTTAAGATTGGGAAAATTCCATTTTTGGTACATTATATTGGCCACTTTACAGAAAAGGTACGTGATATTGGCCAGCATCAAACTACGTCCATTAAGTTGGCAAATTCATCAATTATGGTACAAAAAAGCCCAATCGGGCTTTCATTTAATTTTAAATATTAAATGGAGGCGAAAAGTCATTTTTGCCCTTCTTTTTCATTTAGTTTGTTTTTTTCCTTTCTTTTCATTTAGTCATTTTTTATTGTTTTTTTCCTTTCTTTTCCTTTCTTCTCAGCCCTAATTTCACCGCCCTCTGGTTTCTTCATCCCTAATTTCAGGAAAAAAAATTAGGCCAAAAATCAAAAATCGGTGCCGGCTGCACCCCTCCTCCTTCGATCGGTCGGTGGCTGGTGAAGAACTGGCAAGGCGGCAGCGTTTTTTGATGACAACGCCACGCAGTGGGGCCAGGCCTGATCGGACGATGCAAAGTCCTCTCTGTCCCCTTCGAAATTCGACGGCGCCGGTGATTAACATGCTTTTGTGGTTATTTTTAGTAGCATTTTAGTATCTTTTTATCAGTGTTTTTGGTATAAGTTGGACCGTTCGAGCTTAATTTCGTACATTTAGATTTCCGACTTATTTTACCGTGTTTTGATCTAATTGATGCAAAATAAGTGATTATTGGATGTTTTTCACTTTACAGCTAAGTACCCGGGAGTGTTCAGCGCGTTAGGGATAAAGTACAATGATCGAGAGGTGAAGATCGAGCTTTCCGATGAAAAGTAGCAAGTCGTGGAGTTAATGGTTACCCCTAACGGTTGTACCAACCGTTAATACCAACCATTAGTCTTAACCATTAGTAGCAGGTCCGAAAGACAGAAAAGAGGCTAACGGTTGCTACTAACGGTTACTCTAACCGTTAGCAACCAACCGTTAACGGGGCCCAGAATGCAGCAGACAGGCTTTTCGGCCCAGATCACAGAAAACCCTATAAATACCTCTTTTAATCCGAATTTCGGGTAGCTAGGTCTGCATGAACACCTTCTAACCCTGACTTCAGAGGATAATCCGAGGGTTTCAAGACGGACAACAACTACAACACGCGACGATCAAGGAACGACGAGGAGTCGACGACTACGAGTTCTCAAGCCATTCAACGTCGATTCATCCATTGGAGTCCTGTTCGCTGCGTCCTCTCTTCGGAATAGCCAAAGATCTCACGATTTCCAGTAGCTTAAACGAGTACTTTGAACGTTTATTCAATTTTCTTAGTTTTTCATCATTAGTTTTCAACGCTAGAATATTGCTTCGTTTATGTTCGTATTGTTGCTTCGTTTGGATTTGTTGAACTACTTGGTTGATCGATCTTAGTTTATATTCTGTAATTCATGTTTTATATTGGATGTGTGCTATTCTGTTGGCTTGAGTTTAGTTTATGCATGCAGGTTCATAGGTTGTTAGTTCAGAATTGTTAAAGGTTACAGCTAAAGGTTACTCCAACCTTTAACAGTAACRGTTAGCATTTAGTTTAGTTCAGAATTGTTAAAGGTTACAGCTAAAGGTTACTCAAACCTTTAACAACAACCTTTAGCGGTTAGTTTAGTTATTTAGAATTCGATTTTCATGCAATCTGTTAGTTTAATTTATTAGTTAGATTTCCAGTTTTAGAGGTTTAAATTAAGTTTATAATTAGTTAGGTTTATCTGTTGGTTGGAGGTTAGTTTACGTATGCAGTTTACGTTGAGTTTTTACCAACAATTAGTGTTAACTGTTGCTGTTAACTGTTACTGTTAACGGTTGGACCAACAGTTAGCAGTAACCGTTAATGTTACCGGTTGCAGCAGCAACAGTTAGCGCTAAAGGTTGCAACAGTTAGCAGTTTTTCACTTAATTGTTTAGTTTAAATTGATGTTTCTGAATTACTTCTTAGTCATTGAATTAGTTATTGATTGCTTAAGTTTATTTTATTAATTAGATAATTTATTTTAGTTTAGTTAATTAATCTAGTTTAGTTCTTTAAATTCGTAGTTAATAAATTTCATCAAAAAACCCGCCATTTGTTTGTGTTATTGAAATTGAACAAAACTATTTAAGATTCCGATTGTATGTTCCTCGAGAGACGACTCGAGTCAATTTTCCAACCTACGCGCGACCCCGTTCTCTTGCGGGCAAGCTTTTGAATTTTTGACATATTTTCATAAGTAGGCAGCCAAAAAGCTTGAATCAGCCGGCCCAGCGGATGGAAACCGACGAGCGGGCGTAGGCGGCAGTGTGGAAGCAAAGATCATCTACTGGACCGCGACGGTGGCTGACGGAGATGGTGATGTCGATGGAGGGCCACTGGGGTGGCCAATCGAAATCGGGTTGATTGGCCGCGGCTAATTAGGGTTTTGGTTTTTGGGTCTCGATCGGGCTGCGGCTGATTTGGCTTGTTCATCGTGGGGTCGCTGGATTCCATTCGGCCGGTGGTTGAAGGCTGGGGCCGTGATGATGATGGATTCCGTTCGGCTGGTGGTTGAAGGCTCTGGATTGGCTGTAACTGTTGCTCGTTACGAAACACCTGCCCAAACTGATATCGATAAGGTATCTCTCTCTTGCTCTCTTTCTCTCACTTTCTCTCTTTTCTTTTATTTTCTTTTGTTTTATTTTTTAAAGAAATTGGTTTTTATTTTCTTGGTATATAAAGGTTGGCATAATTCCAGACCATCCCCTGCCAGTTTCATTTTCGAAAGACGAAGAAAGTTTCTGTGGCTGCCTTCAGGACCGTACATCTGCTTGCTATGTCAATAGGGTTGAATTATTCTCCAGATGATATTTGCAAATCAGTTAATTTCTGAGGATATTCTATATTCTTATTTGACATTTTTTTTTCTGGATGAGTTTGTAGGCAAGAATTTGATTTGGTATTGTGTGAATGGGAAGGGAAAAAGGCCCTACTTACTATTTAGCCTTTTTTAGAAAGATAATACAAGTCACTACCTGTACAGTGTTTCAAGAATTTTAATATGAACAAGAGAAGAACAAAAAGAAAAAAAAAAAAGGAATCCACAGGTTATAACTTCTGTTTAACAACAATTTATTTAGAGAAATTTTTATTTTTCTGAAAGAAAATGATTGGAATTTGTATTTTTGTATGATGGGTCTACATTTGACGGAATCCCAAGTATAGCAAAACACAGTTTGAATACAAACACTAGTGCAGAAACAACTTTTAAGAACGTCTGTTTCTGCAGATTAAGAACGCCCTGCTGAGGCGTTCTGTATGGAGCTGTTCTTGAAAGTCTGACAATCAAGAACACCTCAGCAGGGCGTTCTTGATTGTCAGACTATCAAGAACGGTTTTTCAAAGACGTTCTTAAAAAAAATTCAGCCGTTCTAGAAAGTCAATTTTGCAGCTCTAGAAAGTACTTTCCAGAACGTCCATTTTTAAGGCGTTCTCGAAAGTATACATTCCAGAACGCCTATATTTCGAGGCGTTCTGGAAAGTATATTTTCCAGAACGGCTAAAAAACAGGCGTTCTGAAAAATGTATTTTCGAGAATTTCTCTAAAACAGACGTTCTCGAAAGTATACTTTCCAGAACGTCTTCAAAAAAGGCGTTCTGGAAAGTATACTTTCGAGAACGCCTAAAAAAAAGACGTTCTGGAAAGTATACTTTCGAGAACGCCTAAAAAAAAGACGTTCTGGAAAGTATACTTTCGAGAACGTCGCGAAAAACAGACGTTCTTGAAAATGTATACTTTCCAGAACGTCTCTAAAACAGACGTTCTGGAATATTTGTGTTCTATAACGGTTTTTTGAATAACCATTCTAGATTTTACATTTCTGGAAATTCATTCCAGATTTATATTTAAATCCTTTTCTAGGACTGCTCATATATCAAAATTCTAGTACCTAGTTAAATCACAAAACACATTTCATTTATATAATCCTAAGATCACCAACACATGTCATTAATAACAATAATACACAATCACCATAATATGTCAATCCAAACAACATAATCCCAAGATCACCAACACATGTCATTAATAACAATAATACACAATCACCAAGTCAACAACACAAGTATCCAAATACACGATCTCCAAGTATATCCAATTACACAATCACCAAGTTTTAAAATAGAAATCCACAAAAGTTGATGAGTACCTATTTTTCTACCATTCAAGTTATCCACAAATAGTTTGTTTCTTACACTCCAAAATATTGCACCTACATGGCGATCAAGCAATGAACTCTAAGAAACACTCGGCCCAACGTCTACGTACATCATCAATTTCCTCGTCTGAATAAGGTTGTTCCATATTGAGTGCCTGCATGTGTGAGACAGCATAGAATCAGACATCGATTTCAAAAACCACATTTTGCATTAACAACTAAGCAACATGTTCTACAAGATTTCATTTTCCGAAGGAAGTAAACAGAAGAGGTAAAAAAAAATTGTATAACAAACCAACTTATGTGTGTATATATATATATGTAGAAGAAGATTGAAAACTTAATGGGGTCAAGTGAATTCATTTCCCCAAATAATCATTCCATCCAAATCCAAACCTTAGCTCCATTACTCTAAATCTGATTCCCTGGTCTTTTTTTATATATATTTATTTTTAAAAATCTTATCCTGGAAACAATAACAGGTTACACACACAAACACAATCTTGGAGAATCAGTATCTCTTATTGGAAATGAGAGTAATTTAGAATTCTCGTACAAAGTCAAAATAACTAAAATGTGAAACTATTTACTATTATTTTTTTACAATTGATCTACCTAGACAATTCTGTTATTCGAAGTTTCAAACATTTCGGTCACTTCACTAGGTAACAGTCTCATTTATCAATCACAAGATTTTTTTACCTTTCCATGCATCTATTGATTTTAAATAAATAAAACAACCAGATCCCATGATTAAATAAATCATACTCGAGTTAATAAAACACCATTGGAAATCAAAGACAGAACATATACCCAAGAGTTATAATAATTTTACATATAATAATTTTACGTCAAAGACAGAATAAGGTTTATGTTATTCCATAGGACGCATGTCAACATCAATGTGAAATAGTAATAAAATGGAAATAACAAGTGAAGTAGCATATATATGTACTTACTTGACAGACAATCTTTTGCATATCTATTTGAGTCCAATCTCTATAATATTTCCTGAGACAGCAGATGCCAAAACCAATAAGTTTTGTTATTAATAATACCTCCTTGACATTATTTCTATAAAATGCACATAATATGTCAAATACAAACAAATTTAAGGGGGTATTTGTGATTTAAAAAAATATAACTGGCATTTTCTAAAATTAGACTAAACCATAGAGATAGTTTTTGTAATTTATCCCAAGTAGTATGTTTAAATTATAACCAAGGTCTCTTACATTACTACAAGAAGGGCTTGAAAGAAAATTTGGAACAATTTCACTCCTTTGTCACTATGCAGTGAAGCAAATCATCAGTTCACATGTATCTAGTATCATCTTACGTTCATATCAATCAGATTGAATTTGAAATTCTACAACCACCAATTTACCTTAGAATCAATTAACTTACTTTCAGATTCAGTATTTTTGGAATAAATTACCTCATCATCATGCAAAGCATGAACAGGTCCTAGTAGAGTTGGATAAGATTAAACGAAAAGATGGGATATTGGTGTAGAAAATAATAAAAAAAGTTCTAAATTCTCGCACCTTGATAAGTTGTTCATCATTCCAGGGGCCCTTATTAGATCCTAGACATCCACCTTCATTCGGGCACGAGCATGTCCCACCCAGAAAATCTGGTAATTGACTGTTTAAATTGAAAGTTAAATATATAATATATGAGAAAAAAGGGAAATACTTTGCGACAATCAAGCAGGAAGAAGACACCACCTAGCGTCTATGACTTCCAATAGCTTATTCTGGAATTTTGTACCTAAAACCTGATTAGTAATGGCCTTTGTTAAAATGGACATTTTTCAGTTGCTCCCAAAAAAAAAAATTTAAAAATTAAAAAAAACTCTACTTTGCAATTTTAAAAAGATGAAACCCTTTACATGTATTTTTGCAGTCGTCCTTGGATCAAGAAAACCCTTCGCCCAATTCCACAAATACTTAAATCCACTACCGGTATTAACTATGAACATTTGATGCAGTGTCTGAATACAATGAGAATAATCAATCAGTTGCATGAACCAATAAAACAATAACAAACTTTAATTTGTTCCAGGAAAAAAATAAATAAAAGAAGCTGAGACACCTAAGGATAGTTATTGCCATCGATTCTCTGCATGCGCATCACTAGATCGTGTGCAATCTTGCCAAAACTCCATTATTGCCATCGATTTCCAATAGCCTTCCCTGGAAACTCGACTTGTTCAACTTTATGAAAGCCCTGAAGATTCAAGAAAGCATCAAACATCACAAATTACGAAAATAACCACTGCAAACCAAACGAGGACCTGCCATCATATTTAGTCCGAGAAAATGATACCTAGAGGCATATTCTGGAAGAACGTAAACCACATATGTTGAGCCCTTGGAACTTTTTGTATATTTATCAACAACAAGATGGACCTCTGCGATGTCACCAAACACACTGAAGTGTTTTTCCACCTCCTCTTCGTTGTGTCACACCAGAAAGCACTTATCAAATAAAATAATATATTCAAAAATTAAAATCAAAATCAAAAATAGTACAGAGCTCGAACTGTACGTTACAACATAAGGCAGGATAAAGATGACAAGACGTCCGGTCTTGAGGATCTCTTCTTTCTCATCTTTCCTATTATCTTCATCAGCGGGTCAATTTTCAGCATTTTGCTCCAAAACATCCTCTTCGAGTGTATCCTTCAAAGGATCATGTTTGTTTTCCGACAAATATAGCATTTCTCATTACAATCATTTGCCCACAGCTTTGTCTTACTTCAGGGTTGCATGGCTTGGAGAAACTCTTGAAATTTAGGGTCGTTATATTCATCGTCCTCCCTACACTTATAGACCTCCCCATTTGCATTTCCACCTTTAGAACCTTTGCTTCCTATCAATGTGTTTTTTCTTCCTAATTTGCACACTCAAAGTCAAGGATGTTAACCTAATATAATATTGGCACTGGAATAAAATCAGATCTACGGGTTGAAACAAAAATTAAGACCAAACAAATACCTTGAGAAACCGATACTTTGCTATCCTCTGGATCCTATGACTGATTGAACCTTCTTCGGGTTTCTGAAATTACGAAACAGATGTACGAGTGCTCAGGAGAAGAAGTACAGAACGTTAACATAGGAGATCACCCAATTTAAAGATATAACTTCTTGTAGAAGCTTGGAATGGTACCAGCTTCAGCGCTCTTCTGTTGCTTCACTTTAAAAATATCTAGCAAAACTCTTTTGGTCTCTAGCTCTTGAAGGTGAAGGATATCCGTGACCACCTGTAAGAAATAAAAAGTAAATACATTCAATATTTACGAGTTAAGAACCTAAGTGTTTTTCCCTAATTTCAAGCATAAACATTCAAGATATGAGAAGTCATACCGTGTTTAGGAAATCTCTAACATGTGAAACAACAATAAATGTCTTTGTCCATTTCACCGGGTATGGAGATCAAGGTGATTCTGCCACACGAGTTAAAATGCATGTGAGATATTGCATTTACATGTATGAATGATAAGAACCATAGTTACATATTGGTAAAAATAAAAACTAAAAAGTAAAAAAATAAAACAAAATAAAAGGAGTTTGATTTCAATTTAGAGTATAAATAACCTCGCTGCAAGCGTGATGGGCACAATCAGACCAGTCCAAATTTGCACGACATTCATCGTACGCATGAATGAGCTCGTGAATCACCACTTGGGTTACTTCATCTTGAGTTTGCAAGCGATTACTACACACCACTATCTAATTTCACAAAACCAATTAAAAGAAATAGGAAAAAGAAGTGTAATTACAACTGAGAATCACCAATGTACCTCCGCAACCTCCAGAAATCCTTTGCAAGCATCCTCAAAATTAACCTGTATACAAGTGACTAGTTAGTCAAGAAGCCATCTCAAGAAAGATATAGCAAGTTCAGGCATGACGATATATATCAATAATTTACTCTCTTAAACATTGTAACGTTCTAGTGCGCAGTTTTGGGCTCGTGAAAAAATAAGAACTTAATAGAGGTGCACGAGAGGACCATTTTAAGAAAAATCAGCTTACTCTCTGCTGACTAGCCTTTGGCACAGACGACACTCAAATGCCTAAATTTTACGAAATCATACCTTGCCAATCAGGTTTTCAAGTCTTATATTGCGCATCAGCAATAGGGCTTGTATAAAATGGTGTTTCCTCATATTAATTGGCATCACAACAAGTTATTTCCATCTCTGCACAAATATGAAGTACAAACAAATGGGGAGGGATAAGCAGAAAACCAGAAGAAACACGGAGTATAAATATCAATTTCACAAGGTAATTATGTAATCGAAAAGTGAAATGGAACAAATGTTTACTCATTCATGTGAATTATAGTTGAAATTTTACCCGTAGCAAGTTTGGCTCCCTTTTCTGTAGCGACTTCTTCATTCTCAGACTTTTCGACTTTCTTTTTTGATTTCCCAGCCGCCTACAGATAAATCGAGTCTAATCAAAACAGCATTTTATGAGGCAACACCAGTTTTTTAAAATAAATCCTACATAACTACCGTTGGCATGTAAGAGCTCAATTTTGCTGTGATTTATTTTGGTATAACCCGAAATCAGTTTCTATGAGGAGAAGTTTCTTAACTATCATTGAAATACATATAAAAATATTGATAGGTTAATATTATGTGTTTCATAAGATTGAATATTTAGGTATCAATACTTACTGCCAACAGAGCTATTCTAATGCTCCGCTCCTCCTCATCCTGATCAGCATACTTTCTTTTGCGCGGCTAGTTTTTCCATTACCCGTCTTTATATGGCCCTGATCAGCTACACAAATATGATGCTGTCTAAGATTTATTTGGCAATTCTGTAGAAATATCAGAAAGAACCTCCAGGAGTTGTTTCCCGATTGAGGTTTAACGAATTAAGCAACGTCATGTGATTCATCCTCCCTGTTTCTCTCCTTCAACATAGCCCATTCTTCAGTCTCTGAAAAGTAAAGGCGAAATAAATAAATAAATAAGTTGTAGGTTTGAGGTTTACCGTAATTAAAAAAAAATTATTTCAAAATTACAAATACACCCTTCAGGTAATGCATTTTTTTGACAAATATCCCCCCTCAACAGGGTGCGATTTGTAAAATAGAAACAAATGTAATTGTGAAAGATATTTAGTGMTTTTTTTGTYATTAAACRAAACCTCCTCAAGGCATTTTTGTGATTAACCATGAGACATAAAAAATGTAGTCAATCTAAGAAAACAATCACTCACTTGGCTTCTCGCCYATTGCCGATAGCCGWCTCTGAAGAATGGAGGCRACGAAGAGGAATATTGAGCACATACCAAACATAACTGAGATGGGGAATGCATTAACCTACAAACATTCAAGAAATTTGTTAACAACTAGAAATCAATTCGTGCACGAAAATTTTAAATTTTAAAGTTGGTAAATTCCCAAAATGGCCAAAATGGAAAATAGTGTGTGTGTGTGTGTGTTGAGATCTCATCTTCATAATGGACGGCCAGAAAATCCCCACACAAGCTTCAAAAACACAGAAGCCGAGGACTTGGAGACAGCCTGCGAACGTGATGCCTCCCCCTTTCGCCTTTGAAGGAGTTATCAAAAACTGCCATAATAAGCAGTAAAAAGTCAGATACCAGATAATAAAGGGAAATGTTTAAAATGAAATTAAAAAAAGATGAAGAATAAAAGGAATCCTGGATATACATTTGTCAATATGGGAAGCAAAAGAGTGGCAAAAGAGACAACAAATACAATCTGCATGTAGCTCTCCACTTTAACGGTGTTGCGGGCCAATAAGCGGGCTGCGATTGAGAGGCAGACTGAATCATTAGTGTTTAAAATGCAGAAACAATTTGACAATGAGGCATCATTAGCCAAATACTAGGATTTTACATAAACACCATTTCCAGAAAAAGATAGCCACAATGACATATGGAAAGTGGAAAAACAAATCATATGAAAAGCACTATAATTTCATGATTCTAGTGAACTATACAGATCTGGAAATTATTCCCTTTTTTTTTTCTTTTTCTTAGTTAATTACTTGCCCCGATTTGCAGCTTATACGTAGTAATCTAATTAATCTCCAAATACAACCAGAGTGATTAAAACCCTAAAGCAATCAAAATTTTACCTCTCTATTTTCATCAAGAAGCGATATCTTGAGCTCGGCAATTTGCTCATCCTGATTTTTGTTCATAATCAATAGCTCCCTCTCACCGTATTACTCTTCACCTCCATCAGTGCCTTCTTCGAGCTCTCATCTCCCCTTTTCACCCCCACCCCCGACCCAGTCGGCCCCTTGAACAGTTTCTTATGGAGCCCACTCAGCCTGGAGCTCTTCTTCGCGTTCTTCTTCAAATCCGCCGCAACGAGGTCGGCGGCGACCACGAATTTCGGCCCCTTGTTGGGATTCTTGCTGGTCTTCTTACTTTACACCAATCTCTTGACCATGGAGGTGAAATTAATGTTAGGAGCACCATTTTTTCTGGGCCACGGCATGTGACGTGGGGAATTTGGCCGACGGGAGGAGTAGAGGTGGATTTGGCCGACGAGGACGAGGACGGGAGGAGTAGATCTGCTAACAGACGGGGACGGGAGGGCTGTTGTGTTGAAGGGAATTCTCGATTGAGAGGAGGCTGTAAATAGAGGGGGACGGGAGGGTAGGTTTTTTTTTAAGGTGTAATTTTTTAAATATAAATAATATGACATACGAGAACGCCTTTTTAAAGGCGTTCTCAATAATACTTTCCAGAACGACGTTTTTAAAGACGTTTTTTATATTTAACATACGAGAACGTTGTTTTTAAAGACGTTCTCGATATTTAACATACGAGAACGTCGTTTTTAACGACGTTCTGGATATCCAGTATACCAGAACGTCTTTGAAAAAGACGTTCTCGTATGTGACACTTTTATTACAAAACTGCCACCGCCTGACATTTAAGAACGCCGCCTCCTGAGGTGTTCTTAAATCCCTATTCTTGAATCCTGTTTTTTGTACTAGTGAAAATTTATATTATCAAACCACTAGACTAATTAGGGATGAAGAAACCAAAGGGATGAAGAAACCAGAGGGCGGTGAAATTAGGGCTGAGAAGAAAGGAAAAAAAAAAAACAATGAAAAATGACTAAATGAAAAGAAAGGAAAAAAACAAACTAAATGAAAAGAAAGGAAAAAAACAAACTAAATGAAAAAGAAGGGCAAAAATGACTTTTCGCCTCCATTTAATATTTAAAATTAAATGAAAAATGATAAAAAAAAATTAAATAACCATACCACGTAAGCATCAAAGCCCGATTGGGCTTTTTTGTACCATATTTGATGAATTTACCAACTTAATGGACGTAGTTTGATGCTGGCCAACATCACGTACCTTTTCTGGAAAGTGGTCAACATAATGTACCAAAAATGAAATCCCCCCCCCCCCTAAGATTAAACTAAAATTATACAAATTACAATAACAAAAAAGTGGATGTTACCTTGGCTAGCGGTGGTGGGTTGCTGCGGTGGCGACGGCGAGCACAAAGCCTTTTTTTTTTTTCCCCAGATCTGTTTGCTTTGCTTCGAGTGCAGGAGCAGGGGCTGTCCCGCAGGGGCTGTCCCTGCTGCTGTTTTATTAAATCGGACCGAGGGCAACATTACCCTCGGAAAACCTTTGGCAATACCAAATGCAACCTATTCCCCTCGGTTTTTGTGTGGGGAACCTACTAACCACGGTTTTTCCGAGGAAAAAATCCTCCCCTCATTTTTTATTAATTAAAAAAAATTGAAAGAAATAAAAAAGGCGTATTTACCGATCAACACTCGATCTTTGTAGTTCCATGACACCGAGTCGCACCCCATGCCACTCCGTGCGTAAAATAATAGTATTTATTTTATTTTTACGCATTATCTATTTTTTTTGAATTTATTTTGATTTTTTATTTAAAATCGAAAAAAATAGAAAATGCGTATTTACCAATCAACACTCGATCATCGCGATTCCATGACATCGAGACGCACCCCGTGCCACCCCCTGTGTAAAATGATAGTATTTGTTTTTACGCATTTTCTATTTTTTTTTGAATTCTTTTTGAATTTTTTATTTAAAATCGAAAAAATAGAAAATGTGTGTTTACCGATCAACAATCGATTCTCGTGGTTCCAAAACATCAAGACGCACCTCGTGCCATCTTCACAAAATCACGATGCTTCGTCGCTTCGTATTTCCAATCGAACAAGTTGATCGATCGTATCTTTGTTGTTGGTCGTATTACACGACACGTGTAAATACGTACATGCCCAGTGTATTTTTCAATCAAACCCGGGTCAAAACCACCTCACGTTCCTAAAATAATAGGATTTGTTTTATTTTTAAGATTTTCTATTTATTTCTATTTTTGATTTAATTAAAAAAAACGAAGGGGACAATTTCCCCTCGGTATTTCAGAGGGGAAAATCCTCCCCTCGATTTTATTAATTAAAAAAAAGAAAAAAGAGAAAAATAGAAAAATGCGTATTTAACCATCAACACGTGATTCTCGTGGTTCCATGACTCGAAACGCACCCCGTGCCACCCCATGCGTAAAATGATTGTATTTTTTATTACGCATTTTTTTGATTTATTTTTGATTTTATTTTTTATTTAAAATCGGGGAAAATAGAAAATGCGTATTTACCGATGAACACTCGATCCTTGTGGTTCCATGACATCGAGACGCACCCCGTGCGTAAAACGATTATATGTTTTTTTTTTTACGTATTTCCTATTTTTTTTAGATTTTTTTATTTCAAATAGAAAAAAATAGAAAAATGCGTATTACAGATCAACACTCGATTCTCGTGTTTCCATGACATCGAGACGCATCCCATGTCACCTTCACAAAATCACGACGCTTCGTTGATCCATCTTTCCAACCGTACAAGTTGATTGATCGACCGTGGTTGTTGATTGAATTACACGACACGTGTAAATACGCACATGCCCTGTGATATTCTTCAATCGAAATCGGGTTAAAATCACCTCCACTTGCCTAAAATGATAGGATTTGTTTTATTTTTATCTATTTTTTTTTAATTTTTTATTTAATTTTAAAAAAGTCGAAGACAAGTTCCTTACGGGATTTCCGAGGGTAATTTATTCCCCTCGATTCTTATATAATTTATATTTTTTTCTATTTTTATTATTCTCAAAAATAAAACAGGGGGCAAAATTCCCCTCGATTTTATATTATTTATATTTTTTTCGATTTTTTTATTCTCAAAATAAACTGAGGGGACTAAATTCCCCTCGGTTTTTTCCGAGGGGAAATTGTTCCCCTCGGTATTTTTCGAATAGTAAATTTCTTCGGTAAGTACACTTTTGGAAAGCCTTCGCTATTGCCTTTTGTAATTATAGCGGCAAATATTAGCGCCGTGTTTTCAAGGGATTTATCGAAGGGAATGTTACCGAATGTATAATCATTCGTTAATGCCCTCAGTAAAATTTACTCTTGGTAATGACCTTGGAATTTTCGAAAAAAATATTTCCCTCGGGTTTTTCCTCGTTAAAATACTGTTTTTTTGTAGTGACATAGTGAAACTAAAATTTTGGTTCAAATCAAGAATCTAGCCTAAACTCAAAATTCAATTTAAATTTTAGTTTGATATTTCCAGAACTTTTGAATTTTCGACTCGGTTTCGATTGACCGAACCGAGCTGAAAACACGAGTGTGTTTGAATTTTCCAGAATTGCCAGCGTCAAGCGGTTGACAACTTTTTTATATGGCCGGTTCAACTTGACATTTACATAAATATAAATAATAAATATATATATATAGGTGACAAGACCGACTAATTTCACTAGCTACCATTTCAAACCACAATTTTGAACATTCAATGCGATGAAAATGAATCAAATCCACTTATTATATTTTCTTGTTCAATTAATCGCTGCGCCGCCACCGGATGAAACTAATCTACTTACAGTATTTATGTCTAAGTAAGTAGGATATTATTAACAAAAGTCAATATCAGCGCCTCTGCCTAACCGGCAATGTAACTCCTCTTACTTGCGGACTATATAATGTAGTGGTAATTTGGCATCTTTTCCTCCATCTGAAAAAAAAAAGAAAAAAGGAAAAAAAAAAAAAAGAAAAAGAAAAATGTACGGAAGCGCATCAGAAGAGTTGGAAGTAAAGGTACCATCAAGCGAAGCGTGGAAGGTGTACAGCACCCTCAAACTGGCCAAGATCATAGAAGCGATTCCAGGCATGGTCTCCAGAATCGACGCCCACGGCGATGGTGGCGTCGGAACAATCCTCCACATCTTTCTTCATCCAAGTAAACTATCAATTAGTTTACAATCCTCGTTTTACTTTTTCTTTCTTATATTTGAATCAATGTTAATGATTACAATTTCATATTATATTCATTTGCACTTTTGCGGAATTTCATATTATATCCTAACTAAGTGTCATTTAAATATAAATTTTCACTTTTACTTCCACGAATGAAGAAGCCTTTTGTTTGTTTGTTTGAAACTTCAAGCATGAAGAGACTAGTAAAATAATAGTGCCAAATTGAACGTGATGTCAAGTAAAATGATACAAGTCAGACCAGAACAAGGCGTATTTTGTTAACTTGCCAACTTTAACAATTGTATCAGGTTAGGCTAATATAAATGCGGGTGGGTGTTTTAGGAGAGAGAAGAACATTTTAAAAAAAATAAATAATTGGTTTCAAAAACCCAAAAATACAAATATATATTATATTGTTTTACAGTAAATCAAGGACCCTAAACAAATAATTAGATTAAATAGTTTGGGAACGTGTTGCCTATTGTCTCATGCATCAACTGGATAATAAAAATAAATATATATATGATATTGGGAAAAACAATAATTACAGGGCCGGGGCAAGTAGAGGGATTGTCGTACAAGGAGAAGTTCACAGTGGTGGACAATGAGAAACGAGTGAAGGTGGCAGAGATGGTTGAAGGCGGGTATTTGGATCTGGGTTTCATCTCTTACCGGGTCAGGTTAGAGGTGATAGACAAGGATAATGAGTCCTGCATCACCAGATCAACTATAGAGTATGAGGTCAAAGATGAGGCTGCGACTGCTGCTAATTTTGTTTCCGCGCGACCATTACTTGCTGTTATGCATGCCGTTGCTAGCCACTTACTTCTAAACTACAAAAACACCACCACCAGCAGCTGATAATGATATCGATGAATGGTATATTTGTGATGTACTCGCTGTTTACAAGTGTTTTTTTTGAAGTAATTGCCTCACTTCAGAGGCTTGTTTTTTTTTTTTTATTATAAGTGGTGGTATTATTATTATTATTATTATTATGTAATATTGTATTGGCGATGTATTAATTCCAATAACAACACTTTCTACTTTGAATAATAAAAATGTTGTAAATTATTTATTATATTTTTAATTCCTTGCACATATATATAAAATCAAGTTGAAATATCAAATAATAAAATAAAATAAAACATATAAAGTAGAATAAAAGGTTGACATGTAAGAGTCATGCCACTTGACGTTAGGTTTTGACGACACACCACCACCCAAGATAAAATACAAGAAAGTCACAACCGACGTCTTCTATTATGAGAATAATCACAAGAAAACTATAGAACACGGTTTTATCATGTTACCCGATATATAAAAATAATGCAAGAGTTTGTTATTATGGTTGAGTGTGTGTTGCTAGACCCCATGTACTTAGCGTTAGGATGTCATTTGAAAACCAAAAGTCAAATGCAAGATTATGACCATGAGTCCATGATGGGGATGATATAAAATTAATGGTAAGTTACAAAATTAAAATAATTAAAGTAGCGCTTAAAAGTTTTAAAACTTCAAAATCATAACAAACCCCTACAAGTTTTAAGACTTCCACATATATATAAAATAAATTATAGTTAGGCAACTAGATACTATATAATAGGTGCAGGAGCCTTCCGGACTTGAGCTTACTTAGTGTTGATAGTTTTCATTTGAGGGAATCATAATGGATTACGCCTTGAATTAGGACCCTTAACCAAATTTTTATACACCACACACATAGCATTAACATCGATCTTTGTTCAAGTGGGTTGGCGCTATTAATGGTAATGCGCTCTGATCTTGATTCTCATGAGAGTCTTTAGGGCTTATTTGGATTAGGTTTCATTGAAATTCTAAATACTGGTATTCATAAACTTGAGTATTCAAAATTATGTGAATACTAAGTATCCTTGTTTATTGTAGGATTTAGAATCTTTACTTTTTATTGTAGATATAAAATCACATCTAGAATGTGGATGATAATGTATTTTTATATTGTATTCGATATCAAATTAAGTCCAAAAAGTGGATGGTGTTGTATTATTATACTGTATTTGGTAATAATTAATTTTTTAAATATAATGATGATGGGATAAAAGAAATGAGTGTGGGGTCAGGTGTGAGAAATTGTTGACTGTATATTGAAAATTTGAAACATAGAACAAACGAGAATTGGGATTTCGAATCCCAATCTAGGTATTTGGAAGAGTAGATCAAACATAGCCTTAGGGTTCGCCCAAATCCATAGTCACGTCCTCATGACAATCTCATTTAGGTGAAACCTCCAAGAAAATGTGTGATCTATACCTTGCAAAATTCCCACCTCAATTTCATTAAGGATCATAATCCAACTTAAAATCACATAATATAACATATCACCGGAGGGATGGGAAAAGATTTCACTTTTATAAAAGTATTGCTAAATAAATCATTCAATACATGTTGTTTCTACCAATTGAACCTTCTTCGTGAGTTCTTCAATCACAACGGTTGGGTCACTCTTGGAGTTGACTCCCTTGTGGGCTTAGTTTCACGGGCGATGTCTATCGGATCATGAGATGTGGTATTAGAGGCACTTTGGCTTCTGATCCGTGCACTCCGCGTGCGACTGATGGAGTAGCTTTAAGACGTGTGGAGAATGAGGCGGCTTACATTATAAAAGCCAGTGACGGAGACAGATCTATGTCAAAGTGACACTTGTCGTGGTATGTCCAAACCATGACCGAGGAAGTGGAGCTTCTAGATTTGGCCAAAAAATCAAAGAAAAAAGGTAGAGTCAAGCTTTGCGAGACATCAAATTATTAGATTCCAAGATCCGACGCATCCAGACTCAGCTCTAAGTCGATGTCAAGTGAGGTCCATGGGCACGTTACTCACCTAGTGACGGGAGTACAAGAGCGAATCAAGACCTTGGAAGATCATGTGGTGAATCTCGAGCAAGCGAAGGTTGTGGAGAAGGACGGAGGTCTCGTTGTTCTCAAACGAGAAGTTCCAAAACCCCAACCATACGATGGTTCAAGGGATGTACAAGAGATCGATCTATTCTTCCATGGGGCAAAACTATACTTCGAGGCAAGGCCCGTAACATCTAACATCGGGAAGTTAAGTATTGTGGAGGATCTATTGATTGACAAAGCCGCACGTTGGTGGATACGATGTCGCGTGGATGGTGCCAACAGTCTCGGCATTGTAGGAACATGGGGGTATTTCTAGAGCTAGTTGTGAAGCCAGTTCTACCCACGAGTCCATGGTACGAGGAGGAGGAATATTGTGATCCCCGAGTCAGGGACGAGGTACCAACCGTGTGGGGAATGCCACAAGCCAAACAAAACATGATGAGGATGGCCTAATTCATTGACTTGCGTGAGGGACGTGAGTTAGGTGGGGGAGACATCCGTACTATGGAGCGTGACACGGAGCGAAGAAATTTTACTAGGTGCTTTGCTTTTGGTGAGCAGGGTCATGATCAAACCAATTGTCCACGAAAGGACAAAAAGGCAGCGACCAGTGCGAGCAAGGAGGAACTCGACAAGGGTGAGATCCTAGAGAATCTCTTAAAGGCTGCTAGAAACTGTAAGTGCTAACAGAGAGTTGATCGACAGGGGTGGGGTGGGGGTGCGGGGGTGCTCAAGGTAACGTGTTGGTTGTTGAAGCTTCAATCATGGGCAAAAGGATCCAGATGTTAGTATACACTGGGGCGTCGACCAAGTTCTTGAAGATATAATTTGTGGAGGTGTTGGGTTTGGATTTTATACCAACGGGAGGCACAATCAAAGGATTAAATGCATTAGCTCTGCCCTTGCACACCAAGGCAGAGAATGTGGTTGTCTTCAGCGGTGATTAGACGGGGAGGGTTACCTTCATGGTCAGACCGATAGACGACTTTGATGCAGTCCTAAGAATGTGTTGGTTCAAAGACGTGTGTGCTTACATTGTCCCATATTCCAAATCATTGGTCTTTTTGGGTAACAAGAGGGCGAGCATTATTCCATTGTTGAGGGAGAAGTAGAGACTCGCTTCACTCACGGTGTTGTTAAGAAATGAGGAGATTACGGGCAAGGTTGGTGTAGATACCATGGATGGGACTGGTGGTGAGAGCAATGGGGTTACCACACACGTAGACGGGGGAGTAGTGGTGCTTGCGTTAGAGGCCGTTGGGGCTAGAGACATTTCAGAGGACCACTCGGCATGGGAAGCAACTATCGCCAAACTTCTGGCCATGCTGCCGATGTAACCAGATGGAGCCTGGACACCATGGCTAAACCAAGATGTAAGGGAAACTCAAACTGCTAAAATTAAGTTGGGTGATAACCCGAGTGTCGTATTGATTCCAACTACAACATTAGTGGGGGAGAATGTCACGGACGATGACTATCGAATTGTTGTCGTGACCAAAAATGCCAAGTCTACACGCCAAGTCTCAGGGAGTGACGGGATATTACACCAAGACATCGAAAACATGAGCGACCAGCTCACGCTCGTGGATGAGAGGCTTCATTACATACACCTTCGAATTAGAGTTACGCGAGTGGCTGATAGGGACGATAAGTTGAGGCCTCAGTGCAAAAGTTGGCGCAAGAGGTACGCACGTTGTGCAAAAGCTATCGAGAAGTCGAACTGGAGAGTGAAGCGCTTATTCCAGTCCGTGGGCCGAGACATCATCCTGGATGGCCAATTTAGAAGCTTAAAGGAGGACGGCACTTAGCGCACCCAACAAGCGCCATGGGCGTAACCCATCCGGAATTGAAGGTTCTAGAAGGCTATGGGCCAATCCGGCTTGACCAAAGCCAAAGCCCAGTAGAAGTGTCCCTTGCTAAGACATTTCCTTATATATTAGTTTCCTTTTAGAGTCTAGGTCAGTTAGGGTTTCTAGCGAGGGGTTTTCCCACGCGTGTTTGTGGACCGATCTAATTAAGGCTTTGTGTACACTAGTTTAATTAGATGAGTTATGTATCTTGGAGAAGGGGAAACCCTAGACTCTAGCGTAATAGTGTTTAGTATAAATAGGCCACTCGCCTATTGTATTACTATCAATGAGTTTTCTCGAAACTTAATACAATTATTGTTCTCCAACACTTGTTCACTCTCTCGCTTTTCTTCTCCACGTTATACGTCTTATAGGTTCGTCGACATGTCTCGTGGCTTCTCTGATCTCGAAGAGTTGACTTGCTTAACGCTGCACTATCCCGCCCAAGGGGATAGGCCTGTGACATTATGCCCATCCCCCTCGATGACTCAAAAACATCTTTGTTAAGTAAATTTATAGTCAAATTGTATACCAAATTTTTCTCAGATCTCACAAAGTCAAGTCACTATCTCCCTCTAAGATACTTAAGAATTCTTTCTAAAAACACTTAAATTATCTACTAGGATCATGTGTGTACCTACTAAGTCTCGTAACTACATGAGAAATATCAGATCTTGTTTTTTTTTTTTGTAAAATATAGTAATAATCTTATAATTGAGAATCTTTTAATTGAGATGAGGGTTCTCCTAAGTTTTTGTGTAAATGTATATATGGATCATAAGGACTAGACACCGGTTAAAATCATAATAATTGAATTTTCTCAAGAACTTTTTCAATAGAATCAGCTTGGTTTAATAGTATGCTTTCTTGTAACATTTTAACTTTCAAAACGAATATTATATGGACTTCTCCCAAATCCTTCATCTCAAAGTTACGAGACAAATAAGTATTCACATTCTCAATTAAACTCATACTTGAACAAAAAAATTAATAGAGGAAAAAAAATCCCCTCCCAAACTATATTCAACATGACATTTTGCTTGCTAATCATTTATTTCGTACATTTCACCTCATGAACTGTTCCATTATCCATGTCCACAAAAAAAGAATGTTTTAATTGCTTGTATGGTGTCTTATAGTGGCAAAATTATCTTTCACTCGAACCTTGATTTTAAATAAATACATAACAAAAAAAAATCATCTAGAAATACAAAAAAAAAAAAAAAGAAAAACATAAGAGAAATTCAAAAGATTCAAAAAAGTAGATATTCATAAAGAAAATAAAATTATTTATATTTTTGGTAGAAAAGATTGTAAGAAGAAAATAGTATTAAAATAAAAATGAAAAGTCCTTTAAATATGAACTAGTGCTTAACCCGTGCGATGCACGGAGCGAATTGAAATGGATGGTGTAAATCCATTCGATATAAGTTTAATATTATTAATTTATTAATGTAATATAATAACTTAAAATACCCAAGTCACGATTTGGTCAACGCAAGCAGATTTATAACAAAGAGCGTGGATATACGGACCTCGTTTTATTTATTAGTTCACCCTACTAAAAAATTTATCATAAGAATGTCAATATTATCCTTAAACCCTACACCCCCAAATACTTCATTTTCTTCAACTCTCCACCACCACTCCAACCGTCGCCCATCACCGCCGCCACTGCCATGACCGTCGTCTATTGAAGAACATAAACAAAACATGCATACAGAAATACGCTGCCGCCGCCGTGCCATTAAAGAAAGAAAAAGAAAAAAAAGGCATTGAAAAAAGTCGTTCGAGCCAAACTTTCGAACACAAAATATATGTTTAAAAAACCGATTCGAACACAAAATACAACTGCGGAAAGTTTATTCATACACAAAATAAATGTTCGAAAAATTGATCTGAACGCCCCCTTTGAGGCTTGTTCGATTTTTTTTTAATAACGTTGTATTATTCGATCAAAAAGTTTAAACACATGACATATGCTCGAGAAACCAGAGACGGACACCCCTATTTTGCATTTGTTTCTAACCCTTTGTCGCCCAAATCCATCACTTACCTTTCACCACCCATCACGTTTTATCTTTTCCTGTTCGACGGTGTGTTGGGCGATGATAATGGTAGAGTTGGAGTGGTGGTGTAGGGCTAAAGAAGATGATGTGTTTGGGGGTGTAGTATTTTGTGGGTTTGTTGATTTTTCTTATCGTATCCGTTGTACTTTTTTTGTCAATATGTACACGAAAGTTTATCATTAGATTATCTCATAATTCAATCACATCAATCTGTTTGAGTACAACTTAAGTACAACTGAATAATCTAGTTGTATATTAGTCGTACTTTGTTGTACGTTTTATTTTAGATATAATTTATATCAACATAATTATACAATTATTAAATAAACTTCTAACCAATAAAAATATAATACTTGTAATATAAATTAAAAAAATAATAAAATCAAATAAATAAATAAAAAAAATTATATTTAGATTATAGATATATATTAATTAAATTAAAACTAAAAAACTCACAATATAATATATATTATAAATAATATAAAATAAATCCTAAACTATATTAAAATTGGATTAAAATATTATGAATTCTGAATAATTATTTAATAATAAAAAAAATCATAAAAGAATATGAAATATGTTAAATATATATAAGGAATATATTTTATATACAAATACTTATCAAATAATTTAAAAATAATTATGAAGATAGTAATAGTTTAAATAATATAAAATAAATCTATTTCACAATCATTCTATAGAATAAATTAAAAATAACTTAATTCCTGAATAATCATTTCCTAAACCCTAAAAGTAAAAAAACACACTTAAAATTCTATAAATAATAAAATTATCAGAAAAATATGAATTTAGTTAAATAAATATAACATATTTGTTTTAATTATAATAATGTAAATATGAAATTACTTTGAAATCAGATAAAAATATAATAAAATCATCATTAATTTCTAAGTATTTATTTTAAATACATTGAAAGAATAAATTGGTGATAGGGATAAAGTAAATTAAATAGTTTTTGATCTATTGAAAGTTGATAATAAAACAATAACAAAGATCAATAAGTTATAAAATAAAATAAGTCTTAAAGTATTTTAAAACAGAAATTAATACACTTAATTAATGTAATAGTATGACAAATCATCTCCTAGATATAGAAAATAAAAAAATATAAATATTGTAGAAATATAAAAAATATTACAAGAATAAAAAAAGAAATAACAAATAAATGAGGCATCATATTATATTTTTAATTGAGGGCCTTTGTATTCTATTTTACTATAATTATTATTTTTATCAGCCCAGTAATTGACTCGAGATAGCCACTGAGTAATTAACCACCAAGTCATCGAGTCAGTTGATGAACCCGATAATAAATTAAAATTTATATATAGATTTTAATTTATACGAAAGTAATTATATAACCGAGAGTAATAAATCATTTATGTGTGGATTTCTAATGTTAAATACTTAAAGTCATAGTAATTAGTTGCAAGTTATTAATATACAAACGTTCATAAATAATTATTTAGTTAAAAAATCTTAAAATAATGTATTGAACTCTTTATATTATGCGGTTATATAATGATTTTTTTGTTCTGCCCACATATAATTTTGATTTCAAATTTTAATCAAATAATTGTATATAGTTATTTACCTTTCACTTATGTTCATAATATAATATTTTAATTTTTTTTAGGAAAAAAGATTAAATAAAAAAAAGTGTCATTGTCAAGTCTGTGACACGTTTAGGGTCAAAGTTTGAGTCATCCGAGTTTCACTCGAGTCACATATATAAAATTGAAAGATATGACGTTATTAGGTTTGTCCTCATATCACCTGGTCTGGTCAACAAATAAATTTGTGGAAGAAAAGACAAGTTCTTGTTACTGATTATAAATTTTTTTAGTCTTCGTTGCATCAATTTTCTAGTTGTACTCATACTATCTTTTTTTTTTATATAGTTAAATGACTAAATAATTTTTAAAATCAAATTATAAATTTTATATTTTTGTTATTCATTTTAGTTTTTCCAAATTTGTTTTCAATATATTATACTTCTTGTAATTTTTGATTATTTTTTATCTTTATATTTAGTTAATAATTTTCTATAATTTAATGGTATTTTTTTTGTATCTATGAATTCATATTTAATTTTATAATATTAGCAACCTTTTGGTTTGTTTTTAATTTTTTTGTATTTATTAAATTTGTAATTTATAATTTTAGCAACCTTTTCGAGTTTTGCAAATTTATAAACTAATTATTTAGATTTATGTATATATTATATATTATATATATTTATTTTACTTTTCATATTTCTTATACACACACGCGCGCGTGCGCACATAATATTTCTGTAGTTTCTATTATTATTTTTATTATTTTATATTTTTATCGATTCTTTTATTTTTATATTTATTTAATAATCTTATAGAATCTATTTTAATTTTATCTAAAGCATTTGATTTTTTTCATGTTTTAATTTTGCCTTTTAGGGTTATTCAAATTTATTAACTAATTATTTACGTATATTCAAATGTTTATTTTAAATAGTTTTTTATATTTTATATTTTCTTCAAATTGATTTATATTTTTTTTCTCAAATTTTATTTATTATTATACATAATTCTTCTATATATTTAATATTTTCTTTACATAAATCATAATCTCCAAAAGAATATTTACATAATAATTATACAAATAATAAATATGTATATTACAAATAGTAAGTAAAATGGGCGGGAAAATTTTGAGAAATATTTTTAGAAACGCTAGCCTTTATATATATATATATAGATTATCTATTTTAGCAAATATATAACTAAACCATAAGCATTGATTTTAAATACTAATAACCATTTTTGTCTTCCTCTTTAATTAATCTGCTGCCAGAAGACCAGACCTCGGTCATTCGACTCATCCCAATCACCGTCACCTCCACAAACCATTCTTCATTTCTCCTCCTCCCCATCGACTATATTCTCTCAGATATATCAAATATTCAATAACTTATGAAACCCAACAAAAAATTTAGGGCAATATTAATTTCTTTCATCTCCAATTCGTGGCCACCACCACCGCCACTTTATTGTTCGACTCAAGCCGCGATTTATTTTGGGTTTTGGTTTCTTTATCAAAGAGTGTGGCTTGTGTTTCCCAGCAATGGGGTTATGGGTTTAACTGAAGGGTGTTGGGTTTTTGTGATTTTCGAGCAACAGGCAGGTAAGAGGCGGTGTTGAGCTCTTCGTATCTGAAAATGAAGACGAATCCACAAATTGACATTAGATTATTGATCGAAGAACTCTTAGCACTCTAAGAAATCTTCTCCGCAATAGTACGGAGTCGATTGTAGAGCGGTAAGCTTTCCCGAGTCGTGTCTGTCGAGGATAGATATAATCGACGGTCGGTGTTTTAGTTAATCTCTTGTTAATCTAAATTACACTAATCTACTCCTAAGTAAGCAATAGTCATTGATTTAGTTTGAGTTTTATGCTAAAGCTTGAATTTAAAAGAACACTTTAATGCAAATAATGAAAATGAGGGTTTAGGGTGTTCGATTCGTCTCCACGATTAATCGGTTTTCGCCGAGCACTTAATCCACAATTCGGGGTTGTCAATCCCAAATTGTCGATTAAGTATTGGGGTCGTCAATCCCAATTCTCGACAAGCTCCGATTAATGGTTCTAAACGAACCTAAACCCTAAACCCGTAATTACTAAACTAATTGCATCAATTTAGGCTCACAATTAAAAAAGAATTCATGGAGGGAAAATCTCAAGCATTTGAAATTGAAATGGTCAAAGAGCATTAAATTGAAGAGAAGTCAAATTGCTCAAAGAAGAAAGACCCATTTGGCTTTTGAAAACCCAAGGTTTGCTTGGACAAATGGGGTAAAAAGCTTGAAGATGCAACAATGGAGTTTTTGCTAAACAAGAAGATGAAAGACAACACAAAGCAATTAAACCTACACTAGAGAAATTGAAATGCAAAGAACAACAACACAAGCTAAATCTAAAAACCAACACACAACATTAACAACTAATCCATAACAATACAAAAGAGAGAGAAAGAGTACTACCAAATTGCATTAAACTCGAAAAGCTCCAAATCTTCAAATAACAAGAACATCAATTGAAGGAGGTGTCACCCTCTCCCTCACTTGCCAAGAACAACTAAACCTAACTAACTACTTAAGCTAAACTAAACTAGATTAACTACTAAGCTACCTAAAACTACACTAAACTAGGGTTTATCATTGCAAGGAAAATGTAAAGGCTTGAAGGAAATGGAGCAAGCCCCAAATTCCAACAAGGAAGGGGGATGGATAAGGTAGGAGAGCCGGGCTTATTTATACAAAAACGCAGGGGCAAAATCATCAAAATGGGATAAAATCATGAATCTGGACTGCGTCTCAGTCGATCGACTGAGGAGCAGTCGATCGACTGGCCTAGTCGATCGACTGCTTTCAAAATCGGCCAACCTCACTGGAATCCAGTCGAAGGTCCAGTCGATCCTGGCTGATTCAGTCGATCGACTGGACTGTCAGTCGATCGACTGGCTCGGCTGCTCCGGCTCGATTTTCTCATTTCGCTCTAAACGTCCGCCGGTTTGTTGCTTCTCATTCACGCTGTGTTTTCTTGCTTTGCCCGTTCCAATCCGAGTCGAATGGGATGCTCCGAGCGTGCGCGGGGACAGCTTGGTCATCCTACGGCCAAAAATACGAAAAAGGGTAAAAATAAACGAAAAACGACTAAAAATCGCACAAAGGCTATAAAAACCTAAAACTAATAAAATAGGCCAAAACGACTCTTAATACCCATAAAAGCAAGCAAAACACACGCGAATGCGACACAAAAAGTTAACAAAAAATGCGTACAAAAAAGTACAAATCAACCACCCCACACTTAGAATGATTGCTTGTTCTCAAGCAATACTAATCTAGAATTACGAAACTACCCCCGGGTGATCCTAAACTAGTGCACAAAACCTAATTCAAGACGTCGTATGCTACAATGCTTGTTAACTTGGCTAAAAGGACGACAATAATGCGGTGACAAATAAAGTTTAGATCGACTCCCGAAACCTAAAAGTACTAGGTAACCCTCCAAGTCGGTCCCCTCGTCCTTGCCCCAGCTAAGGTCTATCCACGGTCGAACCGTTAATCGGCTCCCTACTAGCCCCAATCGTCTACAACTCTCTTTAATAAACAAAATCTACAAAGAAGGAGAAAGAGGAAATGTGCAAGAGTTGCACGTTTTATTACTTATAAGGATTTATAACTTATCCTTGTTTTATTCATCATCATTTTTTATTTTATTTTCTTTCTTTTTTTTTCGGATTTTTTTTTTTTGGGTACCCAAGGAAATAAGGTACTTAAATACAAGATATATACAAAGAGAAATCAACGGCTCCGATCACTCGTTGCTACTAGCAACTAACAATATTTTTGATCGAGCACATGGAGCAATTGACGACTCCAAATTACAAAACAAAATCCTATAGAGAGTGTTTGACGACGAGGCTAGTTGAGGCACTAGTTCTATATGAGCTCAAGYATAGCARYAAGCTAAAGCCGAACAAAGTTTCCAARGAGTTAAGCCACCTAAGTCCACTACATCCGATCGAAAATCTAAACTCCTAAGCAATTCATCAAAACCGCGTCACTTCGCCAAGGTTCCAAGCAAAAATAACACACACGCTACTCAAATTATCACAAGCAAGCATGCAACAATTTAAAAACCTAAGACGAACCCTAACCACCCCACACTTAAAACCTAGCAATGTCCTCATTGCATATTAAGCTAGAAATCGGTAAAAAGTGTAAGGGAAAAGGAAACGCCCCTATCTCCGAGCTTGTGTCGACGCGATTGTGCATAAGTCCTCTCCGGGAGTCGAGACAAGCAACCTACAAGAAATGAACAAACGGGGGGTTGCAAAAAATAAAATACGAATAAAAAGTTTTGTTTTTTTTGAGTTTTCTATTTTTTTGGATTTTCTCTTTTTTTTTTCTTTTTTTTCTTTTTTTTTTACAAATTGGGTTGCCTCCCAATAAGCGCTACTTTAACGTCTATAGCTCGACGGTTTATACAAATGACGCTATCCGAGATCCAAGAAGAGGTGGCGATCGTGCCACGCCTTGGTGTTCTCGAGTAGACACACCGGGTGACAAAGATCACCAAGGCGGGCAAGTCGAGCAAGCCGGTAGGTCAAAGCAACAAAAGAGCAGGCTTGCTTCGGGGGTCGGAAGAGTGAGTAGTCGACTACCCAAATGTGATCATGCCAAAACGGGTCGACGTACTCCTTCGTTTCCCCGACCGTAATCTCCTCTCTCTCGACTTTAGAAGTAGTCGTATTCGGGCACGAGAGAGTAGGATCCAACACATCCCCCACTACCTCCTCTACCTCCACTTGGTCAAGTAGCAATAAAGCATCGGGTGGTGGCAAAAGAGGCTCGATTAACTCCACATCCTCTGAAAACGGCACATCTTCATCATCCTTGCCAAAATCAAGTAAGCTCGACATTCCAAGTGCCGTTGGAGACCCCAAAAGTGACTCCTCCTCAATTTCCACTACAACGTCTTCAAGAAGCACGAGAGGGGTAACGCCAACCTCCGACCCTATCTCCTCACCTTCTAACTCCACCTCCGTGCACACCTCTTTCAAAAGATCGTCAAAACTCGAATTGCCGTCAACGACCGTGGGAACCACCACATAAAAGATGGGCATCTCGTCAAGACACGGTCTCTTAAGCTCGTCCACTTCGTTGGCAATTTGCTCTACTTGAGTCTCCATGCGAGCAAGGTATTCATCCAATTGTCGAATCACCTCCACGAGCTCGTCCACTTAGTGGGGTGAACTTATTAATAGATGGGGTGCCTATATCCGCACTCTAGAAAAATTAAAGGTAAATAACTCCACATTCATATATTATGAAACAACTTTTTGCATACTACATTAAACGTTAAATAATAGTTTAACTCACATGACAATAGTTTTAAGCTCTCTCATTTAGTTAGTCGCGAAACAATCATATTAGTCACTTTTATTACAAATCATTGAGTCCATCTCCTTGTTTAATCTTTGTATCAAAGACAAAGTGAAGATCTTATAATAAATTTAGGTTTTTATAATTATCGGTACCCGTTGTACTTGTTTGTCAATGTGTACACGAAAATTTATCATTAAATTATGTTATAATTCAATCACATCAATCTTTTTTAGTACAACTGAATAATCCAGTTGTCTTTAGTCGTACTTTGTTGTATGTTTTATTTTAGATATAATTTATATCAACATAATTATACAATTATTAAATAAACCTTTAACCAATAAAAATATAATACCTGTAATATAAATTTGAAAGAAAATATAAAATCAACTAAATAAATACAAAAAATTGTATTTAAATTATAAATATATATTAATTAAATTAAAATTAAAAAAGTCACAAAAATCATATATATTATAAATAATATAAAATAAATCCTAAACTATTTTAAAGCTGGATAAAATATTATGAATTCTAAATAATAATTTAATAATAAGAAATAAAATAAAGAAATATTATAAAATAATAAAACAAGTCATAAAATAATATGAAATATGTTAAATATATATAAGAAATATATTTTATATCAAATAATAAAAAATTATGAAGATAGTAATAGTTTAATTAATATAAAATAAATCTTATTCACAATAATTATATAGAATAAATAAAAAATAATTTAAATCCTGAATAATCATTTAATAAATTCTAAAAGTAACAAAACACACTTAAATGCTATAAATTATAAAATAATCAGAAAAATATTAATTTAGTTCAATAAATATAACATATATATGTTTTAACTATAAATGGTTCTTAATAATTTCTAAAATAAACAAAATATAAATATAAATATAAATATTATAATATAATATAATAATATAAATATGAAATTATTGAAATGAGATAAAAATAATAGAATTATCATTAATTTATAAATATTTATTTTAAAGACATTGAAAGAATAAATTGGCGATAGTGATAAAGTAAATTAAATAAATATATAAAAGTTAATTTTAAATAGTTTTTTATCTATTGAAAGTTGATGATAAAACAATAATAAAAATCAATAAGTTATAAAATATAATAAATTAAGTCTTATAATATTTTAAAATAGAAAGTAATATACTTAATTAATGTTATATTATAAAAAATCATCTCCTAAATCTAGAAATAAAAAAAATATAAATATTGTAAAAATATAAAAAAAAAATACTACAAAAATGAATAAAGAAATACCAAATAAATGAGGCATCGTATTAAAATTTTAATTGAGGGTCTTTGTATTCTATTTTACTATAGTTATTTTTATTAAATCAGCCCGATAATTGACTCGAGTAAGCCACTGAGTAATTAACCACCAAGTCATTGAGTCAGTTGGTAAGCCCGATAATAAATTAAAATTTATATATATATTTCAGTTTATACGAAAGTAATTATATAACCAATAGTAATAAATCATTTATGTGTGGATTCCTAACGTTACATACTTAAAGTCATAATAATATGTCACAAATTATTAATATACAAACGTTCATAAATAATTATTTAGTTAAGAATTTTAAAATAATGTACTGAATTCTTTATATTATGTGATTATATAACTATTTTTTTATTCTGCTCACATATAATTTTGATTTCAAATTTTAATCAAATAATTATATAAAGTTATTTACCTTTCACTTATGTTCATAATATAATTTTTTAATTTTTTTAGGAAAACAAAAAAAAAAGAGGAAAAAGTTTCACTGTCAAGTTTGAGACACGTTTAGGGTTAAAGTTTGGATCATCTGAGTTTTACTCGAGTCACATATAGAAGATTGAAAATATGACGCTATTAGGTTTGTCCTCGTATCACCTGGTCTGGTCAACAAATAAATTAATAGAAAAAAATACAAGTTCTTGTTACTAATTATAATCTTTTTTATTGTCTTCGTTGCATCAATTTTCTAGTTGTACTCGTACTATTTTTTTTTTTAGTTAACAAAATTATTAAATAATTTTTTAAAATCAAATTATAAATTTTATATTTTTGTTATTCATTTTATTTATTTCCCAGTTTTGTTTATATTATATTATACTTCTTGTAATTTTTGACTTTTTTATTTTATATTTAGTTAATAATTTTTTATAATTTAATGGTAATTTTTTTGTAACTATGGATTCAAATTTAATTTTATAATATTAGTAACCTCTTGGTTTATTTTCTATTTTTTGTATTTATTAAATAACTATTTGTATTTTAATTATAAGTTATTATATTTTATTAATAAAAAAAATTAATTTGATATCATTTGACATATTTATGTTTTGGTTTACTTTTTTGGGCTTTGCATATTTATAAACTAATTATTTAGATTTATTAATATATTATATATTATATATTTATATTTTGTTTTTCAGATTTCTTATACACACACACACACAAAATATTTTTTGTAGTTGCTATTATTGTTTATTATTTTATTTATGTTTTTATCGACTCTCTTTTTTATTTTATGTTTATTTAATAATTTTATAGAATCTAATTATGAATTTTTTTGAGTTAGTTTAACTTATTTTATGAATTTATCTTTAATTTATTTGATTGTTGAATTTTTGGTTTTGTTTCATATTTAATAAATAAATATTTTTATTTTAATTATTATTTCTTATATCTTTATCTATATGGTTTTATTAATATTTTAATTTTATTTAAAGCATTTGAAAAAATATTTGTGTTTTACTTTTGTTTTCTTGGGGTTTTTAAATTTATTAACTAATTATTTACATATATTTATATATTTTAAATAATCTTTTATATTTTATATTTTCTTCAAAAATATATATTATTTTTATTTTTCTCATATTTTATTTATTATTATACATAATTCTTCTATATATTTGATATTTTCTTTTCATAAATGATAATCTCTAAAAGAATATTTACACAAATAATTATATAAATAATAAATATGTATACTACATATAATAAGTAAAATGAGCGGGAAAGTCTTGTGAAATATTTTTAGAAACGCTAGCTTTTTATTTATATATAGATGCCATTTGACTTCTTTAAATGTTCAAGCTTTGTTTTTCCATCCATTTCTCTTTCAACTTACAAGCTTTCTTTAGTTGGTTGCCTTAAGTAAAGTAATTTAGGATTTTTAATTAGTTTAATTAATCTTCTAAAATTAGTTATTTTCAATTAAACTTTTAATTATATGTCCTTTGCTTTAATTAGTTTTTTCAAGTTTCCATTTCAACTCGTACTTTAGTATTAAAATCTCAAACACAAATCAATGACTTATTGCTTTCTTAGGAGTAAATTAGTTCAACTAGATTAACAAGAGATTAAGTAAAAACACCGACCGCCGATAATATCTATCCTTGAGAGACACGACTCGGAAAAACTTACCGCTCTACAATCGACTCTGTACTATTGCGAAGAAGATTTCTAAACTAGAGTGCTAAGAATTCTTCGATCAATAATAATAATAATAATAATAACAATAATAATAATAATAATCTCCTTCAATACAAAATTCTCATAATCTATGTGTCTTCTTCTTACGTTTCGTTTGTTACGAAAAAATTTTTGGTGATTCGATGTCATCTGAGCCTAATATTTACATATTTACATATTTTTCTTTTATCATATTTGACCTAATTTAATATTTCTCTATTTTTATATTTTACCAAATTCAGTATTTTTCTTTTATCACGTGTCACCTAATTCAATATTTATCTTTTATCATATTTTTCCTAATTAAAGTTTTCATTTTATTCTTCTAATATAATAATATAAATAAGTCATAGTTAATTAAAAAAATCTAAATAAGTTGAAATGATTTTTATTTATAACAAAATTTGAGATAACTTTATTTTCATAATTTCAAGCAATCTATATACAGAATTATGAGTTATTTGTAATAATTTAAGTATGTAACCAAATATTATTAATAAATTAAATATAAACATAAAAATATAAGATTATATAAGACACTGGTACAATGCAACAAGGGTTGAGAATATGTCATATTTTGATTTTTTTCTAAGTATAAAACTAAAACTTATTAACTAATTTAATTTGAAACATTAAAATATAAAATTAATTAGTAATAATAATTAATAAATAGAATTAAACAGGGGTTGGAAATGTGATATTTTTTCTCTTTTTTTTAAGTATGTGAGTATCACTATTAAAGAATTTCATCTATACATTAACAAATAAAGTTATTTAATAATATTAATAAATAATAAATAGTGATTAAACATCGGTTCAAAACATGAATTGAGAATACACATATTTTGAATTTTTTATATTTGAAACACTGTAAATATCATTGTTTTGAAAACCAGACCGGACCGGCCGGTTCGACTGGTTCAACCGGGAATCGGTCACCATACTGGTCCGATTTTCATGTGAAAATCGGTGGACTAAAAAACCGGTAAAAATCGGTTGGACCGGTGAACCTGTGACAGGTTCAACCGTTTTTTTTTTCTTTCTTTTTTTGTTTTTCTTTTTTGCTTTTTTATTTTTATATATTAAATAAAAATTGACGGAGTCTTTTTTTTTTTCGAGTACAAATAAATACAAATTATGATGGTTAATTTTATTTCTTTTGAAGTTGTTGGACTTGGAGTGATGATATAAGAATTGAACTATTTTATTTGATTTCTCTTCATTATGTTTAATTCAGCTACATTTTTTTTTATGTTGTATTGTGGTTGATGAACTCATATTTATTCATATGGACTCTTTGAATTGAATTTTAAAATATTTTATAATCATATTTTTTATTAAATTAATTTATTCTATTTATTTATAACATATTTAATAGTGGTACACACACACACACACACACACACACACACACACACACACACACACACACACACACACACACATATATATATATATATATATATATATATATATATATATATATAATTAAAACCGGTCCCGACCACGATTGGGACCTGTGAACCACTGAACCTATAGCTCTACCGGTTCGATGACCGGTCTGATTTTCAGAACAATGGTAAATATCAAAAATATATTTTTCGGCTTATTTTTAGTAAATCTCTTGTGACACACGGGTGTTAAACTACTACCAGTAGTAGTAGTAGTAATAATTATAATAATAATAATTTAATTAATATTGATTAGATCACGGTACAATGCGAAATGAGTTGAGTCCATTTTTAGAGTTTTTCAAAGTACTTAACTAATAAATATTAACAAATTTAATTTAAATATTAAAATATAAAATAATTTAATAATAATTATTAATTGAAAATTAGACACGGGTTAGAATGTGATATCTTTTGATTTTTTCTTACTATAAAAATAAAATTATTAACAGATTTAATATAAACACTAAAATAAAATATTATTTCAAAATTATAATAATTAATAAATAGATTAAAAATGACAAGACATGCATCAAAATACATCATTTGAAATTATTACTAGTTTTTTTTTCACCCGTGCGATGCACGGGGCAGAAAGTTAAATATAGAAATTCAAGTTGTGTTAATATTATTTTATTTATTATTTAATATGTGAATAAATAAATAAATATCTACGATAGAGATTGAGAGAAATAACTAAAAGATTCACACGTGATAAATTATAGATCGAAACCACACTACGTACATGAACGTTAAGTTCATACGTTCGTGAATACTTCTTTATACACCACATTATTGGTCACATTCGATCCCGAATCGTCATCACCACAAACTAATATCTTCAATCCCTTTCGATGGGTGACACGCGACACGATAACATATAACTGACCGTGACTGAACACAGGATTCTTCAGATAAAGGCCGACGTTCGAGAGCGATTGACCCTGACTCTTATTTATCGTCATGGCATATGAAATCATGAGCGGGAATTGCCTTCTTTGAAATTTGAAAGGTATCCTAACGTCGGAAGGCGTTAGACTCATCCGGGGAAGCAACACTTTTTCTCCCGCCTTTGCACCGGTTAGAATTTTGCATTCAAGGACGTGAGTGGAGAGTCTCGTAACAACCAATCTGCAGGACATAGTCAATGCGGCTATCAATGCGTCCAGCATGTGGAGGCACTGCACTGTGTTGAGACTTACTCAGAACATGAGGCTCCGGAGTATTGGTGATGGACAAGAACGTGCTGAGTTGGAGGAGTTCTCCGATTGGATTGCCAGCATTGGAGATGGAAAGATAGGAGGACCGAATGACGGTTGTGCTGCAATAGAAATTCCTGATGATATCCTCCTCCGATATTCGGGCGACCCCATTGCGGCTATTGTTGAGGATACATATCCGATGTTTAGGGACTCTATTGATGACCCGATGTTCCTGAAGGATAGGGCCATATTGGCCCCGACTCTCGATGTTGTGGGACTCTGTCAATGAGTACATGAACACTTTGAACTCGAGCGAGGGGTACACCTATCTGAGTTCGGACAGTGCCTGCAAATCCGACGGTGGGAGTGATTTTTTTGAGTGATTTGCACACGCCCGAATTCTTGAATGGTATAAAGTGTTCTGGGGTGCCCAATCACGAGCTGCATCTGAAGGTGGGTACGCCTGTTATGTTGTTGAGGAACATAGACCATTCAATGGGATTGTGCAATGGGACGATTTCATATAAATTTAAAATAACTCAAATTAATTTAGAAGTATTTTTTTATTTCTTTCTTAATAATTAAGAATAATCAAATGCAACCCAAATGAATAATTATTTTGAGTCCAAATAATAATATAATTAAAATTATAATAATATAATGTTTAAATTCCTTTAAATTTAAAATAATTAAAATTAATTTAAAAATATCTTATGGGCTTGAATTAATAAACCAACCCATTTAAATAATTAAATTCAAAACCAAACATTAATTTAATTCAAGTCCAAATTAAATTAATAGAAACCC
>BMAC01000994.1:74496-89395 GCA_014905375.1 Phtheirospermum japonicum | reverse complement strand
ATTAGCTCCTTGTCTTGAGGGTTGCGGATTTCCGCCACCTTTCCAATAACATCTACAACAACAAATTCAACTAAATTATTAAAGAGATGCCAAAATTTTAAATTTTAGTGTTACTATTCAAAAATATTAAGAAACTTACCAAATAGCATCGTTTCGTCAATTTTATTGACGTCGATAAGTGTTGCAAAGGGTCGAAAATCATAGACGTAATTTGAGAAACCATCCTCCTTAACATCAACCAAGATTGTTTTCGCATGGAAAACAATTTTGAATTTAGCCACGGTAGTGCGGAATTCTCCTGTATTGTTCTCCACGTAATAATTTCTGATCGCATAAACGCGACCTTCCACTATCCGACTTTCGAACAACTTCACATTAATCTTTTTTATAACCCCGGTGATGCGTCCTCCCTGTTTATAAGTGGTTAGATTCGATTTAGTTTAAACATACTACATAATTGATTAATAATGAGCAAGTATATTTAACCTATATAGATCGCACAGAAAAAAAAATATGAATAATTACCTCCACATCATGAAATACAGTTTCAATAGAAGATTTTTGATCTTTATCATCGTATCCAGATCTCTCAAACAACCGAACAACTCTAAGCTTTAGAGCCTTCTTATTAGTGCGGTCGATCTCCTTTGTTAATCCAAAAAGTGGAGGCATTGTTCCAAAAATCTTCGCTGCCCAAATTTTGAAAATAGAGAGAAAACAAAGACACATTCGAAAGAGTATGACATTGATATTTTGCAATTAATATCACCCTGTATTTATAGGGTGACTTGCGTGAAACCCTAGGAATTCTAAACATGGAATTTCGGTAAATTATGAAATAAAATCAGTTTCGTATCCCTCTGTTATAGGCAATCGATTTATATTTATATATTTTAGTAAATCTTTTAGGTGATTTTTTGTAATCGTAAAACCGTGTTGATTAATTGCCCCCAAATATATCTAAAGAATAAATAGAAAAAGTAAAACTGCCGACTTCTTTGTTACCTAATAAAAGATATTACGTATCTTTTAAACAGTATTTACTGCAGAATTCTTTAGTTAAATAAAACTGTCGACTTCTTTAGTTACCTAATCAAACGTATTACATATCTTTTAAACAATATTTAAAAATTATCGTTTTGATTAAAACTGCCAACTTCTTTAGTTAAATAGTATTTACTAAATTTCAAACATATTAAATATCTTTTATGTGATTTTTTTAAACGTGAAATATTGATGATTTGTTGCCCCCAAACATATATAAAGAATAAATAAATAAAATAAAACGACCGAATTCTTTGTTACCTAATCACCTAATAATTACCTAATAAAACAAATGGCATATCTTTTAATCAATATCAATATATTTAACAAAACCGTGTACCTTAAAATAAGCTAAAAAATCTAACTTAATCTGATATATTCGGATATTTTAATAACCTTAATTCAATCTGATTTTGATTTATTGTATTTACATTTTACAGGATTCTGATTCTGCAAGAGAAACGAGTTGAAATTACTACCGATTTTACACAGCAGGCACGCAAATTATTATACAATTGGGCATATATATTTATTTATTTCCCTGCTTTATTTTTTCTCCTTCCTTAGTTGTGGCCTGTAATTAATTTATTTTATTTGCTCTCTTGCTTTTTCATTTTCTTATTTATTTGGGGCCTGTAAATTATTTATTTAATTTTTTTCCTTAATTGTTTTTTGTCATTCACTATAGACAATCGTGAATTTATAAATCAGCCGAATCATAATTAAAAGCATCAAACAATATTTATAACAAACTGGAAATATTAACATATGACAATATACAATTTTTATGGGTATAAATTAAAGTCATTAAAAAAATATTATAACAAATAGAAAAGTGAAAATTCTGTTTCTGCAAATCCTAAATTGTACGGCCACATGACAATGATATTTAAATTAAACAAAAAAAACAGTTGGAAAGTCAAAAAAAGTGAAAATTCTGTTTCCTAATTTATAGGTGCAAATCTGAAATTCACGGCCAAACATAAATAATAAGACGTTAATTCAAATTGTGCAGGCTGAAATATTTAAATTAAAAAAAAAATTGAAAAGTCAACAAAAGCGCCAAAAAAGTTTCCCTTTGGGGAAAGAAAACAGTTTTGACGGGAGACAAAACAATTGCCTCAAATAGAAAACATTGTTATTATATATATATAGATTTTATTTTTAACGCTCTATAATTATTACAAATACTTTAGTATTTATATTTTTAATAAATCTCGTAAATACACTACTCTTAAACTATGTATTAAATTACTAGAAGTTACCTTAATCATTAAAAATATCTTCTCCATAAGTGTTACGTACCATCTCGAGTTGTATCAACAGGCAATACAATGGCAATAGCATCGTTTGCCAACTGATATGCGTAGATATAATAGATCATGCGTGATATACAATTAAAATATATTTTTTGTTTGAAAGTTTTCTATTATAAATCAGCATCTTATCTTCTTATGTTTTTTTTTTTCGTTTTTTTTTTACTTAAACGAAAACATCTCGAATCTATAATTTAATTCTGAACCTTATACACAATAATAAAATACATAACTTAACAATCAACATTCCCATATTCCAACCAAATTATACCTGCTAAAACCCATAATTACCAATTATATCTACACAATACTTTATTATAATCGAATTACTATATATCTATCTTATGAGAATTACATCTACAATCTCACAATTATAATATTACATATTTAAATTAAAATATTGAAAAAGCGAGCCTCACACAACTAATTATTCATATCCCATTTTCAAACATAAAATATAATTCCAACTTTTGCACAAAAATTAGTAAATTCCCAAAACCTAATCTCCAACTCAAAAAACTAAAAATGAAGACGATTGGAAATATATCCACCCGTGCTCTTAATATTTGAAAAGTGCTCCTAAACTTGCTTACTTTCTAAGAAATACGAAAGTCCACTTGCGTAATAATCTTTTTTAATTATGGAGGGTTATTTTATACTATAACTAGTTAATATTCCTTCCGAAATCAAAATCTTTAATTGCATATAATAACGCTATTAATTCAAGTTGCCCATAAAAATACAGCTACAGAACTCAAATAAGTAACAACTCATTAATCCCCATATCCAGGGGGTCAAAAGAAAAAAAAAATCATCCAAAAAAAAAGGAAAAAAAGAAAAATAAAAGCCCATAAAATCCCAAACAAAAGCATATCCCCAACCCCGCGTTGTCTGTGCGTGATTTTCAATAGTCGGCATAATAATAGAAAGTGACCACCACCTCTGCAAATCCTTCATTTCATCTTTTCAAAAAAGCTCTCCCCATTCCTTCCTTTCTCTCTCTACAATTTCTTCTAATCCACGCCTCCATTTTCTTCCTAGCAGCTCCACCCACCTCCATACGCCTCCTCCTTCCGATCTCCGATTCCCGATTCTTTTTCTATAATTCCATGGCTGATTGCAAGAATCAAGGACTGGACAACCCGGATCATAAATCCCAGACCGCCAAGATCACTCCGTCGTCCTTTTTCAATCGGTCGGTGTCTTTCAACCCTCCGCCGTCATCCGCCGCCGCCGATGTCACCACCAAAACCGTCTACAGCCTCTACAACAACCCGGCGCTCCAGCGCGGCGCCTCGATCAAGAGCCTCTACAGCTCCCCCTTCGGGTCAATGGTATCCGCCGGCCATTCACTGAGGGGCAAGGTCAGGAAATTGTGCTCAATCTTCGAATCCCCAAAATACCCCTCAAACCCTGCGAATTCCCAACCCTTACCCCTACCCTCCTCCACGAAACTCCTGCTGACGCCATCATCGGATGCCAATTTCACAATCCCCAAATCTGTCCCCGACTCGCCCTTCCGGCTCCCCGGCACCGAGGACAGGGTCGTAATTTACTTCACCAGCCTACGTGGCATCCGGAGAACATTCCAGGACTGCCACAGCATACGCATGATTTTCCGGGGGTTTCGAGTCAACATCGACGAGCGTGACATATCAATGGACGTTGCCTACAGAAAGGAATTACAGAGAGTGCTGGGCGAGAATAGTGTGAGCTTGCCGCAGGTTTTCATCAAGGGGAAATACATCGGCGGAGCCGATGTGATTAAGCAATTGCTCGAGGCCGGCGAGCTGGTGAGGCTAATCAAGGGGCTGCCGCTGCGGGCCCCGCAGCCCTGCGATGGGTGTGGCGATGTGAGATTCGTACCCTGCGCGAATTGCAGTGGGAGTAGAAAGGTGTTTGATGAGGACGATGAACAGACGAGGAGGTGCGCGGAGTGCAACGAGAACGGGCTTGTGCGATGTCCGTTGTGCTGCGGCCCGTGAAAGGCCCGAAAACGTGAGTCGAATTTTTAATGACTTAGGGGAAATTGAAAATCGTGTTTGTGCTGAAATGCTGAGAAATTTGGCTTTTGTAAATATTACTTAGTTTGTGTTGGTAGATTTTTTATTTTTTTAATTTTAAATTATGGGTGAATATTTGGTTGTTCACCTTGTTTTGTTGGTGGTAGCCATTGTGCTGAGGTAAGCACTTGTTGGGCTGGGCTGGGATGTGCTGCGAGGATTTTGCAGCTTGGTATGAATTTGATTGATGATAACTATAAACTATATTGTATTTAATAATGTCCGTTAATTGACTTGAGGACCTCTGATTTTATCAAGAATGTTTCGATACATTATCTCTGTGTTCTTTACATTTTTCTGTTATAAGGAAGGATTTTGTTATTTGTTTTCAAAGTAGCACTTTGGAATGAGCAGTCTACGAGTGCTTATATTAATTTTTTTTTTTCTCAAATCAGCTCCTATTAAAAAAAGCTATAGAACAAAACTTTATCAAATACGATGAGAGTAGACGTGCCCAAAGGTTTGCACAAACCGGTCAAATGGAACTGCCGTTTGGCCTCTTATATATATATATATATATATATATATATATATATATATGTGTGTGTGTGTATTTTTATTTTTATTTTTTGAATTTTGCATTCTTATATATAAATACTCCTCTTTTCCAATTTATTTCACTCACACCAGGCTATCATTTCTTTTATAATCTTCATTCTATGTTACTCTTTACAAGATTATCAATCTATTCTTTATCAACTTCAAGAATTTTAGTTTACTATTTTTATATCAAAACATATTTCTTACTTTCTACTTGGTTTAAATTTCTAATCCCACTTTAGCTTACTAGTACCACTACTCTTTTTTTTTTTAATTTTAATTTATATAAAAAATGGCAAGTCGCGGTCCATCCGATCTTTCTCGTTCTCGTCGAGCCGACAAGGGAGAGAGCACAGCACTCGACGACGATGACGACGTCAATGTATCACGAGGCAATACTCCTTCGGTCGATGACTACAATCTCAATTCCATCGTCGACATTAACAAAGTTTGGAGTTATACTGACATTGGTCGAACTTTTTGAGCCGTCGCTGCCTTGTCCGATGAAGAAATGGTCAATCAAGAGTTGGAGCACGATGATATGCCACCTCCAAACATTCGTACCCGAGCACCGGTGGAGCACGATGATATGAACACCTCTTCTTTATTTTCATATTTCGATTCAACTCATTGAAAAGAATTAACTAAATTTGTTTCATCTATGTCTTTTCCTTTTAACTTTGTCAATGATAATTTATATGAAAAGTTCACTCAACTTTCTTTTAATCCATCAAGTACGAGATTCTCACGCTCTACCTTTACTTGTGATATTAAAAAATATATATATTTGTTAATATAAGTTAAACTTATCTAATAAACTTGCTAGTTTATCATACAAAGTTCCAATTTGTTCGAATGTTTGGAGTGATCATTGGGAACGAAACTCTTACATGGGCATTACATATTATTGGCTTGATAAGTCGTGAACTTTACAAAAACGTTTACTGCATTTAGAGATTTTGAACATCTTCATAATGCACATAATATTTGTCAATTAACTAATTCGCTTGTCAAGGATATGGTCTAGCATCAAAGATATTTTCAATTTCATTTGATAATGTTACTTCTAATACATCGAGTATTAATGGGTTTATCAGTATTTGTCAACCATCTATTGGTTGTTTATATTTTCATATTCAATGCATATGTCATATTTTAAATTTGTGTGATCAAGATAGTTTGAATGCTTTGAAAAATAAGTTTAATCCTATTAAAATGATAGTCATTTATATTCATATAAATAAAGCTTTGCAATGAAAATAAGTTAAGTTATATTCATATAAATAAAGCTTCTCAATGAAAATAAGTTAAGTTTTGTAAGGAAAACTGGTTTCACGGAAAAATCTTCTAAATTGATGGGCCTACTCGTTGGAACTCTACATATAAATTATTGAAAGACAAGTATTCATATGAGAGTTATTGTGTTCATTTTATTACCTAACAACAAACTGGGATTATATTACATACGAACCAATGGACTGCATGTAAGTATTTAAAGACTTTTAAAGGTGTTTGATAATACTTCTGATATATTTCATAATGTTTATCATCCTATTTTCCATCCTATTGTTGAATATTGTGTTAAAATTGCATTCATTTTTAGGGAGTGTGTGAACATGACCGTTTGCAAGAATGTGTTATAAGAAATGGTTGAAGTATTTTTATTATATTTCAAATATTATTTTAGTTGTTACATTATTAGATCCTAATAATAGAGAAAGTGGTTTACTGTCATTTGAAATGTACGAATTTCCTTCGCTTGAAAATATTATTCAAAATGTGAAAAAATCTTCATTTGATATATTTAAAGAATATAATATAAATTTTAATGCTCTTCTTCCTATCAGTACTTTTGGACGACAAGCTCCTACTAGAACTGATAATCCTAGTAGAAGTGATGACGACAACGATGAAGTTGAGGGATTTCAGAATATTCTGAAACAAAAAAATAAATTAAAATCACGGATTGTACGATTAGGTTACTCCTTCGGTTCTAACTCTATCGAGAACTTTAAGGTTATCTAACATGATTTTCTTAGAGTGGAATGTTGGGGGAAAATGAAGCTGACACTGAGTTTGATATTTTGAATATTGATGGTCATAGAGGAAATCACTTTGTCACATGGTTAACAACATTGCTAATGAGATATAGGTCATTCCCATATCAACCGTTTCATCCAAAGAAGCATTTGGATCTGCGAATATCCAACATCAGGCCTCACAGTCTCAAAAGTCAAATGTTATTGCATAATTGGGTCAACGTCGACCGACGCAAACAAAAAACATTATTAGTGAAAATGAAAAGAGAGAGAGAAATGTATTATGATACTGACAAATAGATGAGCATGACACCCCCACACTGCCTCTTCCAACCCCTTCGCAATTCGTAAGGTAAGTGAAAATTGCGTGGACTTTAATTTCTAAAGTAGGGATACGTAGACAACTTATTTCAATTATTTGAAATGAAGATTTCATATTTTAATTTCAAATATTTGGAGATAGTTCAAATCCAATTTTTTTTTGAATTTATTTAAAATATATTTTTTATTTTAAAAAGTTGATAATAAACATAGCAAAAGGCCAAATAAATAAATAAATTAATTAACTTTTCTTTTTAAAAGTGTTATTTTTTATTTTCTCACTTAATTTCAAATATTTTTTTTAAATCTATAATAATAAATAGTAAAAAAAAAAAAAAAGAAACTATGAATTTCAAAGTTCATAAATCACATGTGTTTCTCAGAAATATAATTATTTGGATTTTTTTATAATAAAGTGCGAAATTAGTATTAAAAAAAGGAGAAAATCGTTTATACAAATACAAATCACGACGTCTATTCCTTGACCAAAAGTATCTGTTCAGGCCTCATTAAAACCTCTCAAGATAAACTCACCCTTTCGGAGAAACCCTCGTAGAGGAAAGAGTACCCCCCACGTCAATAGTAGAAGGAACATAACAGAGCGATAAATAACGCTAAAAGCTACAAAACGGCTAAAAGTAAATACAAGCTGCAACAAGCAGACCGTAATCTATAAAACATCAATACCAAGGTCCTCTGCTGGACCGAAATTAAATCGCCATCAGAGGGGTTGATGTCAAGATCGCGATGAACGGTACAACGTTTTACTTCAAATATTTGAATTGAATATGTTTCAAGTCCAATTTCTTTCTAACTTCAAATATTTGAAATGAAAATATTTCAAGTCCAATTTCTCTTTAATTTATTTAAATTATTATTTCTATTTTCTTACTTACTCTCATATATTTTCAAAAAAAAATAAAATAAATTAATATGATACACATAACAATTTTAGCTAGAAAAGTAATAACTATAAATCTCAAAATAAAATTAAAAAAAAAATTGGTGCAAATCGGATAAATCGAACGGTGACTTAGCGGTTCACAAACCGCCTCACGGTCCAGTTATGTTTTGTCATTTCTTGACAAACCGAACCGACAGTTCGAACCGTGAACTGCCGGTCCCGAATCGTTGAACACGTAGAGAAAAATCCCATCTTGACCTTTTGTTTTTTTTAATATACTCTTTTTATTAGTAATACATATTATTTTATATTTATTTTTGTATATAAGAAGATTTTATTTATCAATATAAATGTTCTGTTATCATTGTGTTATTTCTCTCTTAATTTTAATTTTATTTTTTAGCAAGTTTTTATTTATTATTTTAAATTTATTTGTTATTAATTATTATTAATATTGTTATTTTTTCATGTATATTATTTGTATATTTCAATCATATTTATATTGGTAAATTAACATTCAATTAATTACTTTAATAAGTTAATTTACGAAGTAGTAATTTAAAATTAAGTATCATTATTACGATTAGACCAACCAAACATACTACATGATATTATTGTTTGACAAACGCTTGTGTTAGGCTAGATTGACGGGTCATGACCTGTTAGGCCATCTGATCCGATATTATAATGTATTGATTTTTGTAATATGAGGTATTGATTTTTGTACTTGAAAGTATTGCTTGTTGCTTAGGTTTTTTTACTTTTTCCCCCTTAATTGGCACTCGGAGATAATTTGATTTTTTTTATTAATTCTAATCTTATGTAACAATATATTTTATTCAACTCAAAAACAAAAGTACTAACCAATTACCTTCACAGGAACGATATAAGACGGCGAATGAAAAATTATAGTTAAAACGGGGTTTTATTAAATAAATAATATATTTTAAATAAGAATTAAAAAAATATCACAGTTTCAAAAAAAAATTGATTTTTTGTTCTAGAAGGTACAAATAATAACCGTTCTAGAATGTGAGTGGGACGTCATTCCCAATGGCATCCCGTAAAGTGACATTTTAGAAGATAGATATAAAACACCGTTTTAGAATGTTAGCGGGACGCCAGGGACGCCATCCTGACCTAAAGTGACTTTCTACTCTTTTTTTGGGACTGAAACAAAATTAATAATTTTCTCATTTACAAATAAAATTTATTTTATTAAATAATTAACAACTAAACAAGAAACGAATAAATTCGAATTTTCAAATAATTAATAATTTCTCACAAACTAAATAAATTAAAACTTTTTTCACATATTAATGATATCATATAAATTTAAATTTTCACATAATTAAGAATTTTACACAAAATAAACCAATTGACATATTAACAAATTTAATTATTCACATAATTAATAATTTCATCACAAACCAATAAATTTAAATTTCACAAACATATTTACCTTCTAAAATATTACTTTAGGTCCGGGACGCCCTTGGAATGGCGTCTCGCTCACATACTAGAACGGTTATTATTTGTATTTTCTACAATGTGAARGTGACGCCATTCCCTGATGCGTTCCGCCACAAAAAATCATTTTTTTCTTGAAACTGTGATATTTTTTAAATTCTTATTTAAAAATATATTATTTATTTAATTAAACCATTAAAATGGTCCACCTAGAGCTCACAAAGGAAAACAAAGAATTATAAAAAAAAAATGCTACAAAGACAAGTTACTAAAATTCCTAAATCGGCAAGAAATTTCATATTAACTCTTCAATCTTGTCGAAAAAAATTCAAACCCATCAAATAAGAAGAATTTGAAATCCTCAAAAATAGATTATAAGATTTGAAATTCATTTTACATCGAGTCCATGCCCAATGGATTTATTATTTTAAAAAATTAAATCCTCAATATTGTAGATTGCGATGGTTTCTTGATTGAGATTTTGAATTTTTGTTTTAAATAATTTTGTTGCTTCACAGCTATTCAATATTGTAGATTGTGGAAACAAAAATGAAGAGACAACGGCATATTATTGTATATTATTCTAACATTATAAATGATAGCATGCTCCATGAAATATTTCCTTTAAAGATAAAAAAGTCTTTAAATGCTAATAATTTCCATCCTACATTATGTGTGTTCTAGGTAGCCGTTACTCATGTTAATTGGATTTTGAATCACTGGTCTTCAAATATCTATCAAATCTTCTATAAATATAATTCGACATATGATTTATCTTGAAATGTTCAGCGGATTGGATTCTTTTTCGGAAAATGTGATTAATTATTTGTGGTAAGTTAATAAATAAAAAATAGTAATGGTTTAAGTGGCGATTTATGTTCATCCATTTATTTGAGGTCGAGTCAATTATGATGATGATATCTTCTTAATTTTCAAATTAATTATCTTGCTGACTTTGTGATTTGGACTAATGCGCACATTTTATTGCTATTGTATTAGAGGTGTTTTTTTTTTTTTTTAATAATATAATTACTAATTTAACACTCGCATATATGTGGGATTTAAAAATATAACATTAATTAAAAATACCTAAAGAATAATATTGAAAATAATACACACAAATCGTAACATTATTTTTTATTTACACAAATATTATTATTCACAAAAAAATAACACTTATTAAAAATACTAAAAGAATAATATTGAAAATGGAACAATAACATATTTTTTCTATTTACACAAAAATTATTCTTCACAATAAATAATTCTTACATCTAAATCAGAGTATTATTTGTTCTAATTACAGTAAAACTAGTTTTCATAATAAATAACTTTTAATTATTTTTACTAGGGGGTCACGAAATTAGTTGTAAGAAATAGCAAAATACTCTATACTTGAAAGGGAATCTTTAAAAAACTGAGTTTGTAAAAATGTAAAACAGACAACACCCGCGTGTCACATGTAAATATGTGATATAAAAATTAAATCTATATGACACCCGCGTGTCACATGTAAATATATGATATAAAAATTAAATCTATATGACGCTGGTAATTCTATTAAAAACATCGTATATCTAACTTGTAGTATATGAAATATTATTTTTTGTTTCATTTTTTTTTTCTTGAAATTTATTTGTTCATATAGATATATAATGTGTTTATCAATGCATTTTATCTGAAATTAGATAAGGAGATATAGAATATATTTAATATTTATTTTTTTTGGTGTAATAATTCTCTTTCTCTTGTGTGTAACAATAGTTTTTCATATAAAAATTTAATGTTATTCTCAATGCATTAAATTAAGATTAGATATCCAAATTTAAGTTTATATATTTTATATTTATTTTCCTTTTGTAATAATTTTATATAATTCGTATTTTTTTAAATAGAATATTTGAAACTCTGAAAAAAAAATTATTTCAAATTTTATTATAAATAAAAATTAATTCTAACTTATATAGATTTTTTCTAATTAAATATGACTTATTTATTTTTTTATATTAGTATAATAAAAATAAAATATTGAATATGACAAAATATGATAAAGAAAATATTGAATTAGATAACATATAGTAAAATAAAAATATTAAATTAAGTAAAAAATTATATAAAAAAAATATTAAATTAAATAAATATTAGGTTGGGAAGATATTTTAGAAACCCACGGAGGTCCATTTACATGCCATTCTAAGTAGTCACCATCATTTTTTTTCAAAACTAATATAATGTAAATTTTAATGTTCTGGCCGTGTTGAAGTTGAGTATGTGATCAGCGCTCTTAGAGGAAATTATTGAACGAATAAATAATAACAATGGTTTCAAATATATAAATATACTACAACTGCCAGCAATAATAAAGGCGATCTGCTATATAGTTCAAAAGTGCATACTCTGTCATTTAGTTCAATTAATTTATCACCTAGTGATTTGGTCCAAATGTGTAAGACTGTAAGTAAGCCAATAGACAAATTACCCCTATTCTATTTTTAAAATCACGCAAAGTTCATTTTCAAACTTCTTGGTATAATAACTATTTCTTTTTAATTATTCAGTAAGTAATTCTGAAATTACGTCACTATATGTCTTATAAACAATTTCTATAATTTCAACTCAAAATTCTTACTAGATCATATAACCAAAATTCTTATAACATTCTTCTAAAAATTGTATCAACTGACGGTGTTGGAATTTGATGAAATTTTATTTCAAAATTCTTATAACAATTTTCTAAAATTGTATCAATTGACGGTGTCGGAATTTGATGAAATTTTGTGGGATGAGTTCGATCATTCATAACAACCATACAACTTAATCCAATAGAGTTATTCAAATTAAGAGCCTCCGTAAACATCAATCCCAATAGACTAGAAAACACGCCTAAGTATTGATACATTGTCTGAGCATCTAATGTAAATTGAACATATATGGTAAATAATATTGATATTTTATAAAAAGATTTAGTGCTTAGCCCGTGTGATTTACGGAGCGAATTAAAATGGATGGTGTAATTCATTCAATGTAAGTGTAATATTATTAATTTATTAATATAATATAATAACTTAAAATACTCAAGTCATGATTATTGGTCAATATAAGTAAATTTAAATCAAACGGGCGCGGATATACGCAACCCACTAAAAAATATTATCACAAAAATATCAATATTACCATTAAATCTTACACCATTAAATACTGCATCTCCTTCAACTCTTCACCACCACTCCAGCCGTCGTCCATCGCCGCCGCCACTACCATGGCCACCGGTTATTGAATAATATATAAAACTATGCGCACAGAAATACGCCAACGAAGCGAAGCCGTGCCATTGAAGAAAGATAAAAGAGAAAAAAAAAAAAGCGCCTTGAAAAAATATCGTTCGAATCAAATTTTCGAATACAAAATATATCAAAAAATCAATTCGAATACAAAATAATATTTAAAGAATTGATCTGTACACAAAATATATGTTCAAAAAATTGATATGAACGTCACTTTTAGGCTAAAAAAGGGTTGTTCAATTTTTTTTTTCGAACAACGTTGTATTATTCGATCAAAAAGTTCGAACGCATGAGTTCTATTCAAAAAACCAGAGACAAACACTCTTATTTTGCATTTGTTTCTTACCCTATGCCACCCATATCCGTCACTTGCCTTTCACCACCCATCACCGTTTTCTCTTCTTCCTATTCGACGGTGATGGGCGAAACTAATGGCAAAGTTGGAGTGGTGGTAAAGGGTTTGAGAAAATGATTTATTTGTGTGGGAGGGGGGTTGATTTTTTTTATTGGGGTGAACTCATAAATAGATGGGATGCTTATATTCGCGCCTAAAACCATTGTTCTGAAAACCGGACCGGTCATCGAAACGGAAAAGTTACAGGTTCAGTGGTTCACAGGTCCAACCGTGGTCGGACCGGTTATATATATATATATATATATTAAATATGTTATAAATAAATAGAATAAATTAGATTAATAAAATATATGATTATAAAATATTTTAAAATTTAATTCAAAGAGTCCATATGAATAAATATGAATTCATCAACCACAATACAACAGAGAAAAATGTAGTTGAATTAAATATAATGAAGAAAAATCAAATCAAATAGTTCAATTCTAATATCATCACTCCAAGTCCATTAGTCATAATTTAATCACATCAATCTGTTTGTGTAACAACTGAATAATCTAGTTTGTACTGTAGTCGCAATTTGTTGTATTTTTTTTATTAGAATATTATCATAATTATACAATTACCAAATCAACTTTTAAGCAATAAAAATATAATACTTGTAATATAAATTAAAAAATATATAAAATCAACTACATAAATACAAAAACTTGTATTTAAATTATAAATATATATTAAATAATTAAACCACAAAAACCATATATACTATAAAATAATTAAAATAAATCCTAAAATATTTTAAAATTGGATTAAGATATTATGAAGTCTAAATAAAATTATAACTTTAATTAAGTACATTAATTTTCTGTTTTAAAATATTTTAAGATTTATTTTATTATTTATAACTTCTTGATCTTTGTTATTATTTTATTATCAACTTTCAATAGATAAAAAAATTATTTAGAAATAATTTTTATATATTTATTTAATTTAATTTATAACTATCGCCAATTTATTCTTTCAATGTCTTTAAAATAAATATTTAGAAATTAATTATAAACTTATTATATTTCTATCTGATTTCAAAATATTATCATATTTATTATATTATATTTATATATTATATTTCTATTTTTTATTTTATTTATTTCAGAAATTATTCAGGAATCATTTAGAATTAAAACACATATGTCGTATTTATTTAACTGAATTCATAATTTTCTCTGATTTATTTTATTATTTATAGAATTTTAAGTGTGTTTTTGTTACTTTTAGGATTTAGTAAATGATTATTCAAGATTTAAATTATTTTTAATTTATTCTATAAAATCGTTTGTGAAATAAGATGTATTTTATATTAAAATTATCTCCTAAATCTAGAAACTAAAAACTATATAAATATTATAAAATATATAAAACACTACAAAAATGAACAAAAAAATACCAAATAAATGAGGCATAGTATTACAAATTTAATTAAGGGCCTTTGTATTCTATTTTATTATAAATAATATATTTGAAATCAGCCCGTTAATTGAGTCGGGATAGCCACTGAGTAATCGA
>BMAC01000994.1:62748-74471 GCA_014905375.1 Phtheirospermum japonicum | reverse complement strand
ACAACTTTCAAATGAAATAAAATTAGCCATCATAATTTGTATTTATTTGTACTCCAAATAAAAAAAATAAGACCCTGTCAAATTTTATTTAATATAAAAATTAGAAAGCAAAAAAAAAAAAAAAAAAAAAAAATCAAGAAAAACCGGTTGAACCTGTCACAGGTTCACCGGTTCAACCGGTTCTTGACCGGTTTGACCAATTTTTGACCGGTTTTTTGACCCCAGCGGTTTTCACATGAAAACCGGACCGGTGTAGTGACCGGTTCCCGGTTGAACCGGTCGAACCGGCCGGTCCGGTCCGGTTTTCAGAACTATGCCTAAAACAAATCAAATGTAAATAACTCTATATTTATATATTATGAAACAACTTTTTGTAAGACTACATTATTAGTCTAATTACAGTTTAACTTGTTATCATCACATGCTAATAGTTTCAAATTCTCCCATTAGTTAGTCGCGAACAATCATATTACTCACGTTATTACAAATCAATGCTTGCATACCCTTGTTTAGTATTTGTATTCAAAGACAAAGAGAAGATTTTATAAATAACTTTAGACTTTTATCTAGTTGTACTTGTTTGTCAACAAGTATCCAAAGTTTTACCAATAATTATAATTTAATCACATCAATCTGTTTGAGTACAACTGAATAATCTAGTTTGTACTGTAGTCGCAATTTGTTGTTTTTTATTTAATATTTATATCAACATTAGATTATACAATTACCAAATCAACTTTTAAGCAATAAAAATATAATACTTGTAATATAAATTTGAAAAAATTATAAAATCAACTAAATAAATACAAAAACTTGTATTTAAATTATAAATATATCATTTAATAATAAAAACTACAAAAACCATATATACTATAAAATAATTCAAAATAAATCCTAATATTTTAAAATTGGATTAAGATATTATGAATTCTAAATAATTATTTAATAATAAGAAAAATATATAAATGTTATAGTTAAACATCAAGTCATCGAGTCAGTTGATGAACCCGATAAATAAATTAGAATTATATATATATATATATATATATATATATATATATATATATATATATATATATATATATATATAAGTGATATGAAAGTAATTATAAAACCAAGAGTAATAAATCATTTTTGTGTGAATTTATTACGTTAAATACATAAAGTCATAGTAATTAGTCACAAACTATTAATATACAAATAATCATAAATAATTGTTTAGTTAAGAATTATAAAATAATGTATTGAATTCTTTATATTATGCGATTGTATAATCATTTTTTTTTCATTCTGCCCACGTAAAATTTTGATTTTAGATTTTAATCAAATAATTGTATAAAGTTATTTACCTTTCACTTATGTTCATAATATAATTTTTAATTTTATTAGGAAAATGAAAAAAAAAAATAAAGGAAGTGTCATTGTCAAGTTTGTGACACGTTATGGGTTAAAGTTTGTCTGTGTTTTAGCCGAATTACGTACAGAAAATTGAAGATATGACTCTATTAGGTTTGTCCTTGTATCGTCTGTTTTGGTCAAAAAATAAATTTATGAAATAAAAGACAAGTTCTTGTTACCGATTAATTATATATATACATATATATATATATAGTTTTCGTTGCATCAAGTTTTTGGTTATACTTATAAGATCTTTTTTTTAACAAACTTATTAAATAATTTTTTAAAATCAGATTATAAATTTTTTTGATTTTTTATTCATATTATTTTATATTATTTTATATTTCTTGTAATTTGTGATTTTTTTTATATTTTTACTAAGTTAATAATTTTCTTTACTTTAATGGTAAATCTTTTTGTAACTATGAATTCATATTATGTTTATAATATCAGCAAAGTTTGTTTTTTTCTTTTCCATTTTTTTTATAAATAAATACTTGTAATTTAATTAAAGTTCTAATATTTTATTTATATTAAAAACATTTTTTTTATATCATCTGACATATTTATATTTTAATTTTTCTTTTCTCGGTTTTGCAGGTTTATAAACTAAATATTTAGATTTATTTATAGATTATACATTTTATTTTTATATTATATTTTTCAGATTTCTTATATCTACATATCTATATCTATCTATCTATCTATTTATCCATCCATCCATCCATCTATATATATATATATATATATATATATATATATATATATATATATATATATATATATATATATATATATATATATATATATATATATATATATATATATATATATATATATATATATATATATATATATATATATATATATATTAATTATTTTTGTAATTGATATTATTATTTTTCAATTTTATTTATATTTTTCTCGATCTTCTTTTTATTTTTAGATTTATTTAATAACTTTATAGAATCTAATTATGAAGATTTTAAGTTAATTTAACTTATTCTATGACTTTTCTCTTCAATTTTATTATATTATTGAATTTTCGATTTTGTTTCATATTTATTAAATAATACTTAATTTAATTATAAGTGCTTATATTTTTATCTATGTGATTTTATTAATATCTTGAATTTTATTTCAATATTTTACAATACTTATGTTTTATTTTTGCTTTTTTTGGATTTTTCAAATTTATTAACTAATTATTTACATTTATTTATATATATATTTTTAATTTTTTTATATTTTTCTTCAGATTTTCTTATATTATATTTATTTTCTTCAGATTTTATATATAATTATACATAATTCTTCTATATATTTAATATTTTTTTTACATAAATCATAATATCCAAAAATGTATTACTATAAATAGTAAGTAAAATGAGCGGGAAAATCTTGGAAAACATATTTAAAAACGCTAGGCTTTTTATATATACTAGTACTTTATACCCGTGCGATGCACGGATCTCATGGTGCATATATATAAATTGAATATTAGTGTTATTATTGATTCTAATCAATTGAATCACTATGTATGTATTATTTGATATTTTTTTGGTATATAATATATTTGTTATTATATTCATATAGTTGTCGTTCTCACCAACTTTCAATTGGTGACTCGTAAAATAGTATGTACATTTGTAGTTTTGCAACATTATAAATCATAAATTTGATGTCTTAATTGTTTTGGCTATTAGTGATCTCAATTTTTATTGTTTATGCTATTATAAATTAAAAATATGATAAATATGAAGTAAAATTTACAAAATAATAATAATAATAATAATAATAATAAGGGATTACCAAGCATATTTGCCCTCAGTAATATCGAGAGATTTTTACCGATGGATTAAACCTTCGTTAACGACACTCTCGGTAAAACCTTCAGTAAATCGTCMCCAACATTTACGRCAATGTTATCGAAGGTAATGTCGGCGCCAACATTTACCGTAAGGATTTTCGAGGGAAAATATACCGAGCGAAAAAACCCCTCGTTAATACGGAGGGGAATATAAAACCCTCGAAAGTACATAGGGGAATCAAATGCCCTCAGTAATACCGAGGGTATTTGACGCCTCGACAAATTATGAAAAATAAAAAATAAAAAATAAATATTATTGAGGGTAAAAAAACGCACTCGGCATTATCGAGGAGAATTTCGTCCCCTCGGTATTTTTGAAAATTAAAAAAAATATAATTTTTTTTATAAAATCAAAATAAACACTATAGTTTCATACTATACATTTAAAATGTAATTCACGTGATTTTAATATATAATTATCATTGAACTTATATTTATTGGCATGTATCGTGTAATATTAATAGTATGATACGATCGATCTTTTGTTATACTATACAGATCGATCGAGTTATTCAATTACACACGTAATTAATGAAGTCTCGTTATTTTTTTTTTAAGATATCACGAGGTTGCTTTCCTTATTTTAGAATCATAAAAACTACCAATTGATTGGTAATTATATATTTTTTTTTCTTAATTTCAAAATACCAAAAGGAGAGGATTCCCTCAGTGAAGTACTGAAGGAAAATAATTCCCCTCGGTGATATTGAGAGAACTCAGTGCCCTCGATATTTTATCGAGGGGAATTCCGTCCCCTCGTATTTTGAAAAAAAATAAAATAGTAACATTAAAATAAACCTTATAATGTCATTTTACATATTTAAAATGTAATTCAGTTTATTTTAATATATAATTATCACCAAACATATTTTTATTCACATGTATTGTGTAATATTAATAGTATGTATGATAAGATCGATCTTTTGTTATACTATATAGATTAATTGAATTATTTTATTGCATACGTAATTAATGAAGTCTCGTTGTTTTTTAAAAGATAACACGTTGTTGATTTCCTTATTAGAATCACTAATAATACTAATTGATCGGTAATTACATATTTTTTTATTCTTTTTTATTTATCAAAATATTATTATTAAGAATTATATTAAATATAAAAATAATTTTCAATTAGTTCTTCTGACTCATTCACTCTCTCATACATCATACTTGAATGATTTAATCATCTTAAATTATAAATAGAAGTCATTTTCTAGCATTAGCCTATGTTTCCAATAATTAAAACTTATAAAACTAAGTAATATCCATATGTGGAACATGAAATGTTAGAATTAAAACACTAAGGAGAAAAAAAAATTAATTATGCTAAAATAATAAATAACATCAATACCAATCAATATTCAACAAATATCAAAATAAATTGCTGATAAACTCATTCAAGCTATTCTCATATTAAAGTAGAAGGGAGAAGAAAAAAAACACACCCTTAAAATACATTCAATGTCAATACTAATAAAAATGATTAAAACCCCATAATAATTATTTTCAAGGATAATCACATAAAATTACTTCTACATAATGTTAAAGTTATTTTATGGTTTAACTTAAAGATTATATTTTGTTAAATATTATTTAAATCCCATAACAATTATTCTTAAAAATAATCAAATAAAATTACATTTCCATACCGGTAAGTTATTTTATGATTTTAATTGAAAGTTTTCATTTTCGAGATTGTTGAGGTAAGTTCATGTAGGTGATCTGCTAACATTASTAATTGTAAGGAGACAATATCCACATCGTCAAGTCCGTATCAAATGAACAATCAATTAATRATGTAGAAATATAAACAACATGATCAACTTTATAAAAAARAAAATCATACCTATTTATTATTTTTCATCATATATTGTAATTGTCAATTAAATAAATATTAATTAAAAGACCAATTTATTTGCTCATTAGATAATGTCTCTATTAATAGAATGACACGCCTATAAGAAAAGCGTGTATACAAAGTACTAAATTTTTCATTGTTATATATGTAAAGATTTGAATTTTAATAGTTATTTGCGACAATACATAACTTTTGGTCACTTTTATTTTTTCATAAAAAAATAGTTGAACATTCGAAACAAATTGATTACGTTAATATTTATTTATTTATTTTATCTTTTTGGTGCAGAGCTTTAAATTATAGTTGACCAGGGATTATGTAGGAAATCTTTTAAAACTCAATTATAATTAATAGAGATTATTATATTTTTAGTGGAATAATTATCTATTTTAAATTGCTCAAGTCTCACCATTTAGATAATAAATATGATTAATCTAATTGGATTTGCCATATTCAAAATAATTAATTGTTTATGAAGGTTATTTTATATTATTTAATTTTGAATAAATAATATTTGATGGATGGTATAATTCGTAGTTTACCATTTRGATATTTAGGATGAATTATATATAAGGACAATTAAATTATTACTTTTTATTTAAAATATGATTAAACACACATACACTTAACCAAATAATTATTTATGAAGGCTAAATCATATATTAGGTCACTTAATAGAAAGTAAATAATTATTTATGAAAACTCTTAATAATAATTATTTATTTTAGTTATATTGAAATTTCAGGATATTACAACATTTTAAATTAAATGTTATATAAAGTTTTCGTACTGATTTTCTATTTTAAAATTATCTAATTATATTGTCATATGCAATATATGATTTAAAAACTAATTTTAGAACCTAATCCAAATCAATTAGAAACTAATATGAATCAATTTGGATATGTCAAAACTATTATAAAAAATTTTGGTCATGCGTTTAACGTTAAATACATTGTTCATGCATAAATATAAATTAGAACATAGTTCTGTACCTATTTCTTAGCAAAGTAGAGAAAATGTTTGTGAGTAGTATATAAATATCATTGGAATAAATTTTGCTATATATAGAAAATGGTAACCATGCATCCAGTAATGATAAGAATATTGAAATAGTTTTTTTTTTATACTGCTCGCTTAGTATATAGTTATAGACATTTGTAAGATTTATTAATTGTAATTTAAATTTTTCATAATTTGATTTAAAATTTTACTTATTGTATATAAGAATATAAATGTATTAAAAATATTTATATGCGAAGTTATATATAAATTAATGCGATAGATAATAATAATAGATATTAACTTTAATTTACACTATCAACTCTATAATTAATTAGATATGCATACATTTGGTAATAATTATCTTAATGACAGGTTTTAGTTGAATAATTATATATGTGAATTCATATACTATATATAAGTCATATCTAAGATTTAAATATGATCCAAAAATATATATACATCTAAGATTTAATAAGTACGCTATTAATAACTTAAATATAGACATAAATACATAACTTTTATATATATTTTTAATTAATTAAAACTGACTACTATTTTTAGCATGTCGTTTTGGAGGGAAAATCTTGAAAAACATTTTTAGAAACGCTAGCCTTTTTATATATAGATAGATATATAAGTTCTCCAATTCATCAATGTTAATATTATATATGTGATAATTTATTTTATTTTTTTTAGAAAAAATAAAAAGAGAAAAATATCATGATTGAATTATATATTTAAAATTAATTGTAGACATTGTCAAGAGCATGTCTAGAATTTAACATTGCTCTTGACAATGTCAAACATTTAATGTGTCACATAATCATTTTAATGTGCCACATAATTATTTTTATGCCATGTGTTAATTTTTCACTTTCAACATTATTGCATACGTAGTAAGTTTTGGCACAACTATGGAATTTATAGCAAATAACTCAACAGTACACAATTTTCCTCTACAACAATTCAAGCCACACCAAAATGTCAATATCACTCTCCTTTATTATCTAGAGTACAGCTGAACCAAAAGGTCTCACTCTCACATAAAAGAAACTCAACAGAAAACTACACACTTTTTCCTGAAAACATCTACAATTATGTGGAATAATTTACAAATACTATTCTTCGGATTTAGCCTAATTACAAAAAAAAAAAAAAAAAAAAAAAAAGCGCCTACTGAGGGGTATTTATTATTTCAAAATATAACTAGATCTTTTATAATTTAGGGTCACTTTCATTAAAATTTTTGTTTTCTATTTCTTTTGCTCTGAATATGTTCTAAAATTTCTTATGCATGCTATTATTTATTTACGAAAGAAGCACACATTCAAGCTCAATCTCCAAAACACCCCGTTCAACGTTCTTCAACTTAATAGCGATATTCTGTTTCACCCTACCATCTTCTAAGGTGACAACACGATCATCTACCACCGTTTTCTCTTCTTCGCTATCTTCTTCATCTTCAAGCTCCAACATTTGCTCATCAGTCGAAGAGCCCTCCGATGCTTTTGCAGCAGATAGCAGTGGCTGAATATCGATCTCCGCATCCCCCATAAAGTCGTCCGTCGAGAACGTGTCCTTGTCATATACAAACTGCCAAACATTAAGAAAAATAAAAGGCAAATTTTAAATAAACGTTTATAACTAAAATAAAATTCTCACCGACTTTTATGCATTAAAAATAAAAAGCCTTACGAGCTTCAGAGGAGGAACAGTATCTGGAATCGACAACATTATCCTTTCGTTCCAAACTGGGTTGAGGTTATTTTTTATAACCCGTGTTCTCATCGACTGCAATGGGGTAAAAAAAATCCTGTTAAAAGCAGTTAAGTACAACGGCTAAGAAGATTGTATGAATTGTAATTGGACATGATACGAGGAGTAAATAAGAGGATATTTACTTGATTTCCGAGTGAGAGAATGACGTACGGGTCACTACTAACCATATCCCGGACAGCAAGATTAGTGCCTTTTACAATGTTAACATAAATCAATCCTACGAATTCAACCATACCTGCCTATACAATAGTTAAATTTAAAATAATAAGAATAATGCATCTTAAAAAAAGATGTAAACAGATTTGGATAATTAAAAAACTTACCATGGGATCAGCCTAATTACAAAAATAAAATTAAAATCAATTATCTTTTAAAATTACAAATACCGAGGTTTGCATAATTGTTTTACAACTTCCCACCTTTAAAAGGTGCAATTTATAAAATAGAAACATATGTAAAGGGAGTATTTTGTAATTAACGAAAAAAATGCACTTTCTTAGCAAACTTAAGATCCCATATATTGCAGATAAAATCATTACCATTGATTTAGTTTTCTTTGCCGGCTTGTGTTCTGGTTTTCGCCAGCTGTAACGAAACGCATGTCCTAAATCATGAATACGGTTACTTGTAGTTTGTTTCTTAAAATGTTTCGTCTCAGGTGCAGATTGAGAAGAACAGATTGATGAAGGGCAATGGCTGGACGACGATGATGATGGCAAGGGACAAGAGAACTCTATATCTTTGTTCATAAACTGCTGAAGCTCGTATTTTTTCCTGAGCATCCAAAAAAAAATAAAAATAATAATAATTTAGTTGCTAATTGAGGACAAATATTCCCACTGGCGGAGATACGAGGGGCCTACCCTGGCCCCGGGCCTCAGTCCACCCAAAATAATTAAGATTTTAAATAAAAATAGTGAATTTATACGAATTTTCTTTTAAAAAAATCCATCCAGCCTAGCCACATCCATTCAAACAGTGTTAAAAAAATAGTGAACTTATATGAATTTTTATTTAAGAAAAATACACGGGCCCACCCCACTTTGTCCACCTGACTCTGCCATTATGAAAAAAAACTTAGAGAAATGTCATGCTACCTTATGAAATCCGCACGCTCGTCTGTAGATGAATCTGGTTTTGGTTTACTATAATTTTCGGGAATGTGAGCTTCATATTTCAAGTTTACCGCATCATTTCCTCCCATTTCAATTAGAGCATCAACTTGCTCGTCGGTCCATGCATCAAGCTTCACTGATAAAACCTGCAAGACGATGGGTCAGTGATTTTGTACACACTTATTAAATTGAGGCACACTCGTGTCAGACAGCCCAACCATTAGGCAAGTCTCCTAAAACTACATACACAGACATGCACACACTAAAAAAACCAAAAATACTAAAAATTCGTAAAAACTGGAAAACCCCAAAGAAAAACTAAACTAGATATAAAAAACAAAAAAAACACACACTAAGATTTGGGCCCTGCCTATCGGACGAGTGTACACAAGTTTTTTTCAATAAAATAATATCACCCAAATCAAAGTCAACTCGACAAGTGATGAGTTTTGCACCTTTGTTATATGCACTCCAAGGCTTCTATGTACACCAGAACACTTTATACAAATGAATGCTCCGATGCTCAAAGAACTGGACACCACGAAACACAATATAAGTTACAAACGTCGTCTTAAGCAATCTAATAAGGTGAAAATTCCGATGCTTACACCCATTTCGGATCTGGAGCTCCACAATCAGCACAGAATTCGTTGCCGGCTGCAGATAACAGGCTCTCCAGCCTCCTTTTGGTATCTATTTACCAAAATAATCAGTAGATTCAAAATCTAACTTGATGCTTTACACAAAATCAAATAAATAAAAATAAGAAACTGCAATGTATCATTCAGAAAAACAAAGTTGACTTACTGGAAGACAAATTTTGCTTTTTTGGGATGTGACTCCAGTTTGAGGAGGCTTCCCGTAGGAGGTCATATAGACGATAACCTGATTCAGTACATTAACGCAAAAATAAATAAATAAATAAATATTATTTAAAAAATCACTTTAAATAAAAATTATTTAAAAAACACAAAAGCACGAGTTACTTTCACCTCAGAATTGGATATATAGAAAAATAAAATAAATTATATTAAACAAAGAAAATGAGCCGAACCTGGAACATTATCAATTCCCCCATTTCCTTGTTCCGTAGACATTTCAAACTTTCAGCCTCAGAAACTCAGAACCAGATCAGGAAACAGCGCTATGACCTTATTTAAACCATTTATTTTATTATTATTATTTTCTGCATTAACACAAAAGGATCGCATTAGAAACCCGAAGAAATTCGATCTACGCAGCATTCGCCTCTGAAATTGCCGAGAAAATATAAAACAACAATCACAATTAAAAAAAAAAAAAAAGGCGAAAATCATACAATGATAGTATGCAGGTTGGTAATTGTGATAGATAATCTGTGGGATCAAATCAATGGAAACTTGCACACACGTTCACCAGTAGTTGCGTGGATTTTATTATATATAATGGCAACTTGTTAAAGGATCAATCATTTGATTCTGGATATTTGCAAATAAAATAAATCAGTCAGAGGATTGGATAATTGAATTTAGGTTCTGGGGATTATGGATGGACAAGAAAAAGGCACAGGGATGATGGGTGGATTATCCAATATTATTTTAGTGGAATTAAAGAGAGAGTTTGGCAAATTGCTTTTTGGTGGTTGACCTGAATACGTTGAAAGTCATTCAAGTGAAACGCACACTTCCAGCGCGTGTGTGATCTTATGGACATTTTGGTAAATTGGATGGATGATATTGGGGCAAAAATGCGTATACACTGTATATGCTATTCCAAATTGTGTTTGTAGGTGATGTGGGGCGTATTGTTTAATTAGGTGATTTGGCACCTAAAAAGTGCAAATTTAATATTTTTTATTTTTTTTAATGGTTTCGCACCCTCAAGGTGCGAAATCTATTTTTATTATAAAAAAAAAAAAATCTGGCTTTGATTTCGCAGTCTAAACTGCGAAATCCAATTTAAAAAAAAAAAATTTTATTGTTAAAAAAAATTTGATTTTGATTTCGCAGTCTAAAGCTGCGAAATCCATTTATTGGCAAAAATTAGATTTTTTTAATCATGGACTACATTGTTGAGGGTTTATTAAATAAATATTATAAATTTAATTTTTAGTATCAGAGTGGTGTTTTTGCAAAAAAAACATTTACGTAATCGCTTGAATATAGGAGCTATGATTATAAAATATAGACAACTATGAATGTAGGTGATAGATAATAATTAATTAAAAAAAATAATATTATTAATTCATAACTGAGATAACGGTAATAGATAAAAATTAGGAGATGAACTGTAATTGGCTATCTTTAATTGTGAAATAAATAATTTTGTCATCCTATTACTATATAAACTTGTCTAGATAAATATATAACTTGATACAAAATTAATATTATTATTAAATAAATATTATAAATTTAAATCGGTAAAATAATACACATTGAATTTTTTTTTACATAATTAGTTCAGGACGCCACTCAAACTGCCGTCCCGGAGTGTTTCTGCAAAACGAAGAGAGCGATGCCAATCAGAGGCGTAATTGCTTGAATACATGAACTAAACACAGGTGACAATTATAAAGATACACTAACGCTATGAATATAGGTGATAGATAATAACGAATTAAAAATAATTATAGGTGACGATTATAAAGATAGACAACATCTATGAATATAGGATAGATAATAACTAATTAAAAATAATTATAGGTGTAAAGATAAACAAC
>BMAC01000994.1:10384-52378 GCA_014905375.1 Phtheirospermum japonicum | reverse complement strand
TCGTTGAGTCGCCGCCGTCGGGGTGCCTGCACACAACCGCCGTCCGATTCAAATCGTCACCTAGCGGCCCACGCAGCCGAGTCGCCTCACCTGCCGAGCGCCGCCGCCCGATTTGCCGTCGTCGGGTGCCGTTCGCCGACGACAGAAGGAGGAGGGGTGCTGCGCCGATTCTCAGTCACCAGAAACATCTCACTCCTTGCGGACTGAACTCAAAAACCCTAGATCCACCAAGCTCGGACTTGCACGACCACAAAACCCAACTCTTGGTGTTCGCCTAACTCCACCTCGCCACCGCGTCGCCATTTCTTTTACTGTCGCCTAGCCTTGAGCCACCGGAGCATGTGCGCCATCGGTAGTATTTCAGATTTCTCCTCAATTTTAGTCTTAAATCCTGATTTAGGAAAGGTGGAAAAGAGGCGGAGAGGGATAATTGCAGATTGAGTTTATTTGCAATTTCATAATTATTTTACTTGCAGATTGAATGGAGATGTTGGCATTCCAATTTTACTTGCAGACTGAAAGAGGCGGCCATTTTTAATGAACAAAAAAAGAATTATAAAAAGAAAATATAGTAGAGAAAGAAAAAGGAAATAAAATAGTAGGAATAATAAATCTCAAGGGTATATTAGGTAGTTTTCATTTCAATTTTGATTTTAAGCATTTAAATTAAATGAAAAATGATAATTAAATACTGAATCATGACACGTCATCAAATGGGCCCGAAAATGATAATTTTGTACCTTTTTTGATGATTTTGCCAATTTCGTGTATCAGATAATAAATGCGTAAATAAGCATTAACCCTTAAGAAAGAAGCCAAAGGCTCCTTTTATAGGGATAGGAGAAGATTCCCAATATATAGGGTTACCTTTCATAATAAGAATTCCCTTCACACCAGGATTCCACAATCGACCCTCAATTAGGACTCCTCATACATGGCAAGTTTCCATAAACAACAAATTTCCCCAAAGATATCACAATTAAGTCGGGGCATATCGCCCACCAGGCCCATAATAATTCATGTATATTAAATCCACAAACGGGCTCAAGTACCCAGCCCAAATTACAAGAGATCGCGACCCTATATAAAAAGTCATCCCCATACTACAGGTCGCTACTCTTCACAAACGGCCCACTCAAATCATCACAGCTCGCCCACCTCCCAGGGGCACACCCTCTCTAGGAAATGAAGTCGCTTTCCACAAATTATCATATTTATCACATAATTTTACGTGTGATTATTTTAGTCCGTATCAGATATTATGTTTAATCGATGCATGCATAGAGATGAAAAAACATATTTACTCCTAGTAAACGATATTATGTTTAATGTACTTCTAAACTCTATCGTTTTTCAACATGTTTTTATAATAGCACATGAGCTTTTAATATTGTTGATGTTCATTTTTCGTTTCACATAATGACATAATCATTTTGAAATGCATTTTCAAAAACAAGAAAGGAAAAAAGAGATTGAATAAGAGTAACACCCAATGAAAATCTTCAAATTGCGCGTGAAGATCCTAATAGACTTTCTAGTTATGTTATTAGTAGGGCCATTTTGTTGGAAGCGTTAGGTAACAGGATAAGCTTTGGCGGATAAGAACCCGCCAAGCCCACCAAGCAACATTAGGATTCACGCCTAAAACATTTTCCAAACTGGGTCTTCAAATGTTGCTGCTTCTAGAAAGTCGTTGGGTAATGTCTTCGAAATTGGGTTGTCAACTTGTTGGGTGTGTTTTTTGCAACATTGTATTGTCCACGAATTGGTGGTTTGTTTTACTAAACAATCGGTTGTTTCACTACTTATGCTAAGCTCTACTAATTAGTTGACTGATTATTCCCTCGTATTCCACATTAACAATGAAAGCATAATTAGGAAAATTGTCATCGAAATGTTCCCTACATTAGTAAGAGCATTTTCATTGCACTAATCTACTTTAGAAGTCCATTGTAGTGTGAGTTCCTATCATTTTTTTTCAAATTTAATTATTTTTAAATCACTCTTCTTAATTTTATTCCATTTTATTCAAAATTCTTGTTATGATTCCATAAATACACTTCATCTGCAATTTTTTTACTAATATTTTATTACTATTTCTAAATTTATTTATATTTGTCTCCTCTTTTTTTTCACTTTCTTTTTTCTTAAATCATCTTTCTATTTTGTTTATACTCGCTGTTTACGCTTAAGATAGTCTTGAAGGCAAAATCTCTTAAAATACCAAAATTACACTTAATTGTAAATAAATCTCCCAACTCCTATTTTTTTTTCATCTTATTCGCCACGACTATATGCGACGGTGGTCATTTATGCTCTCCAACTTTAGTGCCGCTTTGGACCTCTCTAACGCCAACCCAGCTTTGTGTCTCCATCTCCATCAGCACACATATACACAAACGAAATCCCAGCCGCACGCCACCATCATCGAACCACCAACCCTAAGAAACGTTCGTGAGTTTTTTTTTTTTACCTTCTTCAATCGATGACCATGGCTTTTTTCGATGTTGAGAGATTGGAAAGAGGCAGATATGTGTGGGTGCTCGTGATTTGTGTGTATTTTGTGGTATATCTAAGGTGGCAGCAGGAAAAGGTAGGGTTACGACATTGACATTTCCAGCTGCAATGAAGTTGGAAGGGGCAGAACTGAGTTCTGCGGCCATGGTTTCTATTTTAGGGAACTTCTACGATACCGTGAGGGCATCATTTTTCACTTAATCATAATAATTGGATCAAATGTTGGTTAAAAATATTGGTAAATGGATGAATGTATATGCAGGAGGGGTGGGGGGCATAGTGGCCTCACGGTACCGTAGTCATTTCCTCTATTTTATTTATATTTATATTTTTTTGTTGAGGATAGTTTAGGTAGTCTACGGTTTTTGGGTGTTTTCAGTAAAAGGTGGGGTGCAAATAGCCGAGCCATTTTTCTATTCTTCTTACTCTATCGTTGTGTTTACTTTAACTTTTGATAAGTACTTGTATCAGATCGTTTTCATACTATGAGACCATACTTTTGACAAGTACTTGTATGAGATCGGTCTCATACTATGAGACCATTTTTTACCCACAAACTTAAACTGGCCCATAAACCATCCCGCTAACCAACCAGCCTACCCACTCTCCCCACAATATTAATTAAGAGAACTAGATAAAATAAAATAAAGAACGGTAATCATCAACGCAAGTCTCTCTCTCTCTCTCTCACACGCGCGCGCACACACGCACAAACACACACCGTTTTGCCTCTCTCTAGAATCAACAGATTCAAGTCCCAAGAAATCTTACCACATAATTAAGCCACCGAAAATGATGTAATTACCATTAGTAGAACTGAATTTGCTACTACCCTGGCTATGATTGCACCTTTGTTGAGATTTTTGTGGTGTTTGTTCAATGAATTTGAATTGCGGCGGTTTGTGATGAAGGAAGTGAGGCAGAACTATACGGCACCACTTTAGTAGCTATGAATGCTTGTTTATTCGTATTTCGAGATTAAACTCTTCGGTGTCGATCCGTACAACTCTTTCTTTGATAAGTTCAGTTATGTGAAGAAAATTAGGGATTGGATGGGAAAATTTCATTTTTGGTACATTATGTTGGCCACTTTCCAGAAAAGGTACGTGATGTTGGTCAGCATCAAAGTACATCCACTAAGTTGGCAAATTCATCAAATATGGTACATTTTTAACACAAATGCTGACGTGGCAGGATTATTTAATTTCTTATCATTTTCCATTTAATTTTAAATATCAAATGGTAGAAAAAAAGTCAATTTTACCCTTCTCATTTAATTTTTTTCCTTTATTTCTTTCTTTCCTTAAAAAAAATAGTTCATAATAATAATAATAATAATAATAATAATAATAATATATATCAACAACAACTAAAAATATCTTCAGAATTTTACACACACACACACACCTTTCTCTGTTTCTTTCATGCACAAGCCCAAAAATCCCCAATCCCACCACTAAATGCAGACATGAAAACCGATCTCCAAAACCCCCTCTCATTCTCAAACCCTTCATCCTCTTCTCCCTCTTCTTCCTCGCCTTTCTCTTTCTGCAACCACCGCCCCCATCCCCAACCACCACCGCCGCACCCGATCGTATCCCCTCGGACCTCAAGATGTGACCCGGATACTCCTCCTACGATGCCTACCTCCAGCGCCAGCTCAACAAGACCCTCGACCCGAAGCTCCGCCAGATCTGGACCACCCGCGATTGGGATCGCAAGGTCACCGTCTTCTCCGCGTTCTTCGACGACCTGAAGAAGCACGGGCTCTTATCCAATGGTCGAGATCGTTCTGCATCGGGCCCGGGTCGGGCAGGAGGTCGCCGCGCTGAAACGGGTCGGGGTTCCGGACTCGGTGGGGATCGATCTGGTGCCCTGTCTTTATAATTTTTGCCGGCATCACTGTCTTTTGATAAATCTTCTGGAATCATGTCCAAACAGAGAATTGAACAAGCCCATAAATGCATTTGTTAATTAATACAACAATATGGAAAAACTAAGGCCGAGTCATGGTAAATATGAAGGTGGAAAAGGATATTTGTAAATAAACAAAAATGGAAAATTCTGAAAAAATTTTTAGTTGTTGTTGATATATTATTATTATTATTATTATTATTATTATTATGAACTATTTTTTTAAGGAAAGAAATAAAGGAAAAAAATTAAATGAGAAGGGTAAAATTGACTTTTCCCTACCATTTAATATTTAAAATTAAATGGAAAATGATAAGAAATTAAATAATCCTGCCACGTCAGCATCTGTGATAAAAATATATCATATTTGATGAATTTACCAACTTAGTGGATGTACTTTGATGCTGGCCAACATCACGTACCTTTTCTGGAAAAAATGGCCAACATAATGTACCAAAAATGAAATTTTCCCGGGATTGGATCCACAACTGAGAAAGTACGAATGTAATTGGGCAAATTGAGCAGAATGTGCACTCACATCTGCAGTTACTTAGTTGTAGTAAGTTGCATTCTTAGGACCTCTGATTCTTTAACAAACCGCAAGAACAAAAGTTTCAAGGTTTCAGATCTAAACTGAGAAAATAATATATTCGACGACGTCAGATTAGTAATCAATTTCGACTGCTGCCCTTTGAGGCATATGTTATACTAAATTATTTAGAAAATTTTATGTTAAGTAAAAGGGAGAAATCAATGAAGAGACTATTACATATGTTTGAGTGGCTCTGCTTGTTGCCTTTTGTCTACTGCAACTGCTTTTATTTTGTTGTTTGATGCAGAGGCTTTTGAAATCTTTTAATTTACTTTGTTTGGTTTCTTGTTTTCCTTTTCAACTTTTACAAATATGAGGTGTTTCCTTCGTGTGTTTATTCCCCTATCTTCTTGGCCATCTTCAAGTTGGATGTTTCTGTTTTGTATCCAGTGGGATCATAGGTGTTTTAAAGGATTTTGTGGGTGTAGTATAGGTAAGGTTCGCGTGGCTTGGTATTATCGGAATGCAAGTGCTCGTAGGGATCAATGGGTTTTTAGCTTGTGAGATTTGAGGAAAAATAAAAATAAACGAAAATAAATGATTAACTATGAAGATCTATGAAAGTAAATGCAAGTATTTTGGATGCTTCATGCGTATGCCATATTGAAATTGCAAGCAATAATCAAAACAAGCAATAAAAAGCAAAGAAACAACAAATTACAAGCATGAAAGCCTAAGGTACAACTATGCATGCATGATCATAAAATTTTAAATAATGCAAATTAACGAAAACCGAAAGCACCAATAGAAAGAGCAATAAAAGTTGACGTTAAAAACTTTTTGAAAAACAACTAGAAACGAACATTAGATCTAGGGTTCAACATAAAACCATGCATGAAAATAAAAACCAAAATAAAGCATATGAAATACTTAAAATAAAAACGATCTAGGACCCGATCTATGATCAAGATGTGTCACTCACCCAGATTCCATAAACCAAATCACAAATCTAACAATAAATCTAAGAGCTAAGGCCAAATGCATAAATTAAAGAACAAGCTTGAAATTGAAGAATAAGGAAGAAAATAATGAAAAAATTGCTTCAATTAAGAAAGAGAATCTGAAAGCTTGAATGAAATTACAATCAAAATAAAATTCAAGTGATGACTTGAGTTCTTCTTGAGCTTACAAACCCAAAGGAAAGCTTGAAATTAAATCTAAGATCTAGAGAGAGAAACTAAATCTAAAAACTAAAGAGAGAAAATAAATCTAAAAACTGGAGAGAAAAAATAACTCCCAACCTCATGCAAAAGTTGGGAGAAGAGTGGATGTCTTTGTTGGGAAAAGATGTGGGGTTTATATAGATGTTCGCAGGGGTAAAATTATCAAAACGCCAAAAATCCCGAAATTTCCTGCGAAGCAATCGATCGGGACTGAAAGGTAGTCGATCGACTGCCATCTCGCTCCAACGTCCCAGCCTCTGTCGAGCAGTCAATTTGGGTTGCTTTCAGATGATCGATAGGTTTGCATTCGATCGACTGCTTTGCTGTTGAAATGGGTCAGCCTCTGTTGTTCAGTCGATTTGGTTGTTCTCAGTCGATTTGGCAGTCGATTCGGGCTGCTTTCATCTCGATTTTCTCATTTTGGCACGGGTTTTAGGATTCAATGCCTTGGCTCAAACTTAGGCACGTGCCAGCACGTCTTGGCGCGAATCTAATTCATTAAGCCACCTACGAAATAAGAATTTTGAACTGAAAAACTCAAGAATCACACAAAAATCACCAATGTCGTATACATAAGGCTCAAAACAATAAAATAAGAAAATAACCTAACTTAACGAAACTCGATTCAAAATCACTATAATCAAAATAAAACTCTAATTAAAAACACAAGAAAAAGCACCACAATTACATGCAAAACAACCACCCCACACTTATCGGTTTGTTCGTCCTCGAACAACGAAAAGAACCGAGAATGTACATGCAATGAACATTATGCAAAAAGAAAAATCCTTGTGCTTATCCTAATTAATATGATGAAAGTATCAACATAAACTCGTTATCGCCAAGCATTGCTCGTATTACTCTTTCTCAAATGAAAACCAAATCGATGACTTCCTCTCAAATGGAATTTTGAGGGTGTTCGCTCAATTCGCTCAAGTGCTTATTTTATATGGGACGTGTATACGCTCAAACCGGACAATGCATGCACCTTGTCAAGATTTTACAAATCAGAAACTCAAAATCACCCATTTTACATGACCAAATAAGAATCAAAAGAGGTCTTTAATTCGGGTTGTAATGTTGGCTCTTTGGTAAGGTGTGGAATATATGGATATAGTGGCTAACACACAATCAAACGTAATTTATAACACACGAAACCCTAACTTCTAGAACTCGAATCTTATAACCGCTTCACCCTTCCCAAATTGCCAAACTTTCATTCGAAACCATTTCAAACACTCACACACTTTTTCGACTTTTATTTCACAACACTCAGAAGATTTTTGAATTCGCTTCTTTTTACTAAACTTAGCCTTTAATCATTAGGCTTTTCGCTCGAATGCACGCTTTATCACTTTTTGTGATTTGTGTTGGAGTTTATTTGTTGTTCTCCCCCTTTTTTTTATTTCTTTCTTTCTTTCTTCTTCTTCTTCTCTTTTTTTTTATGAATATAAGAGACTCAAAACCCAAAGTCCACAATTGATTTCCCACACATTTATAGTCAACTAGCAACATACACTCTCTCCTCACAATTTATGAAGATATAAGAGCTAAAATTGAGCTTGGCTAAGAAGAAATGGGGCATAGGCTCAAGGGAGCTCATTTGAGATTTTTAAGTAGCTTGTATATTTGGATATGGCCAGAATAATGGTGATATATGTGCCTCGAGGTCATTTCCAAATTCAATCATGTACGAGCAACATCAAGCCACCTCAATGCAATTTTCATAAAAATGCAAGTAAAGCCGATAATTCACACAAGGCTACTCACTAGTTTGCACCGGGTTTCGGAGACAAAATTAAAAGAGCTTTTCGAGCTTTGCAATATTTTCACGAGTGAATGTTGAGTATATATATATAGGCAGGTTTTGGACGAAACACAAAAATTCAACTCCTTACACAAGAGGGCATAAACATGTAAAATCCCGATAAGTAAACTATTCAAAATTCTAAGCATGTGGTGATTTCTCAACAATGTAATAAACACACACAAGATACAAAAACGACTCAACCATAAAAATGTGCAATTAGTAAGCGTCACTTCGCCAAGGCTCAAGTTAAGAAAGACAATTCATACTTTGAAAACCCCGGACCCTAACCACCTACCCACCCCACACTTAAACCATGCAATGCCCTCATTGCATTTTAATGAAAAATAAGTATAAGGAGGGTGAAATAAAAGCTTCCCAAACCGAGCTAGTTTTGGGTCGAGCTCGGTGGGGTCCACTTAAGCATCCAAGTAATCCAAGCAAAAATCGAGCATGACTTGTTTCTCCCGACTCCATGAATGCTACCAACTTATAAAATCAACCAAGGTTGAAGTCAGAAAATAAAACCTATAAAAGAAAATCACACGAAATCAAAAACACAAGAAAATATGCACATGAATCAAAACAAAGCAAAACCAAGGGCTACAAGAACCAAAAGACAACACAATTTTTTTTAGTTTTTCAAATTTTCGAATATTTTTGGATTTTTATATAATAAGAAAGTAGGAAATAAAGAAATGTGAAAATAAAAGAAATAAACGAAAAGAACATGGGTTGCCTCCCAAGAAGTGCTTGTTTTACGTCATTAGCTTGACGAACTCCCTTCTTGCTTTATGGTGGGTATAGAAAACCGCCACGACAAGGCTTGACCCGATGGCCATTAACTTGGGATCGTGCCTGAGTCTTAGGGTCGATTAAGGTCACCGCCCCACTTGGATTGACTTCTTCAATTGCATATGGACCCAATCCACTTAGATTTTGTCTTAGCGGGATATAAGGCCAAACTAGAGTTGTAAAGAAAGACGAGCATACCGACTTCAAGTTATTTAAGGACCATCCTCTCGTCATGGATTCGCTTCGCGCTTTCCTTGTAGAAATGAGCATTTTCACATTGAAAGTTCTGAAACTCGTCTAACTCCTCCACTCGTAACATTCTCTCACGCCCGGACTCCTTCAAATCCATACTCGCGGTTTCTATCGCCCAAAAAGCTTCATGCTCAAACTCAACCGGTTTGCTCTCCTCTTCTTCCAAATAGTCATACTTGAGGTGAGATGTAAAAGGCTTAAGCTCGGGATTGTGCCTCCTCTCGACCTCATTGGGAACTAGTTTAAGCAATTCAACATTCTCCTCAAGATACTCTTCAAGCTTTTCAATGGGTTTCATTCTAACCCATCATCAATAATCTCCACCTCCCCCTCTAAAATTTTGTCGTTGCCCTCAACGACACATAAATAATCTTTTTCACACAATACTTTGGGGCATTTAAACACAATTGAATCGTCATTATAAACAAAGGCCTCATTTCCCTCACTATAACCTTCGACACAAGCTCCCGGGTCAAATCCCTCCTTCTTGCTCTCTTCCTCCATATAAACTTGGTCATCCAACTCGTGAATCACATCGACATGTAAGCAATCCGCATAAAAGATGCTTGATGGAATAGATGACAATTTAGCCATAGAAAACATGACCGATTCACCCGCTACGGACAAAGTAAGATTCTTCTTCCCAATATTTATCAAACATTGAGTTGTAGCCATGAATGGGTGGCCTAGAAAGATAGTGTGTTCGGCGCCATCCTCCTTCACCATGCCAACATCTAATACCACGAAGTCGAACGGAACCACGATCCCTCCAACTTGTACAAGAACATCCTTGATTATCCCCTTTGGGTGTCTAATTGACCGATCAACCAATTGTAAGCAAATGTGTGTTTCTTATAAAGGAGGAAGCTCCAATTGTTCGTATATCAAAATGACATCAAATTAATACTGGTCCCGGAATCAAGCATTCTCGTAGTGACTTTATCATTCCCAAGTGTGATCTCAATACAAAATGAGATGGGATCCGCTTTCTTAAGATCCAAGAGAGAAGGGTCACAAACCACACTCACCTCCTTTAATAGAAAACTCACTCGTTCGTAGCGCTCACAAGCTTCTTGGAGGAAAGCTCCTTGAAGAACTTGGAATAAGCGGGCATATCCCGAATGGCGTCTAGCAAGGGAAGAGTGATGTTTACATTGGGCAATAGATCGTAGAGCCTTTGAAATTATTCATCTTTCTTAGCATTTTGTAGCCGGGATGGATAGGGCATAGGAGCCTCAGAAGTTGGTGGTTTATAGGCATTTGAAGACTTGTGTAGGCCATCAAAAAGTTCCTTTGCCAAAGTAGGGCCCACGGGAGTAGAATCAGGAGGATTAAGAACATTCGGAATAGAAACCACCTCCTCCTCGGATGGCGGGGCAACCTTATTATCAACCACCCTACCACTTCGAAGGGTCATGACCGCATGAGCTTGCGAAGGTTGTCTTGGTAATTTGCCTTTCTCATGAGCTTGATTGAGCATATTCACACCACTTGCCAATCGCCCCATTTTATTGTTTAACCCGTTGGTCGTAGCCTCAAGAGCATTGAACTTAGCATCGAACGAAGCAAAAAAAATGGAAAATGATTTCATTTGTTGCATAATGAGCAAGAGATTTGGGTCGTAAAGTGGAGTAGGAGCATTCACCGGAATAGGCGGACGAAATGGACCCACATGAGGATTAACACCCATATTTGTATTGACATAGCTAAAATTCGGATGCATGCAGTTGTTTGGATGATAAGGAGGATTGTGAGTTGGCAGACGAGCGAAAGGTGGCTTAGCAAGACCGAGTCCCGCTTGATACCCTTGAGAATTTCGGGATCTTACAATGACAATGTTCAAAAGCATGTTCTAGAGAGTGCCCCAAAGGTTGCAAAGTATACATAGATAAATATTCAACATGAAGTTCTCCATATTCTTGCAAATAATGTGAGAAATTCAATTAGAGATGAAATCGGAGATGCCAGATTTTGCATTCTTATTGATGTGGCTTGGGACGAATCTAAGAAAGAGCAAATGCCTATTGTCTTGAGATTTCTTAGTAGAGATGGTTGCATTCAAGAAAGTTTCTTTTGATATTGAGCATGTTACTAACACTTGTGCTTCAACATTGATAAAGGGGTTGGAGTTACTTGAAATATTCGTGGTCAAGGATATGATGGCGCTAGTAATATGCATGGTGAATGGAACGGGTTGCAAGCTTTGCTTCTTAAAGATTGTCCTAGTGCATATTATGTTCATTGTTTTGCTCACAGATTGCAATTAGCTTTAGTTGCTGCTTCAAGAGAGATTATCCATATTTATGAATTTTTCACACATTTAACTTATGTTGTAAATATTGTTGGTGCTTCTTGCAAATGACACTATCAATTACAAGCAGCTCATATAAATGAAGTTGCAAACATGATTGCACTTGGTGTACTTGAAAGGGAAGAGGGGCAAATCAAATTGGGACTTTACAAAGTGTTGGAGATACTTGATGTGGTTCTCATTTTACTTATATTTGCAGTTTGATGACAAAATTTTTCTGCTACTTACACTGTTGTTGAGAATATTATTAAGGCGGGGACCATTTGTGCACAACGAGGTGGTGTTTATGCTGTTAACAAAATATGTCTATCATTCTAGTTTGTTTACACATTGAACTTGATGCATGAAATCATGGGAAATCACTTCTGATCTTTGTCAAGGAATACAACAATGCTCCCAAGATATCTTGAATGCAATGAATCTTGTTTCTACAACAAAGTCACTTCTTCAACAATTGAGAGATGATGGTTGGGTTGCTTTACTTGAAAAAGTGAAACTTTTAGTACAAAATATGAGATTGAGATTCCAGAAATGGAGTCACGGTATATTGAAGGGAGGGGTTGATCTTGTCAGTCAAATGTAACCATAGAGCATCATTTTCGAGTTGAGATATTCTTGGCAAGAGTTGAATAGTATGTTTAATAAGCAGGCTGAGGAACTTCTAACTTTAAGTTGTGCTTTAGATCCTTGTGAAAATTATAAATCATTCAACACTGAAAACATATGCAATCTAGCCTTGAAGTTTTATATATTCTGGTGATTTCATAGAACAAGAAAGAAGTTGTTTGAAATTCCAATTGAGAAATTATGAGCTTGATATATTTAGTCATCCAGACTTTCAAGGTATCCAGACTTTCAAGGTATCCCAACACATTCTCATTTATGCCAAAGATTGACCAAAACAGGAAAGTCCAAAGCTTATCATTTGATCGATTAATTCGCCTTGTATCGACTCTTTTGGTGTCTACGACAACTACAAAGAGAGAATTTTCAGCAATGAAAAGAATCGAAACAAGACTTCGGAGCAAAATGGAGGATGAGTTTCTTGCAGATAACTTAGCTATATTGCCATTACTTTTTCTACGGATTCCATAATAGCTGATTTTGAATCAATGAAAAAGCGTCGTGTGCAATTTTCCTAGGTTTAGATAATGATGCAAATAATTATCTATAATTATTTTTGGTTCGATTTTCCTAGGTTTAGATAATGATGTAAATAATTATCTATACTTTTTTGGTTTGTAAATTATGCGTTAAATTTTACTATTTTGTATTTTGAATATTTGGTACTTCATCCCACAAAAATAGTTCAGTATTCCAATTTCGTCCATTACACAAATATAGTCTAGGTACCATATTAAAAAAAATCATAAATTTTTTATTTTCACACACTCTTAATTAATATTTTTGAAATACTAAATTTTTGCATGGTAAATGGAAGATTGATAATTACAATGCAAAATCTTAATTATTTCAATGACAAATATACTAGTTCCAACACTGATTTCTACGAGTATTAATTGATATTAATACATTCAAGAATGTCATAATTGAGAAATATTAACTAAATTAATGATTTAACTATATAAACTATTCAATTTTTAATATGTGTGAAATCAAATGCAAGAATATTATATTTGGACAGAGAGAGTATAAATTATTATAAATATGCTTCATTGTTGTTTCTTTAAGCCTGCAAAATAAATCGTTTAGTTCTGCCTTTCATGAAATTTATTCTAAATTTTAGTTTTCAATAAAACAAAGTAAATTAAATAAGGATATTTTAATTTTAGTAAAATAAATACTTTTAAAAAGTAAAAAAGCCTATAAGTTGAGACTAACGAAAAGAACAAAAGAAAGAAAAATTTTTATCTTAGAGACTTGGACGAAGGGAGCATTAAGTTAACGATCATCTCTCTCTCTCAAAATAACACACCCAAATTAAACATTGCAGAGATGTTATAAGGGATGATTACAAAAACTACCTGAGGTTTAGCCTAACTACAAAAAAGGACAATTATCATTGAAAATTACTAATAATATCTACAACTACGAGGCACAATCAAGAGGAGTCACGAATGATTATTTACAAGGTAAATAGATAATATTTGACAGTGAAGTTGATGAGTGTTTTATTTTCGTTAAAAGTCAAACCACATGCAAGGTAGAATCTAAAGCACCCCTTGTGCTTTTCAATTTTGATTAAATGCAATTTTCATTAAATGAAACAGAAGTTAGCATTTGCAAACACGAAAATGTGATTTTTGTTTTCCCAACTAAAACCTTCTAATCACTTTTTTCGAGTGATTACAATACACACACTCCCTAAGAATTACAGACTGTTATGATATGGAAAAATCACACCCTCATACACATTCATTGTTACTGTGAGCCTGTGACCAGTTAACCCCTTACGTCTTAAATTAAAATTGCTTATTAAGAAAATTGAGCCATGAAGCACAACAGATAATTCCACATGCAGAGCATAACGTCTGAAACATAGTCAACAAACCATACCCTAACCCTTTGTACCTGCTGAGAGGTCTTAAATGGTTAACATATTATCAAGCCAGAATTATTATTACTTGCAATTAGCCAAATATGCATCCCATCCTTGAAGCCGATATTCCCTAGCCACCTCTGCAGGGTTTGCTGCCTTGATAATTCCACGTCCAACAATGATGATGTCACTGCCTCTGTCCGAAATGACCTGAAAATATAAATTTCTCATTAGCTAGGAAAAATTAGCTACAATTGGGCGCATAAGGTGATAAAAATCAAACATATGTTTTATTTATGTATATTAGTAGTAGTTTTTATTTATTGGTCACACAATCAGCACATTTAAGCTCGGCCCGAAAAAGGAGGACTAATTTAACATAGTCCATTAGGCCGGCGGCCCGAGTTGGCCCGACCTCAAAAAACACTAAGTTTTCTATCTATGGGCCGGGCTTCGGCATCCAGTGGCAACACAAAGAAATTCTGGCCCGACACTGTTCTAGAATTTAACCCGGAGGGCCCAAGCCGAACCGGACTGGCACATTGCCAGCTCTACCTTTAATAGACCAGAAAAGAGTAGTATACTGTGTCAAGTAAAAGCACTTACAGAAAGCGGAGTGTTGTATTGTTGGCCCAGAGCATCTCCACCTTTAACCATTTGAACACCAGGGGTTGCGTGAATCAGGGATGGGTTTCCTGGCCCACCGGGCCATGAAGCTGGATTGACAGATATGAAGCCAATAACAAAATCAGGATGATCTTCGGCGATTTTCACTGCTGCAGCTGTGTAATCACCCGTGGCAAGGTTACCAGAGGAACTCATTTCAGCAAGCAGCAACAGGCCTCTGCCTCGTGATAATCCCTATCACAGCACAAAACTTTGCATTAGATATTGAGTAATTTAAAATCATTTAATGGCCAAAACTGAACCAAAAGTCCAAGAGTATAACAGATATGCACCTTCAATTTTAGGCCATCCACAATTCCAGGTCCTGAGATTATATGAGCATTTACTATATCCGCCCAATCCAATATACGAAAGATACCTCTGTAAAAACGAAATGAGAATCTCAATGAAAGCGTCAAAGGAATCTTGACAAACGCAAAGGAAGAACAAATTATTACCCTTCATACTGCATCGTGACGGTGTTACCAATATCAGCAAACTTACGATCTTCAAAGATTAAGAAATTGTGTTTGTCTGCAATCTTCAGAAAGTAAAGCACTATTAGTTGTTGCCAAAATTTACTTTTTCCATAGAAAAAAAATTATCAACTAGGAAAAACAAATTCCAATCTTCATTAAAGCCAGGTAGAACTGGGTTTTAGGAATCGCATGATCATAAAGGAAATTTTGGAAATTATGACAATTCTCTCAGAGCTCTCTTTTCACTAAGAATTGTGTTGAACGAACATACTTGAATTAATATATTGTACCGTATGATACAAGGTTATGAAAGTGATCCATTCACTTTCTTTTTCTTTTCTTTTTTCACTTTCTTTTTCTTTTCTTTTCTATTTTCACTTTTTTTTTTCAAAAGAAAAAAGCACACTTATACTTCGGCCAACAAAACAGCCCAGATTTGGCCATCCACACACACGCGCGGGATATCTAAAGGATATCGCCACCAGATGATCCCAACAAACAACTTATCGGCTTATCGTCTACAAATCAAATTAGCATGCACGGTTTTTTAAAAAATTAGAACACACAAAATCGAGCAAAACACTTTTCAATGAAACGAGTCTCAAGATAACTAATAGCAACGACTAATGGGAGTGGAATTTATATAGGAAACAACCTCGATTGCGCAGCTAAAACATATTGACATCAACGGCGGTCTAAGTTGGAACGAGGAAGGGCCTATCATCCACAGGAGGATTTTCAGCTCTGTATCTCTCAGCCATTTTATAGAACGTCTACAAATCAAATTAGCATGCACGGTTTTTTAAAAAATTAGAACACACAAAATCGAGCAAAACTCTTTTCACTGAAACGAGTCTCAAGATAACAAATAGCAATGACTAATGGGAGTGGAATTTATATAGGAAACAACCTCGATTGCGCAGCTAAAACATATCGACATCGAAAGCGGTCTAAGTTGGAACGAGGAAGGGCCTATCATCCACAGGAGGATTTTCAGCTCTGTATCTCTCAGCCATTTTATAGAACGCTACAGCCCAGTCAGCAATTTCCTTTACTTTGGAAGCCGCTACGGTTAGAACGTCTCCCTTCTTAATAAAGAATGTCCAGATGGTGGCCGGAATAGAAAATAAGAGACCAACAACAGCCCCTGCAGTAATGAACTTCAAGCTTGCCCCAGGATTAAACAAGAGATAACCAATCCCATCCCGATTAGGATCCCAAAGAGGACACCTCCGATTATCGTTTTCAAGGAAAATCTCCTCGGCCCACGTGCTTTGTCCACTCCTTGAACATACAATAATTCATTGCCTTTAACCAAATCAAGTATTCCAGTTTTTTCCCTCCTACCCACGGTTTCAGGTATTTTGATCTCGAAAAGGCTCTTAGGTTTCGCCTTCATAGGGATAGACAGACCTATCACTAGCCAAAACGAATGTGAGACATTGACGAGGTTCTATTCTTTTTTTCACTTTCTTTTTCTTTTCTTTATTTTCCACTTTCCTTTTCTTTTCTTTTTTATGTGTGCGGAGGGTGGGGCTTAAGTCTGTTAGATAAATTTCACTCACATCACACTGCATCTAAAAAAGACCAAACCATATACAGGAAATAAGAGGTTCAAGTGTATTCTTAAATCAGGTGTTTGTTACTCAAGCGAAAATGCCAATTTAGCTTGCAAAAATCTTACCCTTTGCAGAATATCATCAGAAGTACTTTCTATTATAATGAAAATGCAGCATGCAATACACACAGGCTAAAATCTAGAGATAGAAATAGTGCACAATTAGGTTTCATCTCGCACCATAAAAAACTGGTTCTAAATTAAATGCTTAAAACCACAATTCATAAAGGTATTTTGATACCTAAAGTTAGAAATGAAGAGCAATTCAACCACAGGTTGGAAGAAGAGGGTCAGTCAATTTTAAAGTGTAATAAAATTCAACGTGAGAGCATGGAATCTTTATTCAATTTCCTTTTTCTTTTCTTAACTTTTATCCTTCTTTGCAAGTAAATTAGACTTTGAGGGTTGAATAGGTGAAGAAATCCATGTCCATGTCAAGAACGGAACTTTTGATATGATGGAAATCCAACCAATATACTGAGATTACTGCATCACTTCATAACAATGAAATAATAATATCCATCTTTCAAGTGAATTCATGGCCTTAAAAGGGATAGCTATATGACCGTATATTAAGAGGGCAATAACATTTAGTGAACAGGAATATACCGAGCGAAGCTTGGATCCAAAATCAGGAGTGAAATCAGGCAAGATATCCACATGAGTTTTCAACAAGCAGATCTCTGGTCCAACCTGCAGAAATGTTCATCAAAGGTAAGTAAGACCATTATGAGAAAGTGCCAATATTTAGCAAAAAGTACAATTGTATTATGTATGAACACAGAAGTAGATGTAATCAACATATTAAAGCCGTTACTGTTTGCTCAAGGCCCTCCCGATCTTCCAAAAAGAAAATATTGTAAAAATGATGTGCCCAAATATTTTAAACTTCAATCGCATTAAAGGACAATAAACTGCTCCGTATAGTTTTTTCATTGGGAGTGTCCGGAACATAGAATGTCTCAATTGCACATACCCAGAATTTGGTCTATACTTTCATCCACTAAATTCACATCATCTAGACAAGAAAACTCGCACATTTCAAATGAAAGGGACTGCACATGCATATAATGATATAACTGAATTAGAGATAACTCATTTATATTTCTCTATTCCTCACCTTATCTGCAATATCAAGCAACTCTGTAGCAGTAGCAACATCAGCAGCCAAGCACAGGTTAGATTCTTTCTTCACCATAATCTCAAACAGCTTCTTGCCTGTTGGGTTCTTTGCAATCTTTGCCCTCTCTCCAAATGGAAGCCTAACGCTGACCTTCTTCTCAGCTGGGGCCGCCGAGGGAACCGACACCTTCTGATTCTCCTCCAAGAACTTCATCACCATCTTCTCCGTCTCCTCGGACACTCTCCCCTTCTGCTTCAATATCCTCACCATGTCACTTAGTTTGACCATCGCGTGAAGGGTGATTCCATTCTTTGCTAAATTTTCCCTCCCTCCTTGTTCCCTTTTACAAAATTATTAACAAAAGAACAATAACTTGTAAGAAAAACGCAGAAGAAGCAAAAAAAAATAATAAAAAAATAAAAAAAATCAGGTGGGTATTTGTATTGAAAATTCATATTTCATTATTTTTCCCAAAAAAAAAAAAAAAAAAAAAAAAAAAAAAAACAGAGAGGACAAAAAAAGTGCACACAGTGCTTGATCGATTGTACTCACCTGTCGATCATAACAACGGCATCCGTGACTTTCAGCCCGGCGGCACGGAGTGGCGCCGTTGTTTCGAGAACGGATGCGCCGCTGGTAACGAGATCCTCGACGATAAGGCCACACTTGATTCTGCTCAAACGCACCCTCGATAGCCTTGGCGGTGCCGTAGTCCTTGACCTCCTTGCGGCGCATGACCATGGGAACATTGGAAGACAGAGAAATGCAGGTAGCGATGGGGAGAGCAGTGTAGGGGACGCCGCAGACGACGTCGTATCGGGAGGAGGAAGGAACGGCGGCGGTGAGGGTCTGGGAGATTTGACGAAGCAGGGCGGGGTAGGATACGATGAGGCGGAGGTCGATGTAGATTGGGGAATAGATGCCGGATTTCAGCTTGAAGTTGCCGAATTTGACGGCGGCGATGTCGTGTAGCTGCAGGATTAGGGACTCCATTGATGGTGGTGAAGATGACATTGGAGCGAGTGGGTTTTAGCGTGGATGATGATGACTAGGGGAGTGTGTGTAAAGCTTGCTCCTTTGGGGGATTTTATTGGATTTTTTGGAAATGAGAGGTAACATTAGAGATGTTCAAACCGGTCCCGTTTCGATCAACGATTAAGTCTAGCATGGTTTAATATTAGAAATCTACTCCTAAATGATTTACTACCCTACTCTTGGTTATATAATTATTTTTGTATAACTTAAATTTATATATAAATTTTAATTTATTTATCTGGTTCATCAACTGATTCGATGATTTGGTGGTTAAATTACTCAGTGACTATTGCGAGTTAATTATCGGGCTGGTTTTAAAAAAATAATTATAATAAAATAAAATAAAAAGGCCCTCAATTAAAATTTTAATACCATGTCTCATTTATTTGGTATTTATATATTTTTATAATATTAATTCCTTTTCTTTATTTAGTATTTTATATATTTTTACAATATTAATATTTTCTTTATTTTATAGACTTAGGAGATAGTTTTTTATAATACAACATTAATTAAGTATATTACATTTTGTTTTAAAATGTTTTAAAATTTATTTTATTATATTTTATAACTTCTTGATCTTTGTTGTTATTTTTATTATCAACTTTCAATAGATAAAAAACTATTTAAAATTAACTTTTATATATTTATTTGATTTACTTTATCACTATCGCCAGTTTATTCTTTCAACGTCTTTAAAATAATATTTAGAAATTAATGATAACTTTATTATGTTTTTATCTAATTTCAAAATAATTTCATGTTTATATTATTATATTATATTATAATATTTATATTTATATTTTATTTCATTTTAGAAATTATTAAGAACCATTTAGAATTAAAACATATATGTTATATTTATTTAACTAAATTCATATTTTTATGATTATTTTATTATTTATAGCATTTTGAGTGTGTTTTGTTACTTTTAGTATTTAATAAATGATTATTCAGGATTTAAGTTATTTTTAATTTTATTCTATAGAATTATTGTGAAATAATATTTATTTTATATTATTTAAACTATTACTATCTTCGTAATTTTTTTTTAAATTATTTGATAAATATTTGTATATAAAATATATTTCTTATATATATTTAGCATATTTCATATTCTTTTATAAATAATTTTCTTATTTATAACATTTATTTTTTCTTATTATTAAATAATTATTTAGAATTCATAATATTTTAATTCAATTTTAAAATATTTTATAATATATTTTATACTATCTATAATATATATGGTTTTTGTGATTTTTTAATTTTAGTTTAATTAGTATATATTTATAATCTAAATACAATTTTTTGTATTTATTTAGTTGATTTTATATTCTTTTTCAATTTATACTACAAGTATTATATTTTTATTGGTTAAAGGTTTATTTGATAATTTTATAATTAGGTTGATATAAATTATCTAAAATAAAATGCACAACAAAGTACGACTAAAGTAAAACTAGATTATTCGGTTGTACTTAAGTTGTACTCAAACAGATTGATATGATTGAATTATAACATAATCTAATGATAAACTTTGAGTTACATGTTGACAAAAAAGTACAACAAATACCGATAATTAGAAAAGTCTAAATTTATTATAAGATCTTTACTTTATCTTTGAATACAAAGACGAACTCAATGATTTGTAATAAAAGTGACTAATATAATTGTTTCGCAACTAACTAAATGGAGAGCTTGAAACTATTGACATGTGATGATAACAAGTTAAACTACAATTTGACGTATAATGTAGTTTACAAAAAGTTGTTTTATAATATATAAATGTAGAGTTATTTACCTTTAATTTGTTTTAGGGCGCAGATATACTCATCCATCTATTTATGAGTTCACCCCAATAAAAAATTAACAAAAATGCCAAAATTACCCCCCCCCCCCCCCCCCCCCAAAAAAAAAAAAATTTACTACACCCCCAAACACATCATCTTCTCCAAGCCTTCACCACCACTCCAACTCTGCCATTATCATCGCCCATTACACCGTCGCTGCCACCGTCGAACAAGAAGAAGAAAAAATGGTGATGGGTGGTGAAAGGTAAGTGATGGATTTGAGCAACAAAGTGTAAAAAACAGATGCAAAATAGGGGTGTCCGTCTTTGGTTTCTCGAGCATATGGCATGTGTTTGAACTTTTTGATAGAATAATACAACGTTGTTCGAAAAAAAATTCGAACAACCCTTTTTTAGCCTTAAAGGGGACGTTCAGATTAATTCTCTGAACATGTGTTTTGTGCATGAATCATTTTTTTGCAGTTATATTTTGTGTTCAAATCGATATTTTGAGCATATTTTGTGTTCGTAAGTTTGGTTCGAACGACTTATTTTCAAGACACTTTTTCCCTTTTCTTTCTTCAATGGCACGGCGACGGTGGCGTATTTATGTGCGCGTATTTTGTTTATGTTCTTCAATAGACGACGGCCATGGCAGTGGCGACGGTGATGGGCGGCTACTGGAGTGGTGGTGGAGAGTCAAAGGAGATGAAGTATTTGAGGGTGCAGGGTTTAAGGATAATATTGACCTTTTTTTGATAATGTTTTTAGTGGAGTGAACTAATAAATAAATAAGGTGCGTATATCCACGCCATTTGTTTTAAATTTGTTTGTGTTGATCAGCAATCGTGACTTGAGTATTTTAGGTTATTATATTATATTAATAAATTAATAATATTACACTTACATCAAATGAATTTACACCATCTATTTAATTCACTCCGTGTATCGCACGGGTTAAGCCCTAGTCTGAATAAAATGCTTCATTCTGGGAGCAAGTCACTACAGACTATTCGTTCTTGACATGAAATTAGTTCATAGCAGTACGTCATTTTGGGAGCAATGTGTTGACATACAACTTTTGTCTCAATCTTGAATACAACAGTCTGCAAACCAAATGGGAGTTTAAATAAAACTAAAATAAAATATGAAAATAAAATCAAAATAATTTACATAATAATAATAATAATAATAATAATAATAACAATAACAATACTAATAATAAGTAAATAATATATAAATAAAGAAAAAATAAAAATTGGATTGCCTCCCAATAGCGCTTTTGTTTTACGTCGTTGGCTCGACGCGAACTTCCCTTCTTAAAAAAAACTCCGTGGTGGTTTTTGGATAGGTCGTAAACCATACACACACATCACTATCCGTCCGCTTATTGCCCACTTCAAATATCGAGCACAAGAAATTTTACCTATATCCACGATCTTTACAAATATGGAAGGATCATGCCACAAAAAATAATTCAGCCTCATTGAGAAATATGTATCACTCATCGCATCAGTCAATAACACTTCTTTAATCTCAACCCTTGGGAACGGTTTAAAGAACACATCCACAACTTGCTTTTGTTTATCCTCTTGCATCGCCTCTTTCACAGTAAAGTAAAAGATCTTGTATTCAGATCGACGGACTTGAAAACGCAAAGACTCTGACTGTGTGTCATCTGACACTGGGTGGGTAACCCAGTGTCAGTCTGAGCAACAAAATTTTCACCTTCATCGTCGTCTTCCAGCGCATGCTCAGGCTTGTTAGGTTCTCTCAGCTTCTTCTCACTCTCCAAAGTTCCAAAGCTCACCTTCATCAAATTTATATCGTGTTGGGGTAGCAATGTACAACTATGTTGGCACTCCAAACGGCTCACCGAGGTGGCTATATGACTCATCTGCGTCTCAAGACTTTTAACGCTCGACCGGGTATCACACTGAAATTGTGTCATATCTTGCTGGAAGTTGAAGATATTCAGAGTTAAACTTTTCATCATCTCTTCCAACGACAAGTTAGAGTTCTCTATCGGTGGCTTGTCCTAAACATGCTCTATGTGCTGCGGAAAGTGTAGGTTCAATAGTTGCTTCAACTCCTGTGCAACTGCCATGATTTCTTAGCCAACCAAAATGAAACAAAAGCAAAAAACTACAAAGGGCAAAAACTCTCAGAAAATAAAAATATACAAGTCTTTTGTTTGTTCGTTTGTTTAAACTCTAGAACAGAGACAAAAAACAGAAAGAAAAAAAATATATATAAAACTAATTAGAAGAGAAAAAAAATTAATATAAAGAAAAATAATTAGACTCGATATTATTTACGTCCAGAAGTACGAGTAATTTTACACCGCTCCCCGACAATGACGCCAAATTTTTGGTGTGTTGTCGAAGCACACTAAAATAAATAACCTTTTTTTACCTCAACTATTTTGTATAAATGACAAATAAGGGTCGATCCCACAGAGAGCGATAAAATTATTCGTACTTAATCGAAGTAATTAATTAAATATATAATGGAGGGGTTTTATTTGAAAATATTCGTTCTACTACTAATTATAATTAAACTAAAGCAATAATTTAAAATATAATCAACTAAACTAAGAAAATAAAATAAAAATAAATATTCCAAGTGGAGAAAATATTCGGTTCTTAGTTCCGTTTATCCACGTTTCGATTCAATTGTAATTTAATGTAACGCTAAACTCTCATCTAATCCCTTGAATTTCTATTCCGAAGCCAACAAAAAGCAGTTTCTACCTCCAGAGGATCAGACGATTGGGGGAATCCACCTGTGGTTGAACACCAATAAGGTTTTGGTGGAAAAAGAGATGGCTAGTTCAAGATGCTGAACAACCCCTATCGTTTCTTTATTTTATTCAATTAAAACAAGCACTTTAATCGAACTTATCTAGTTAAGTGATTTAAAACAAACTCTTTAAATCTATAACTCTAGACACATTAAAGCTAAACCTCGCTTACACGCAGACCGGAGACTGCTATTAGAAATTTTGTCTGGCTGGGTATCTCTAAGCGTAAGCGTTGTACCGTTAACTGGGCCCGTTGTTGTGCTCCTCGCGAGGATGGTGGTCTCGACATTCGCTCCATCACCATTGCCAATTACTCGTTCCTCTTCAAGTTCGCCAATAACTTACTTAATATGGATTCCATGGCCTTTCGTCTTCTCCGCGAGCGCTTTTTTAAGGCGAATGGTTCCCCCCCGTGCGCATGTCTCCTCGTCTATCTAGGGTGCCCTCAGGAGCCATGTTACCAGCATCTTGAAGAACTCTCGCTCGATCCTGGCAGTGATTCCAGAGTTAGTTTCTGGTGGGATAACTGGCTCGGTTACTCCATTGCTTCCCGCATTGGCATTCCAGAGACGTTTAAGCCTCATTTCTCTAAGACTATTGCCGTTTACTTCTTTTCTGGGGTCTGGCATCTTACAGAGTGCTTCCTCGTCACCTTCACTGACATCCTCCGGTTCCCTATTGTCCCTCACACCGAGGATAAACGAGTCTGGTCTACCTCTCCTTCTGGGGATATCTCGTCCAAACTTGCGTACAACCACCTCTGTCAGAAGTTTCTCAAGGTTCGGTGGGGAAGTTGGATTTGGTCCTCTCACGTTTCTGCTCGATGCTCAATCACTGTTTGGAAGGCTATGTTCAATCGGCTAAGCGTCTTCGACGTGATCCGCAGGCGGGGTTCATTAGGTCCTTCCTTCTACTGCTTCTGCTTCGCGAGTTCTGAGACGGCTTATCAAATTCTTACGGACTGCCAGTTTGCGCGTCACATTTGGGGATGGATTGAGGATGCTTTCGACATCCAGCTCCCCCTTTCAGGTGGTTTTTCTCACTTTTTGTTTTTGCTATTGACTGTCATTTTAGTGCGCATGTACTTTTCCTTTGGAAAGCGGCTTTCATATCGACGATATGGACGATCTGGCACCTCCGGTGCAATTTCGTCCATAATGGAGTTCGTCCCTCCACCACGGAGGATCTCATCGTCATCTGTTCACTCATTCAGAAGTCTTCCGCTCTAGATCACGGCACGATGGCAAACACTGTTACAGACCTGATTTATTTGCGCAAATTGGGTGTACGTTGATTTGTACATATTTGTATGTGATTTTCGTGTGTTTTTGCATCGTGTGTTGTGTTCTTTTAGGGATTTTGGGTTTATCTTTTTGTCGCTTTTCTTCCTTGTGATGTTTTTTATTTCGTTTCATGTTTTAATGTTTTTCTACTCTATTTTATAAGTAATAATCTAATTTTGCATTATTTTTGCATTTCAGCTCAAAACAAAGAAGACGAGATGCACGACGTGCCGAAGCCCTGCAAATGCCCGCAGCCAGCGCTGCGTCGATGCCGGGAGATGCCTGCGTCAGTCGACGCTAGGTCGACGCAATGCTTTAGTATTGTTAGAAGAGTTTTCGTGGTGTTGAAATAAATCAACGGGTTCATGGCTTGTTATTATCGGAATTCGATTCAATTGCAAGTTTCAAGGTGTTTCAAACTTGGAAAATAAAAGGAAAATAAAAATAAAGCAAATAAAATAGCTAACTATCCTAGGAATTGAAATTGCAAGTGGGTAGAATGCCTCGTCGTATGCCTCAAATAGAAAATGCAAAGCAATAATGAAAACAAGCAAGAAAATGCAATGTTTCACCAAGTACAAGCATGCAAGCACAAGGTACAACTATGCATAAAAACTCAAATAATGCAAATTACCAAAAATTGAAAGCATGAATGGATAGAGAGAGCATTGCAAGTTGACATGAAAGTTTGAAACTTTAAGAAAAATAACAAGAAACAAAGCCTAGATCTAGGATTAAGCATGAAACAAAGCATAAAAATAAAATTGCAAATAAAGCATGTGAAAAACTCAAAATCAAGACGATCCAAGAGCCGATCTATGACCTAGATGTGTCACTCATCTAGATTCCATAGCCAATTCATATGTTTCATCATGAATTCAAGGTGCTAAGGCTAAAAGCATGAAATGAAGAAAAATGCATGAAACATATGAAATTACTTGAAATTAAACAAATCAAGGACTTGATCTATGATCTAGATGTCTCACTCAACTAGGATTCATAGCCAATTCACAAGATCAAGAACAACTTCTAATACCTAAGGCAAAAAGTATAAAACAAATGAAGAACAAAGCATGAAACTAAAAGAAAACTTACTAAAATTAAATGGAGAATCCAAAAGCTTGATTGAAATTGCAAGGAATTAAAGACCCAAGGGAGTACTTATATCCTTCTTGAACTTACAAACCCAAGGCAAAGCTTGAAAATTAAATCTAGAGAGAGAAATTAAGTCCCAAACACAAGCTTGGGTTGGGAGGAGGTGTTTTTACAAAAATGAGAGTTATATTCTATTTATACTAATTTAATTGGGTTTAAATGGGCCAAATTAGCCAAAAAGGCTTGAAATTCCCGGGTTTGACCAAGTTTGACCCGGAGGCACCTTCCTAGACCCTTGGCTAGCTTTTTGGCACATTTTGGCTTGATATGGTTCGAGATGGCTCGACCATGGCTGAGCCTGGGCGCAGGTGGGCGCTGGCGCTAGGCGCTGGTCGGCAGGCCTGGGCGGGCGCTTGTGGGCGAGGGCTGGCGATGGATGGCGCCACATGTCGACGCTCGGCGAGTGCTGGCGAGCAGGGCGCGGCGCTGTCGCTAGGCCGCGCGCAGGCGCGAGATTGCGCGCGCGCGCGGGCGCTGCCTGGAGATGCGGGCGCGTGCGTGTGCTGCTGGGCGGGATGGCGCGACGCGGCGGCGGCGCCGGGTGGCGCGAGAGGGCGCGAGACTAGGCCAGCATTCCAGAATGTTTGGGCATTTTTGAGCCTCTCTTGGCCTGAATTTTGGTCCTCAATGCCTTAGCCTATAAATAGAGATTTTGAACATAAAAACCCAAGAATTTCACCAAACCTCAAGGTAATTGAACCAATTAAACCAAATTAAATATAAAGTTGGCAAGAAACACGAAAATAATAAAACAAGAAAAACGACCTAAAAACCTAACGAAAAATGACTCAAAACTACTAAAATCAATATAAAAATCTATCTAAAAACACGAAGAAAACACAACAATTACATGCAAAACAAGTACTATTGATCCTAGCTCCGTCGTTCGACACACCTATAGACGCAAACTTACAATCGCGTCGATACGCGCACGCGTCGGTCGACACCCTGCCTGGTCGACGCGGGCATCCTGACTCGCGTCGACGTCAATGCTCGGCACGCATCGGTCGATGCTCCGGCAGTTTGAGTAGTTATTTAGGGAAAATCTATAAATGGTCGGTGGTTTCTTCATTTCAAAAAGTGCTGGAACTTGGGGGGAAGGTCCGAAATTGCAAAAATCCCTCGATTCTTACCACCTTTCGATTACACGTATGATTCGGGTTGAAGAGTTGAAGATCGCAAGTTCAAGTCTTCGTCTCCTCGTTTGTTCTTCATTTTCGTTTTACTTTTCAATTGTTTAAATTTTAGTTTCTCAGATTTTAGATGTTATATTAGTTTTTCAGACTTTAGATGTTAGATAGATTAGTTCGTAGTTAGTAGTTTAATTCCTCGTTTGAACATCGTTACTTTTCTAGGGCAATTTCGTAAGCTTTCATTTTCTCGTTTTTGATGCTTAGTAATTTGCAGGTTTTTCCTTTGATGCTTGAGTTTACATGCTTGTTGAGATTATGTTATCAATCATGATTATGAATTTCGGCTAAATTTATCGGTCTAGTGTGCCTAGGGCCATTTAGAGCCATCGGGATTGACAACCCTGATCGTGTAGATGATTCTGGCGCACTAGAACCCCCGTTTTCATAATTGTTTTTAAAGCTTTCAATTTTATTGCTCGTAGATGTTAGAAAACCTCAAACCATATTTGATCGCATGTTTAGTTTAGTTTTACTCGCATGTTTAGTTTAGTTTTACTTTCATTTCTATGTTCGTAAAATCAAACACCGGAATAGCTTCCGATTAGTCTTCCTTGTGATTCGACTCGAGTCCAACTTACCGCCTACAATTACTCCGTTCTCTTGCGGACGAGCTTTTTATTTTTAAATAAAAAGTAGGTGTAAAAAGTTCTATTCAAAATTTGGCGCCGTTGCCGGGGAAGGCTAAAGGTCATCGATTTTTGGTGTTTGCTTTTATTGATTTTTGTTCGTGTTCTTATCTGTTTGTTTGTGTTAGTGTTCATTTTTATTTTTGTTTTTGTTGTTTTTGTACTTTTTGGTACGTTTAATCTCATTTGTTGAGTATTGTGCTTTGTAGCCAAATCTTTGACGATTCGAGATTAATAAGATTGAAGATGGCGGATTATCGAGCGAGTTCGCCATATGATGACTTAAGTGCTCCACCTTTCGATGAAGAGATGTTTTGCCCAACATACGATTGGAGTGGGTTTCGACCGGCAATTCCTTTGAGCCTTGCAATGCGGGAGTACGATCTAGATGAGTTCTACCTCGAGCAATTCCCAATTTTTCATGGATTTCCGAGCGAAGACCCGCTCCACTTCATCCGAGAGTACAAAACCATAACAGGCACATTCCCTCTTTTCGGATTTACATGGGATCAAGTGAAGATGCAGTTTTTCATGTTCACTTAAAGGACCGGGCGAGTGAATGGTTGACAAATCTAGAGCCTGATTCCTTAAAAATGTGGGGTGAAGTAGTGGATCAGTTCATGGGGTCGTTCTACTTGTCTGAATGGGTCCCACCTTCAGTTTCTTACAATTCGAACTTTCATGATCCATATGCTTCACTTAATCATTTTGGTCACACCCCACCACAAAGTTCCTATTGCTCGACATTTAACGAAAAATTTTTATGATCCGGGTTTGGAACCTTTTTACACTGGATATGATTCGTATGCTTCACCCGATTCCGATTCTTTGAGCTATGCCCCGTTTCCTCTTCTTACATCAAACTCTTATGTTCGAGTTTCGGGAAGTATTTCCCCCAACCACATATCACGATTCGAGATATAATGATCTGTGTGCTCCTTGCGAGTCATATTCTTATACTCCGAGCTACGATTGTTATCCTTTGTCTCATTCATGTATTACTGATCATGAAACTCGAGTTGAGGTAAATCGACCTCATTTAGATGAGGTGACGTTATTTGATGTGGTAGAGCCCACCTTGAATGTTTGTTCGGAAGAGGTTTGTAAGACGGCTGAGATCGAGGAGTTGGTTGAGATCACCCCCCTTGCGATTTTTGATGACGCCGTGGATAAAAGTGTGGGGGTGATGCCATTAGAGTGCCCGGAAGATGTTGGAGATTCGAGCCTCCTAGCTCTTGGTAAAGAAGGTGGAGTTATGGTGCCGAATTTGGAGGGTAGTGAGACTATTGAGTCACATTTTGAACCACCTGAAGCTTTATTGAAATTTGATTTTGAGGTGGTAGACGAAATAGTCGAGAAGGTGCCCGATCACCCCATGCTACAATTGTCATTTGACATATTCGAGGTGATCGACTACTCGCGGTTCCGACCTCCAAAGCTAGTTGGAGTTTTCTTCCCTTGCATCTCGGGGCATGTTTTTTATGCTCGTTGGTGATTATCATCGCCAATTCTTGCTTTTAGTGAATACCAAGGTGTGGCACGATCGTCATTTATTTTTAGACCCGGGATGACATCGACCGTGGGCGTCGTCGAGCTTTTGACGTTAAATAAGCGCTTCTTGGGAGGCAACCCAAGCCTTTTAATTTTATATGTTTTTGTGTATTTTTGTTCTTGTTGATTCAGGTCCCCTTCAATGTTGAGGCCCGTTGGATGATTTTCGATGCTCAACTCATCACCACAAGCGCGATTTTAGTGATGTATCTCTCCTTCTCTTATCTTTTACCATACTTATCTTAATTTTTCATTTTATACAATGTGGACATTGTATGGTTTAAATGTGGGGGGGTTTGTCCTTGGTTTGGTTAGTAAGTTTTTGTATGCTTGCTTGTGGTTGATTTGAGTTGTGTGTATTGATATTGATTGGAACCTTGACGAAGTGACGTGGTTAGATGCTTTGGTTAGGATATTTAGACTTTCGTTCGAATAATATTGTAATTGTGGGGAATAAAGTGTAAAGAATCTATGAAGTGTCTTGTCCCCTGTTCTATTCTTGTTTCATTCTTAAGAGTCGAATACTCTCTACTAGCCCCATTTTTTGATGCCCTCTATAGGGTTTTATGTAATTTTTATTTTTTATTTTGGAGACGTTAAAACTCCACGTGCAAAGTTGAAGAATGATATCAGTTGCACTTAGCAATGTAAGATTGGAGTCAATGAACTCTCGTTTGTAATTGATGTAAATTATGCTCGTTTAGTACCTTATCTCTGTAGGTACTCATAAAAAAAAGAAAGAAAAAGAAAAAAGAAAAGAAAAGGAATAAAAAAAATATAATAAGTACAAGCGGAGAAATCCTTGTACATGTTAAGTTCGTATTTTTGTTTTTGTTTTTATTTATTAGATTATTTTTTTAAAGAGCTGTATAAATGGCCGGGCTAGTCGGGTGACGACTTGGTGGTTTGAGCAAGGATAGACTTTGGCCGAGGCATGGACAAGTGACGTACATGGAAGTCAACTCATTACTTTTAGGTGTTCGGAAGCTAGTCTAAATCTCTTATCTCAACGTTATCGTGTCGTCCTTTTAGTTGAGTTTTCAGTTGATCTAATGCATTAACCTTTTGAATCATTTGAATGCATTAGTGATTAGGTCATTGAGTAATTAGCTTTCTCTTGTGTACGTCTAGATTAGATTTTGCGTGAGGACAAGCAAAAAGCTAAGTGTGGGGGAGTTGATTTGTACATATTTGTATGTGATTTCGTGTGTTTTTGCATTGTGTGTTAAGTGCTTTCAGGGTTTTTAGGTTTGTCTTTTTGTCGTTTTTCTTCCTTTTGACGTTTTTCATTTCGTTTTGTGTTTTAATGTTTTTCTACTCTATTTTATAAGTATTAATCTAATTTTGATTTATTTTTGCATTTCAGCTCAAAACGAAGAAGACGAGAGGCACGACTTGCCGAAGCCCTGCAGATGCCCGCAGCCAGCGCCGCGTCGACCCCGGGAGATGCCTGCGTCGGTCGACGCTAGGTCGACGTAATGTTGCAGTACCGTCGATCCTAGCTCCGTCGATCGACACACCTATAGACGCAAACTTACAATCGCGTCGATACGCGCACGCGTCGGTCGACACCCTGCCTGGTCGACGCGGGCATCCTGACTCGCGTCGACGTCAATGCTCGGCACGCATCGGTCGATGCTCCGGCAGTTTGAGTAGTTATTTAGGGAAAATCTATAAATGGCCGGTGGTTTCTTCATTTCAAAAAGTGCTGGAACTTGGGGGGAAGGTCCGAAATTGCAGAAATCCCTCGGTTCTTGCCACCTTTTGATTTGTACATATTTGTATGTGATTTTCGTATGTTTTTGCATCGTGTGTTGTGTGCTTTTAGGGTGTTTAGGTTTATCTTTTTGTCGTTTTTCTTCCTTTTGATGTTTTTCATTTCGTTTGGTGTTTAATGTGTTTCTACTTTATTTTATATGAAATAGCCTAATTTTGCTTAATTTCAAGTTTCAGCTTTAATACGAAGATGACGAGACGCAGGACGTGCTGCTGACGCCCGCATCCAGCGCCGCGTCAATGCCGAGAGATGCCCGCATCGACCGACGCTAGGTACTCATAAAAAAAAGAAAGAAAAAGAAAAAATAAAAAAAGGAAAAGGAAAAGAAAATAAAAGGAATAAAAAAATATAATAAGTACAAGCAAAGAAATCCTTGTACATGTTAAGTTCGTATTTTTGTTTTTGTTTTTATTTATTAGATTGTTTTGTTAAAGAGGTGTATAGATGGCTGGGCTAGTCGGATGACGACTTGGTGGTTTGAGCAGGGATAGACTTTGGCCGAGGCATGGATGGGTGACGTACATGGAGGTAAACCCATTACTTTTAGGTGTTCGGAAGCTAGTCTAAATCTCTTATCTCAACGTTATCGTGTCGTCCTTTTAGTTGAGTTTTCAGTTGATCTAATGCATTAACCTTTTGAATCATTTGAATGCATTAGTGATTAGGTCATTGGGTAATTAGCTTTCTCTTATCTACGTCCAGATTAGATTTTGCTTGAGGACAAGCAAAAAGCTAAGTGTGGGGAAGTTGATTTGTACATATTTGTATGTGATTTTCGTGTGTTTTTACATCATGTGTTGTGTGCTTTTAGGGTGTTTAGGTTTATCTTTTTGTCGTTTTTCTTCCTTTTGATGTTTTTCATTTCGTTTCATGTTTTAATGTTTTTCTACTCTATTTTATAAGTAATAATCTAATTTTGCTTTATTTTTGCATTTCAGCTCAAAACAAAGAAGACGAGACGCACGACGTGCGGAAGCCCTGCAGATGCCCGCAGCCAGCGCCGCGTCGACACCAGGAGACGCATGCGTCGGTCGACGCTAGGTCGACACAATGATGTAGTACTGTCGATCCTAGCTCAGTCGATCGACATACCTATAGACGCAAACTTGCAGTCGCGTTGATACGCTCACGCGTCGGTCGATGCCCTACCTGGTCGACGCGAGCATCCTGACTAGCGTCGGTCGACGCTCCGGCAGTTTGAGCAGTTATTTCGAGAAAATCTATAAATGGCCGGTGGTTTCTTCAAAGTGCTGGAACTTGGGGGGAAGATCCGAAATTTCAGAATTCCCTCAGTTCTTGCCACCTTTCGATTACACGTATGATTCGTGTTGAAGATCGTAAGTTCAAGTCTTCGTCTCCTCGTTTGTTCTTCATTTTTATTTTACTTTTCAGTTGTTTATATTTTAGTTTCTCAGATTTTAGATGTTATATTAGTTTTTCAGAATTTAGATGTTAGATAGATTAGTTCGTAGTTAGTAGTTTAATTTCTCGTTTGAACATCGTTACTTTTCTCGGTCAATTTCGTAAGCTTTCATTTTCTCGTTTTTTATGCTTAGTAATTTGCAGGTTTTTCCTTTGATGCTTGAGTTTACATGCTTGTTGAGATTATGTTATCAATCCTGATTATGAATTTCGGCTAAATTTATCGGCCTAGTGTGCCTAAGGCCATTTAGAGCCATCGGGATTGACAACGCTGGTCGTGGAGATGATTCTGGAGCACTAGAACCCTCGTTTTCATAATCGTTTTTAAAGCTTTCAATTTTATTGCTCGTAGATATTAGAAAACCTCAAACCATATTTGATCGCATGTTTAGTTTAGTTTTACTTTCGTTTCTATGTTCGTAAAATCAAATACCGGAATAGCTTCTGATTAGTCTTCCTTGTGATTCGACTCGAGTCCAACTTACCGCCTACAATTGCTTCGTTCTCTTGCGGACGAGCTTTTTATTTTTAAATAAAAAGTAGGTGTAAAAAGTTCGATTCATGTGTGGTAGGCCTGCGCCTCCGCCCACCCTTACCCATGTGTCCTGGTTGCCCCCTTCACCTGGCTAGATTAAGGTGAATACTGATGGCAGTGCTCTGGATTATCCTGGAGATTGCGTCGCGGCCGGAATTTTCCGCACGTGTCGGGGCTTTGTATAAGGCGGCTTTTCGAGATCGCTTGGCAGGGGTTTCGCCTTTGAGGCAGAGTTGGAGGCCACGATTATTGCGGTCGAAGAGATTGGTCAGAGAGATTGGAGACGGATTTGGTTGGAATCCGACTCGACTTATGTGGTGGAGTTGTTGGTAAAGCGTAGCCTATATGTCCCCTGGCGCTTCCTAGCTCGTTGGCGTCGGATTCTGTTTATCACTACCTCGATCGAGTTCATGGTTTCGCATGTTTATCTAGAAGACAATCGCGCTGCTGATGAGCTGTCCAAATCTAATTCTCCCCGTTACGACTGGTTTACTTCGCCTTTGGCGTTCCTCCTAGATCTTGTGAACGATGATATTTTGGGTGAAACGGTGTTCCGTTCATCAAGATCTTGAGATCAGCCCCTCCGATGGCAATCTAATCTCGGTTCGGCAAAGAACCTTGGTATTGCTGCTCTACAGATCATGGGCAGCTTGTTGTAGCTTATTTTTACACTTAGCCGGCTTGTGGCTCTTAGTGTTTTATATTTCTTTGTCCTATTCCTTCCACTACTGGCATGGGGAGGGTATTCTTTCCTCTACGAGGATTTTTCCCACAAGGGTGGGTTTACCTCGAGAGGTTTTAATGAGGCCTGAACAGATGCCTCTAGTCAGGAAATGGACGTCGTGATCTTTGTTATATGAACGATATCTTTCTTTTTAATAATAATTTCGTACTTTAAAAAAATCTAAAACGTTGGAATAGACAAGATATTAATTTCATAAGTAATAGCATCAACAACGTCAATGAACCGTTACCCAAATCATAGGAATCAATTAGGATTTGTAAATTACACGCTTATCTTATTTAGTTCTAGTCTTTCTTATATATAAGCCTACTTACGGCTGTACACCAATTAAATCAATACAAAATATTTATTTTACATAGTACCAGAGTAAATCTTAAAACCCTTTTTATTCCTTCTCCTCCTTTTCTCAATGGCCGCCTCTCCCTCCGATACTTTACCATATGCAACTCCCATCCACATGCTCACCATTAGGCTTACCTCCACAAATTACTTGCTATGGCGTAGCCAAGTCTCCCCTCTTCTCATAGGCTAAGACCTTGTTGATCTCATTGATGGCACACGACCAGTGCCTGTCCCTGAGATTATTGTTGACGAATCAAATACTCCAAACCCAGAGTACCTAAATGGCACATTGCCAATCAACATCTCGTCTCTCTCTTCTATTCTTCTTTTACCGAAGAATCCATGTCCATCGTCATTGGTTTCTCCACTGCAGGCGAATTCTGGCTGGAGCTGGAACATACTTTCAGCCACCAGTCCAAGGTGCGAGATTTTGCCTCCAGGTCCAGCTGCAAACTCTCCGGAAAGGTGATAAATCCGTTGCAGATTTTGGCCGTGAATTCAAACTCATATGTGACCAATTATCTGCGATAGGGGTTTCAACTGATGAATCTGATAAAATACATATTTTTATGAAGGGATTGGGTTCCGCCTTTTCAAGTTTCTCGTCAACTCAAATGGCTATGACACCATTATTTTCTGATCTCCTCAACAACGTCGAAGCTTGGGATATGTTTCAGCAAACCCTCGAACCTCCTTCGATTCCACAAGCTGCCTTTGTCACTCATCCAAGCTCACGTCCATCTTCTCAGCCGCACACCGGTGGTCGTGGCAGTCCGCAATTTTCGAGGGGGCGTGGTCAGAATCATGGTGGTCATGGCCCTTGGCAGAAACGCCCACCTCACTGTTAAATTTGTCGAGTCAATGGACATTATGCAAATGCTTGTCCGGATCGCTTGGACAAATCTGTCGGCGCTGCCTCTTCCGCAAATGTTGTCGAGGCTTTTTCTGCCGCATGTAACATATCAGATCGCCCAGCTTCTGATTGGTACTTGGACACTGGTGCCTCCGCGCACATGATGCCTTTCTCCCAGAACTTGGACGCTTCTTTGTCGCACACATGTTCGGATTCCGTTATTGTTGGAAATGGTGCTAATTTAACTATCTCTAAAATTGGTTATTGTCACTTAAATTCCTCTATTAAATTATCCGACGTCTTGGTTATTCTGGGCTTAACTAAAAACCTATTAACTAACAACTAATTTGTTAGTTGATGTCGTGTTCACTATTGATTGTTTTACGGTTCAGCATCGGGTAATTCGGGACATTCTGGACCGGGGCAAACTTAATCATGGATTGTATATATTGGATGATGTTCAGATGGCACTGACTGCTGCTCGAAGACCTACGGCTTCTTTTGAGTTATGGCATTCTCGGCTTGGTCATGTTCCCTTTGATGTCATTTCTTTTTTAAATAAAATTGGGTATATTTCTATTACTGCTATTTTACCCAAACCCATTATTTGAGACTCGTGTGAAAAAACGAAAAGTAAACGCTTACCTTTTAGTTTGGATGAGAAACGTTCATCTTTTGTTTGGGACATTGTTCATTATGATATACCGCTCATGTGACTTCTGATTCTGGTTTTCGCTATTATGTTATTTTCGTGGATGATTTCTCTCGATTTAATTGGCTTCAAAGTTTACATCAAAAATCTGAGTTTTATAATGTGATGTTACAGTTCACAACCTTTGTTGAAAATCAGTTTTCTAGTCATATCAAAACTTTTCATAGTGATAGGGGCACCAAATTCACGAATAATATACTCAAGTTATTCTTTCAAGGCAAAGGCATTCGACACATTTTTTCTTGTCCGTATACAAAGGCATTTGACACATTTTTTCTTGTCCGTATACACCTGCTCAAAATGGTCGAGTTGAGCGCAAACACAGACACGTCACTGAAACAGGTATGTCCATGTTATATCATTCTCATTGCCCTTTAAAGTTCTGGGTTGATGCTTTCAGCAGCGCAGTTTACATCATAAATCGACTGCCCTCCAAAGTCCTTGGTGGAAAATCTCCTTTCGAACTCCTCTTTTCCAACGCTCCGAACTTTGCAAATTTTCATCCGTTTGGTTGTCGTGTTTTTCCATGTCTTCGCGACTACACCACGAACAAGTTTGAACCCAGGAGTTCAGCATGTGTCTTCTTGGGCTACAGTAGCCCTCATAAAGGGTTTCTATGTTACGATCCTGTTTCCTTCCGCGCATATATTTCTCGTCATGCTAAGTTTGATGAATTATTATTTCCATTTGCCAATTCTAATCACAGGTCTAATTCCTCTTCTCTCTCAATTTGTGAATCCAATGAACCAGTTAAAATTGATGGCATTTGGCCTCCGCACACTTCTCCTCAGCATGCACCATCGCCATCCTCGTTTCCTTGATCGATATATGATGATACATCGTCAAAAAGAGGAGTTTTATTGCCCACTCTTTCCTCACATCAGCCAGTGCAACAGGCTTCTCCCCAACTGTCAGCGTCGATCGACGCCCACATCAATGACCATGTCGACAACCTCTCTGCCGGGCCCGTCGACAGCCCGTCGATCGATGCCCATGTCGATGACCTCTCTGTTCGACCTGTCAACAGCCCATCGATCGACGCCTATGTCGACGACCTCACTGACCGGTCCTCTCCATAAATTCTTCCACCTGCGGCTCCTATTCCAGTTTAGCCGCCCGTTCCTACTACTACTCATCGCATGCAAACTCAGGCAAAATTTGGTATTTTTAATCCTAGGCATATCGCAAACTATGCACAAACGGGCTTGTTTAATGCGCTCCAGTAAGTGAACCTCGTGGCATCAAGTCGGCTTTGAAACTCCCTCAATGAGTCGCTGCTATGAACGAAGATCTCTCTGTCATTCACCAAAATCAAACTTGGGATTTGGTTCCACGGCCCCCAAATACAAACGTTGTTGGGTCGAAATTGGTGTTTCGTACAAAATCCTTAGCTGACGGAACTATTGACAGACATAAAGCGCGACTTGTTGCTTAATGTTTCTCTCATATTTTGGGTCTTGAATTTTCCCATTCGTTCAGCCTCGTAGTTCGGGCCTCCACTGTTCGTATAGTCCTCTCTATTGCTGTTCTCAATAATTGGCCTCTCCATCAGCTAGACATCAAAAATGCCTTTCTCAACGGTGTTCTCTCAAAACCAGTTTTTATGGAACAGCCACTGGGTTTCATTGATGCTTGATTTCCAAATCATGAGTGTCATTTGAAGAAAGCTTTATACGATCTCAAACAAGCTCCTCGTGCCTGGTTCCAACGGCTCAGTAATTTTCTCCTAAGCACTGGCTTCACTTGCAGTCGCTCTAATTCATCATTATTCACATATATTCATAGCTCTTCTACATTACATCTCCTTGTCTATGTCGATAATTTTATACTTATAGGTAATTCTCCAGATGGTCTACAAGCTTTCATATCTCGCCCTCGTCAGGAGTTTGCTATCAAAGACATGGGTCGTCTAAACTACTTCTCGGGCCTCGAAGTCTCATACACATCTAGTGGAGTTTTTCTCAATCAAGCAAAATACGCTCATGACATTCTTCAGCGTGCGGAACTTGAGAATTCCAAGCCCGTTTCAACACCTTTGGTGGCTGGTTGTCAACTCTCCACAAATGGCGAAATTTTCCACGATCCCTCTCTCTATCGTTCTTTGGTTGGAGCTCTATAATATCTCACAATTACGCGGCCCGATTTATCTTTTGCTGTCAATCTTGTAAGTCAACATCTTCACAAACCTACCATTGACCACTTCCAAACAGTCAAAAGAATCTTTCGTTATGTGAAAGGCACTCCCGCTTTCTGTCTCTCCTTTACTCGTCATTCTGGCTTGTCACTTGTTGCCTATTCCGATGCTGATTGAGATCCGTGTGTGGAGACTCGTCGTTCCACATATGCTTACTCCCTATACCTTGGGGATAACCTTATATCCTAGAGTCCAAAGAAACACCCGACAGTTTCTCATTCCAGTTGTGAGTCCGAATACTGTGCTCTAGCAAATACGACCTCCAAAATAGTGTGTATTCTCCAGCTGCTAAAGGAACTTAGGGTTCTTCTTCCATCATGCCCGACTCTCTATTCCGACAATACCAGTGCAATCTTCTTAAGTCAAAATCCCAGCTCTCATTATCGCGCCAAGCACATTGACATTGACTTGCATTTTGTTCGTGAACTCGTCTCTGCTGGTTGTCTGGAGACTAGGTCATCTCTTCCAACTTACAAATCGTCGATATTTTTACAAAAACTTTGCCTCGTCCGTTGTTCGAATTTTTTCGTCGCAAACTTCGATTTGGGCCTCATCTCACGTCTCGCTTGAGGGGGGATAATAGCATCAATAAAGTCAAAGAACCGTTACCCAAATCATATGAATCAATTAGGATTTGTAAAATACACACTTACTTTATTTAGTTCTAGTCTTTCTTCTATATAAGCTTGATTACGTCTGTACACCAATTAAATCAATACAAAATATTTGTTTAAACTCAACCTAAGAGATCTTGAATTTATCTTATCCAATTGTCTAGGCTCAATCGTCGCTACTTGTGAAATTAGATTCGCAACAATTACGGATTACGAATCATATTCTAGCATATATTATATAAAACCCTAATCTAATTGGACAAATTAAGATCAAGAAATCATATAATCAAACAATTATATTTATAACATAAAAATATTCAAGAGAGTCGATTAGAGAATACGTAACGGAGTTTAATCATAATCTCATCAAATACGTTTCAAACGTCACTTCGAACCGGAATAAAAAAACTAACCAAACATAACTAGTATAAACGCAATCAAAGTCATAGCGTTATAATTAAAAGAAAAGAAAAAAAGCGATAGAGAATTGACAAACGTCGCTGCGATCGAAGAACTCCGCAAGGGTTGCTGCTCACAATCTGCTCTGTTGCTGCTGCTCTGTCCTCGTATGGTGTGATCACTCTTCTCAAGTCTCGTCCTTTTTTTATCCTGTCATATCTCCTATATTTGTTGTGTATCCGTTGTCTAGGGCTTCCTCTTCATGCAGCGTGCTGTTTTAAAAGAGTTGGATCCGGACCGATTCTGTTTTCTAGACCCAAAGCAGTGTTGTTTCCGAATCTGAGTTAACACTGGGTAATCCAGTTTGGAAGACGAACACAGTGTTGACTGATTTCTTTGGATTTTTGGCTCCTTCTCATCTAAGCTCCAATCATAGGCCCACACTCGGCCATGTGAAGTCCAAAATATTTCAAAATCGCTAAAATTAAAAAAGAAATCCAATATTCAAGTATCATAGATCAAATATGCCGATAAGAAGAAACAATCAACAGCGCAAATAAATAAAATTCATATCACCCCTATATATTAATGCAAAACCCTCTTAACCTATGTGTCTTCTTCGTATGCTTCGTTTGTCATATAAAAAATCATGATGCTTCGTTTGCTTATGTGTCATCCGAACCCAATATTACCTAATTAAATACTTTTCTTTTTATTATATTTTACCTAATTTAATTATTTTGTATATTTTTCCTTATTTAATTCTTTCCTTTGATTCTCCTAATATAAAAATATAAATAAGTCATGTATAATTAGTAGATAAGATCTAAATTAGTTATTTTAATTGAAAAACAAACTACATATGAAATAATTTTATATACAAAAAAACTTTATTATGAAAATAATTAAATAAATTTTATTGATAATAGAATTTAAAATAATTTTATTTTTGGTGTTTCAAATATTTTATATAGGTAAAATATGAGTTATTTACAGTTCTCTAAGTATGTAACTTAATATTAGTAATGTATTCAATCTAAACATACAAATATTAAATCATATACTAATAGTTAATAAACATTGATTCGACACCATTACAATGTTACACGGGTTGAGAGTATGACATCTTTTTAATATTTCAAAGTATGTAACTAATAATTATTAACGAATTTATTCTAAATATTAACATATAAAATAATTTAATAATGATAATTAATAAAATAGATATTAGACACGGATTTAGAATGTGACACCTTTTTAATTTTTGTAAGTATGTAACTAAGATTATTAATGAATTTAACGTAAACATCAAATACAATTTTTTTTAATATTTATAGTAATTAATAAATAGATTAGACATGTACTAGTGCTTAACCCGTGCGATGCACGGAGCAAATTGAAATGGATGGTGTAATTCATTCAATGTAAGTGTAATATTATTAATTTATTAATGTAGTATAATAACTTAAAATACTCAAGTCACGATTATTGTTCAATATAAGCAAATTTAAATTAAACGGCGCGGATATACGCACCCCACTAAAACATCAAACTCCATATTTATATATTATGAAACAACATTTTGTAAACTACATTATAAGTCTAATTACAATTTAACTTGTTATCATCATATGCTAATAATTGCAAGCTCTCCCTTTAGTTAGTCGCGAACAATCATATTACTCACGTTATTACAAATCACTGCGTGCATCCCCTTGTTTAGTCTTTGTATTCAAAGACAAATAGAAGATCTTACAAAAAACTTTAGCCTTTTCTAATTATCGGTACTTATGTACTTGTTTGTCAACAGGTACCCCAAAGTTTTACCANAAGACAAATAGAAGATCTTACAAAAAACTTTAGCCTTTTCTAATTATCGGTACTTATGTACTTGTTTGTCAACAGGTACCCCAAAGTTTTACCAATACTCATAATTTAATCACATCAATTTGTTTGTGTACAACTGAGTAATCTAGTTGTACTTTAGTCGCAATTCGTTGTATTTTTTATTTTAGAAATAATTTATATCAATATAATTATACAATTACCAAATCAACTTTTAACCAATAAAAATATAATACTTGTATAATAATTTGAAAAATATTATAAAATCAGCTAAATAAATACAAAAACTTGTATTTAAATTATAAATATATATTAATTAAATTAAAATTTAAAAAGTTACAAAAACCATATATATTATAAAATAATTCAAAATAAATCATAGAATATTTTAAAATTGGATAAAGTTATTATGACTTCTAAATAATTATTTAATAATAAGAAAAATATATAAATATTATAAAATAATAAAATAAATCACAAAAAATATGAAATAAGATGAATATAAATAAGAAATATATTTTATATATAAATATTTATCAAATAATTTAAAAGTACAAAAATATGAATAAATATTATAAAATATATCTTATTTCATAATGATTTTATAGAATAAATTAAAATAATTTAGATTTTGAATAATCATTTACTGAAAATTAAAAGTAACAAAAACACACTTAAAATTCTATAAATAATAAAATAAATCAGAGAAAGTTATGAATTCTGTTAAATAAATACGACACATGTGTTTTAATTCAAAATGATTCTGAATAATTTCTAAAATAAAATAAAATAAAAAATAGAAATATTACAATATAATATAATATAATATAATAAATATGATAATATTTTGAAATCAGATAAAAATAAAATAAGTTTATAATTAATTTTTAAATATTTATTTTAAAGACATTAAAAGAGTAAATTGGCGATAGTTATAAAGTAAATTAAATAAATATATAAAAATTATTTCTGAATAGTTTTTTTATTTATTAAAAGTTGATAAAAAATAATAACAAATATCAAGAAGTTATAAATAATAAAATAAATCTTAAAATATCTTAAAATATAAAGTAATATACTTAATTAAGTTATAAGATAAAAAAATCCAAAATCTAGAAACTAAAAAATATATAAATATTATAACAATAAATAAAACACTACAAAAATGAAAAAAATAAATACCAAATAAATGAGGCATAGTATTACAAATTTAATTAAGGGCCTTTGTATTCTGTTTTATTATAAATAATATATTTGAAATCAGCCCGTTAATTGTTCGGGATAGCCACTGAGTAATCGAGTTAAACATCAAGTCATCGAGTCAGTTGATGAACCCGATAAATAAATTAAAATTATAAATAAATAAATAAATATATATATA